>CM046444.1:77422154-77612380 GCA_025506515.1 Flaveria trinervia
GTATGTGCAGGATCAGAATGCCACTATGATGAGCATATTGATTTCACCTCAAACAATTCTAATCATGCCTTTGTGAGTGTTGATTGTCATTCTCATAATAAAGTGACAATCTATGCTTATCATGGATGATTTGAAGGGGCATGGCTGATGATGATTAGAAGAGATGGATATTTTGAGCCAAATGGCCTTGATCAATATCAGATCTTAGAAATTCTACAAGAGAACTGTCAGGAAATTTCCTGGACTCTCTGACAAAACCAAAGTCGGTTTGACAAGAGCAAGTTGAAGTGTCACAAATGCAACAGGCTTGGACACTTTGCAAGAGAGTGTAGATCAACTGGATCTAACAATTCTGCACCCTTTTGACTTTTCCAAATAACAATTCACAATGCAAAGGCAAAACACTCTGCGGGTTCTAGTCATTCATCACACCCTCAATCTCTGATTATTTGTTCCTCAGGGTCAAATGCCATATCCTATCCCTGCTATTATATGCCACAGTCAAATCAAGCTCAAGCTTCTATTGTACCACAATCTCATGCTCTACCAGAACCTAACCATCTCCATCTCAATCACAACCTCATCATAGCTTCTTCACACCTGGAGTTGTTGACTGGAGTAGCTTACCTGATAACTTGTCTGGTTAGACTGAGCAATACTATGCCGGTGCTAGTCAACATGGTGGGAACACCCATTTGGAAATCTTGCTCTCATGGCCCTGGAGTCTACTGAGGGTTCTGTTCAAATGCATCATCTTCACAGGTAACTCAGGTATGTCTCAGAGGCTAAAGCAAGTTATGTTCTAAATCATGCATAGCTGCCTTTGTCTCTATTAGAGAGGCAAATGTAGCATTAATAAATCAAAAACTTGAGCTGAGAAACCTATTTCAAAAGAAAAGATGAGTATGTCTGTCTTAAGAGTAAAGTGATGAGATTTATAAGCTTAAATGCCAATTAATGATGAAAAGGCCAAGCTAGAGGTTATTCTGGAAGACCACAGGAAGTCTCAAAGAAAAACTTGCAGTGACCCAAGTTGAGTGTGAACGCTGGGTCTCATCATGCAAGGGATTTGAAATGCTTCTTAGCAAGCAACTGCTTCAAATGTGAGTTTGGCATTGGTTACAACCATACTGCTCCACCAACAGACTTTTACTCCTAACTCCATACTTAAGTCTGAAGTGAAAGCAATCTCCAAACCACATTATCGTGTGAGTCATCTCCAATGATAATCTAAGATCAGAGAATAAAAACCAGTGTTATGATCTCAACAAATAAATTGACTGATGGTCTAACTACTGAGACTCATATGAAGCGAGTACTTCAGATGTTGTTCCTCAATGTCCCAAAGTACTGAAAGAGACCCAACATCTGAAAAGCATTTCAAATCAGTTGAAATACAAGGACTAACAACTACTGAGGAATCCATCAAACAGTCTTTAGGAGGATGGAAAACAGTTGAATTACCAGTCTTCAGCTGTTACAAAGTCTTTAGTACCTTGTACTGATAGGAGGAAAGTACTGAAGATCACACCTTCAGTAGTTTTCCATTCAGCAGTAAAGATGTCCAAGATGAGAAATAACCATGTAAAATTGTGGTAAATTCAATCATCTATTGATGAATGTTGGTACAAAAGGGTTAAAGCTCCAAAGGGATGAGCTCATTAAACTAGAAATAAAATAAAATGAAACTGAGTTTGAGACCAAGTTTGTACCACAATCATCTCAACCTGATAAACCCAAGGCCTTACCCAAATCCACAAAGAAGATGCGGTTTATCAGAAGACAGTTGATATTGTTCCTCATGATAAACATAAGACTAAGTCTGTGAAGTCTAAGAAGGAGGAAATGGGGGGTCACAGGAACCATCAAAAACAAGCTCTGGAGTGTCAAATGAACTAAAAGCTCGAGCTTCAAATCAGACACAGCTGTCATGATGGTTCAGCATCTGCTGGGGAGAGTTAACCAACTTGAAGCCCATGTGATCAAACCGCGGAGAGGAATTCCAGGCCCAAATCCATTTCAGCACCATCTCCATCTTCATCAGCGTTAATCATGAGAAACCAGCTATGGTTAAATCTGTTGATAAAGTCAGTCCCAAAACCAAAAGGTTGGGTCTCCAAAGCTAACTATGTTTCTTATGATTTGCAGGGTTCTTCAGCATGCCAAAGAGCATCTGGTATGTGGACAGTGGAGGATCCATGCACATGACTGGGAGTAGCTCTCTTCTCATGATTACTCTCAGGGAAAGAAAGGATTGTCTCATTTGGAAATGATGATAAAGGTTACATCATTGGAAGGGATTTGTGTCTAATGGAGATATTAGATTTGATAATGTGTCAACCATGTGGAGAATCTCAAATACAATCTGTTGAGTGTCAGTCAGATGTGTGACAAAGGACATGTTGCTCTTTTCACAAGCCAGAACTGTAGGATTCGTATTCCAAGGTTCTGAGCCTGATTGACAAAGCACTGGATGATAATACTCTCCTGAAGGCTAACAGGATAGGAAGAGTATATGCCTTGGATCTGTCAAAGAAAATTGAGTTAGAGGCATCCATGCTGTTCTCTAAGGCCTCTCTCCAAGAATCTAAAATGTGGCATAGAAGGCTGGGTCATGTTAATCTCAAACACATGAATCAGCTCATCCACAAAATTCTCGAGGGACTGTAAGTTTACCTTGGGGTCATGATAGTTATGATGGGTATGTATGGATGATGATGATGTTTATGACTAGGCATGATGTGTTATGTATTAGGATGCCCTGTGATGATGTAGAATGGTATGTTATGTTATGTTCTATGATGAGAATGTTATCTTTCATGCTTACGTGTTAAGTTAATGAATGAACCGAAAGTATTATGTAAAGTAAGGTGAAAGATAATGAAAGAGGAACATGAATGAAGCATTCATAAGGAATGAATGAACGTTAAAAGTCTTGCAAGCAATGTTGGAGGTTCAAACCAATGAAGGGTGTTAGCTCAACTGTGTGCGGGTTAGCTACCAAAGAGGATGCACACTGGGGTCCAATCCTTGTGATTGACCATATGTATGGGATCCTTGCATTGACCCAAGTACTGTAGCAGTTCGTGCACAATGTTCGGGGTCTATGAAGACTCAGGCCCAGTAACCAGCTTCGTGCACAATGTTCGGGGTAATTGTGCCTGTCACAAGATGAACGAGTTATACCGATGGTTAAGGAACGAAATGAAAGATTAATAACGATGTATCTGTATGTAAATATGATGATGATCACGAACGAACGAAACGTATAGTATGGAATCTGTAAGAAAAAATAACGATTTATGTAGTTTATTGACAGGATCAGTGATCACAAGTTGATGTTTATCAGAATGTAAAGCAGCGGAAACACAAACGAATTAGACAAATTGTAGCAAGCAAACAATATATGTAAGCGTTAAGATCGCATACGGTTATAGGGAGAGAATATGAATTTCTGATTTCTAGGAATGTTTATAGATGAGAATATTTCTAATCAAATCAATCAATCATTCCATTCAATTGCTCATATCACTCTATAATACAATGGGTTGTCACTCCTTATATAGAGTGCAACAGTCACTGCTGTTATCACGGAAAGTGACAACTGGCAGATCCAATACAGAAATAACTAAATCTTAACAAACTACTGAAATGTTCACACTACTGAGAACATATCAGCAAGTTAAGTACAAAATATAAAACTACTGAAACTACAACGACTGAAGAACAAGCTCTTCAGTCGTTTTACAAAACTACTGAAAATAAAACATAAAACTACTGATATCACAACTACTGAAGAAGTACTCTTCAGCAGTTGTGACAAACTACTGAGGCTTCAGTACTTGGTCTTCAGACTTTGACCTTCAGGCGTTTCATCAGCTGATGACTTCAGTAGATATCATCAGCTGATGTCTTCAGTCTTTGTCTTCAGACTTTGTACATCAGTTGTTGATCTTCAGTACTTGTGAACTCTTCAGCTGTTGTACTTCAGTACTTTGGTCTTTCAGCTTCAGCACTTTGGTTCTTCAGCTGTTAAGGTCTTCAGCACTTGATCTTCAGCTGTTGAAGTCTTCAGCACTTGTCAAACTACTGATGAGGCTTTCAGCAGTTGTTGTGATACCGTGTGGGACTTAGAGGTTTTCTGATCTTGGCTCATTGGTTCTTTTGGTCCAACAAACTCCCCCTGAACCAATGCAGCCAAAACCTCTAACTTATTTAAACTCCCACTTATTGATGGCAAAAATGTTGGTCTTTTTCCTTCTTGATCAGTAGAGAAGATGACCCATGTACGCTCCGGCCTGGGAAGAACCTCAAATATTTGTTTGGCAGAGTATGAATGGGAACTCTGTTTTGGGGAACTGGACACAGAGTTGTTATCCCATTCATGAGATTCACTTCCCCATAATGAGTCTGTATGACTCACGGACATAGGCTCAAGGAGAACAATTTGTTCCTCTTGAGAGAGTTCTTCAGCTCCTCCTTCGAAGAAGAACTCTGGACCATAGTACTCTGATAAGTACTTCATGGTCCTGCCATTTTTCAGCTCCACCGTAGTTACCTCCCTGTATACAAATCACGGATGGTTGCCTTCAAGGAGTAACTGGAGCTCATTCTTTGGATGTCTTCAAGCTTTTTGTATAACAACCCCTTCTTAATCATCTTGTTTTCTAGTAAGGCTTGAGGTGTCTTCTTTGCTTGGTGAGCTTTCTTGAATTCATCAATGATTTCCCAGGGTGAGACTACAACGGCCAACATGATGGTGGATTCTATTGTTTTTCGTACTGGCCGTTGTATCTGTGTGGGATAGTTCTTTTATGGATTCTAGAACTCACCCTGGGGTCTGGCCATACTCTCACTCTCTCCCTCTGATACTGAAAGGGTGTCTGAGAGTGTACAGCCTTTGAGCATGCCTTTCATGGCTTGAATAGATGATGACTGAGGAAATTCCTTGTCAACCATCTTCAACAGTTGCTCATCGTGCTGTTTCTGCTGTTCTTCTTCTTCTATTTTGACTCTGACCATTTCCCTTTGAGAGTCGGGTGTGATCATGGATTGACTCTGGGGCTTTGGTAGCTTCAGAACAGCAGAGAGTGGCAGACTATCATCTTCATCCTCTTCTTCTCTTCTTCTAGCCTCAACACCCTTCTCTTCTTTCTGGGTGCATCATCGGCTGTTGGTTTAGAGGGTGAGGGAATGGTTTTGTGGGTTGTGGTTTGGTAGTTTTGATGGGAATGTTGACAGCTGTTCTAGCATTTTGGATGTGAGTTTGGCTTTTGACTGTTTGGCTAGTTCAGTCCTGCTCCCAGCACCAGCTTCATTTAAAACTTCAACAATTAAACCTTTTGTATATTCTTCAGACGAACAGATCTTGGTGGTTATTGCCAAGATACTGTCCCTGGACCAAGCTTTGATCTCGAAATGATCTTCCAAGATGTTTTGCTATAAATCTGATCATGATCTCCAGCCTTCTCTTTCTGACACATCATAACTGGACCATCTTGATTGGATTTCTTCAATCTCTAGTCTTCTGATCTCAGAATCAAGTTTTTCAGTGTCATGGCTTGCCTAAACAACTGATCAATGATGTTATCCATTGATCTGCTGTGTTCGGCATCAGCCTCTTTACCATCAGCTCCAAGGCTTCTCTTTTTCATCCTTCTTCTTTTTCTTGTATTGACATGAAAGTCTTTGAACTTTCAGTCACTTTCTCCATGGTAGCCTCCTCTTCTCTTTCCTTCTCTTTCTCAGTCCTCAACCAACTCCTCAGTTCCACTACTGTCTCTTCTGTTTCTTTCTCCTTCTCTTCCTCTTTCTTTTACCTTTCACTGCTGAACTCTCCCCTTTTTGGGTGCATTGGTGCAGGGAATTGAGTAGCAGAAAGTTGTTTGCTCAGAACATTCTCCACCATGGGTTGTAAGACAGAAGAAAGTCTCTCATCAACAGTTTTGATCACCAATTCAGTTAGCTGTGGGGTGATGAGAGATAGGGATTTTGAAGGATAGCAGCCAGTTGCTCGGGGGGTTCTGTCCCTGAGGAATGGTGCCAGAAACAGAGGCAGGTGGCTGAGATTTTGGGAGTGGTGTGTGTTTAGGAAACCTTCAGAGGAAGGTGCCATCTGTTGGGTGATGTGGTGGCAGATGGTCTTATCCTTGAGAGAGTTGGTCAAGTAGGTTTTGCAGTCTACTGACTTCCTCCTCTAGGATTGTGTTCTGGGCAAGAACATCATAGAAGAAGCCCAGGTCATCATCAGCATATGCTGAATCACCTGACCTCCTGCTTGTAGCAGGATATACATGCTCTGGGTGTAGACCAGATGTAGCATGTGCCCCTTTGTCTTGGAACTGGGGACTTCCAGCCTCAGGACGTTGTCCTTCATCGGCTGTTGCCTCTGGTGAGGTCTTAGTTATGTTACCAACCTCAGTCTGATCATTTGCTGATCAGAAGAGTTGGCAGCCTCACCAGAAGTTCTTATCTCCATATCAACACCAGGAGATAGAACAGTTAAACCCCTGTGCTGTGGGTTCTCAGGTGCACTGTATTCCTCCCCCTCAATTGTAGAGGTATTCCCAGTGGTAAGTGGTTTCTGGGGAGGGGGTGAGGAGTGCAATTGAGTCAGCACTTGTGCAACTATTAAAGTTGGGCTGTGAGGGGCGGTTGGTTGGGGTACAGGGGAAGAAGCAGTGTGCACCTGGGGTGGATGGTGCTCTTCAATGGCAATCTCCTCAAGTGAGGAAGATCCCAGATAAGTAGGTGCCCCTTGGGTTGCTGCAGGCTCCTGTTGAGAGGAAGCCTGAGCGGCTGTGGCTGGAGGAGTCATTGTATCCACTAGGGGGTTTGGACTAGTGGATATATCCTGCGTTTGTTGTGCAGGAGCATCCTCAGGGACTCAATTCCCTGAGTAGCCATTTTGGGTTTCTTTTGGTGGGTTTGGTGGGGACATTGGATTTGGAGGTGGTGGCTGTGGGTTCCAGCTGCGTGGGTTTTCGCAGCTTGGCAGCCAGTTTGAGTGTCCGGTCGGAGTTGTGCCGGGAGTATACTTCTGGCAAAACAGCCGTAGCAGGGACTCCCAGCCAACAAGTCCCTCAGCATTAAGCTGGTCTATTATAATGGCCATGATGAACCGTGGATAGAGTATCCAACGGTTGGCAGTTAATTTTTGAGCCATATCTTTGAGCTCTGAAAATATTAATTCTGAAAAGTTCAGTGGTTGTTGCTCAAGGATAGAATACAATACCTGCTGCCATTTGGTGGACATTTGATCCCAAGACGATGTCTTAGGGGCCAAACATACATGACCATGTGAAAGATCAGGCGCTCAGCGTCATTAAAGTGTTTCTTCAGGATGGTTGTGGCACTGAGATCACCTTGATATCCATGCTGAGCAAATGATAGATCTATGGTGCCCTTCGGATATCCAGCAGGAGAGGTAGCATCACTCAGGTGAAGAATTTTTCGGATTGTTGCAGGAGTAATCACTACTTCTTTGTTGTTGACTACAGACCGGAGGGATTGTGTGTTGCTCTCCTCAGTTGTAACCGTAATGTTCATCCAAAATTGGTTCAAGGATTCGGCATGTAAAACAGGGTTCAGAAGGAATGCCTTGTTGTATGGGGACTGAGCCATAAGATCGATAGCAGCATCGAACTTAGTCCAGATCGGCGATTTCGTAAGGTAGGCAACACAGTTGTGTCGCGGTTTAATTTGCAAAGACGCCATGGAAATTGTTGGAGAGGAACGTTAGGTTTGAAGAAGATGAAGTATGGAGAGCTCAGGTTAAGGGTATATATAGGGTACGGGTGAGGAAATGACTGAAGGATGTGGTGTTAGTCATCAGTTGTTTTGAACGACCGTTGACATGGTATTATCCTTTCAGACGTTGAAACAACTGAAGTCGCGGTGTTAGGCATCAGTAGTTTAGAAAACTACTGAAGACCGTGGTTTTGACTTCAGGTGATTGAAACAACTGAGGACATGGTGTTTGTCATCAGTAGTTATGAAACTACTGAAGACAGTGGTTTTGTCATCAGCTGTTGTAAACAGCTGAAGACTTGGTATTAGTCATCAGTAGTTATAAAAACTACTGAAGACGTGGTTTGCTCCAGTTGTTTAAAATGAAACAGCAGTGGTACAAACGACTGAGGAGAAGTTCTCGTCAGCTGTTTTCGTCAATTCTTAGCTTTTCAGCTGTTTCAAACTGTCCTCAACACATTCATCAGTCTTTATGGCTGATTTCAGTTGTTTCATAGGACATCAGTACTTATCTGTTTTTACTGATTTCAGTAGTTATGACTACATCAGTAGTTGTAACTACTTCAGTAGTTTAGAACAGATGAAGTACTTCAGTACTTGTGAGAACTTTTAGCCTTCAGTAGTTATAAAAACTACTGAGGTTAAACGAGCTCATCAGTACTTATATGTGACAGGCACTCATGATCATCAATATGAATTACTGAGATCATCAGTAGTTGTCACCTATTCTAGCTGCAGCATACCAAGCCTTAACACCAGGTTTTGGAAAGTTGAACTATCCAAAGGCTTAGTAAAGATGTCTGCAAGCTCATCAGCACTGGGCACAAACTTAGGATCAATCAGACCTTTTTCAAAACAATCTCTTATAAATGATGTCTGATCTCTATATGTTTGGTCCTAGAGTGCTGGACTGGATTTTTGACAATGCAAAGAGCTGAAGCACTATCCATTAACAATGGAGTCTTAGTCTCTGTAATGCCATAATCCAAAAGTTGGTTTTGAAGCCAGAGTACCTGAGATGTACAGCTTGCAGCAGCAATGTACTCTGCTTCCGCAGTGGATGTAGCAACTGAGGTCTGTTTCTTGCTCTGCCAAGAAATAAGCAGTTGCCTAGGAATTGGCATCCACCAGAAGTTGATTTCCTGGTCAACTTACACCCTGCATAGTCACTGTCAGAAAAAGCAACTAATTTACCAGAATGGTTGGTAGAATACCATAAACCTAGAGATGGAGTGCCTTGCAGATATCTAAAGATCCTCTTGACTGCAATCAGATGAGACTCTTTAGGTGCAGCCTGAAATCTAGCACAAACACATGTAGCAAACATAATATCTGGTCTAGAAGCTGTTAAATACATCAAGGACCCAATCATACATCTGTAAAGTGTTTCATCAACCACTTTACCTTTCTGATCTGAGTCCAGTTGTGTGGTGCTGCTCATGGGAGTAGAACAGGGCTTACAGTTTTGTAAATCAAACTTTTGCAAAAGATCTTTTGTATATTTGGATTGATGAATAAAATTCCATCAGCCTTTTGTTTGATTTGCAACCCAGAAGAAAGACTGTAATTCTCCCATGGCACTCATTTCAAACTTCTGTTGCATCAACTTTGTAAAGGCATCACACAACTTTGGATCAGAGGATGCAAAAATGATATCATCTACATAAATTTGAACAAGTAGATTATGCTGCCCAGCTTTCTTAATAAATAAAGTCTTGTCTATGGAGCCTCTAGTGAAATTGTTTTCCAGAAGAAAGTTTGATAATGTCTCATACCAGGCTCTGGGAGCTTGTTTTAACCCATAAAGAGCTTTATCAAGCTTATACACCCAATTAGGATGTTTGTTGTCCTCAAAGCCTGGAGGTTGACATACATAAACCTCTTCTTTAACTTTTCCATACAAAATGCACTTTTGACATCCATTTGAAAGACTTTAAGTTTTTGATAAGCAGCATAAGCTAAAAACAATCGAATTGCTTCCAGTCTGGCTACAGGGGCAAAGGTTTCATCATAATCAATACCTCTTCTTGTGCAAACCCCTGAACAACCAGTCTGGCCTTGTTCTTAACAATAAGCCCATTTTCATCAGTTTTGTTCCTAAACACCCATTTAGTGCCTATTGCACACTTACCTGGAGGTAGAGGAACCAGTTCCCACACTTGCTGTTTCTTGAACTGAAGAAGCTCAAGCTGCATGGCATCAACCCATCCATTGTCCTTTAAAGCAATGTGATAATTCTTTGGCTCTTGCTGACTGATGAAGAGAGCATAGAAGCAGAAATTGACAATTGACTTCTTGTTGACACCAGCAGTTATATCACCAATGATTTGAGACATGGGGTGATTCTTCAGATCTTGATATACATGAGATCTGTGCAAGTGTTTGTAGCCGGTTCAGCAGCAACAGATGGTGATGGTGAATCATTTCCTTGAAACCAATCAGTGGATGGTAATTCAAAGGAAGTTGAATTCGAAGAAATCTCATCAGCATTTGTTGTGGATGGTGCTACTGGCGCTACAGGAACATCAGGTCTAGTTGACTCAGGCAGCTGATCACTAAACCTGAAGAGGTGAGTACTGCAATCATCATCATCATCAGCAGTACCACCAGGTGGTGAACTGTTGACAGGAGCAACAGCAGGAGTTTGATAAGGAACATATTGCAGTATGTCCAATCAAATAACTCCACAGGACTTTGTGGAATCTTGTCCTTTGGAGATTCATTAAACTTAACATGTAGAGTTTCTTCAACCATCTTTGTTCTGCAGTTGAAGACTCTGTATGCTTTGCAAGTAGATGAATAACCAACAAAGTATCCTGCATCCACCTTAGGATCAAATTTGTGGAGTTGATCCTTTGTGTTGAGAATAAAACAGGGACACCCAAATGCTTTGAAAAATGAAATCAGTGGAGCCAAATGATGGAGAACTTCATATGGAGTCTTCATCAACCTCTGATTTACTAAAACTCTATTTTGCACATAACAAGCTGTGTTGACAGCTTCGGCCCAAAAGGTCAATGGCAAACCTGAGTCAGCCAGCATGGACCTTGCAGCTTCAATGAGGGTCCTGTTCTTTCTCTCCACTACTCCATTTTGTTCCGGAGTCCTTGGAATGCTGAACTGCCTTTTGATTCCCTTTGAGAGATAGAAGTCATCAAGTGTATGATTTCTGAACTCAGTTCCATTATCACTCCTGATACACTTGACAGGAAGGGATACTGCTTCTCAATGTACAGCACAAAGTGGATAATCTTCTGAGCAGCCTCATCCTTTGAATGTAGAAAGAAAGTCCATACAAATCTGGAGTAATCATCCACAATTACCAGACAGTATTTCTTCTTTGCCATGCTCATTACTCTCACAGGACCAAATAGATCCATATGCAGTAATTGCAAGCAGGCAGTGGACTTGGACACTTCAATAGGAGGAAATGAGACCTTGTGCTGTTTTCCTTTTAAACAAGCAGTGCAAGTTTCATCACAGTGGAACTCCTTTATTGGTAAGCCTCTGACTAAACTATTGTGGCTAAGCTGATTCATGTTTTTGAGATTAACATGACCAAGCCTCCTGTGCCATAGTTTAGATTCTTGAAAAGAGGCTTTGGAAAATAGGCAAGGATGGCCTTTGAGATCTATTTTCTTGGAAAGATCTAAGGCATACACTCTTCCTGTCCTGTTGGCTTTCAGGAGAGTGTGATCATCCAACACCTTGTCAATCAATGCAAAACTTTGGATGACAGAATCCTACAGTTTTGACTTGTGAAAAGGGCAACATGGCCTTTATCACACATTTGACTGACACTCAAGAGGTTGTACTTGAGATTTTCCACATGATTAACATCATCAAATTTGATTTCTCCATTGGAGACAAAGCCCTTACCGATGATGTAACCCCTAGCATCATTGCCAAAAGAGACAAAACCCCTTTCCTTGAGAGTAGTCATGAAGAAGAGAGATGTTCCCAGTCATGTGCATAGATCCCCACTGTCTACATACCAGATGCTATTTTGGCATGTTGAGGAACCCTGCAATAATAAACAATCAGTTAGTTTTAGAGACCCAAACCTTTTTGGTTTTGGGCCTGGTCATCAATAGATGGTAAACTAGCATGTTTATTTGTAACAACAGCCTGAGAGGAAGAAGATGGTGCAGAAGAGGAGTCCTTTGGCTTAGACCTCCTTTTCTGTGGTTTCAACATAGGAGAATCTAGTTGGTTAACTCTACCCAACAGATGTTGTACCATCATCACCAGCTGTGTCTGATTTGTGATAAAGCTTTCAGCTCATCAGACACATTGCTAGTGGAGTTAGATAAGGTCCTATGTTGCACCTTCTTCTTTTGAGCACCCTCAGCTGTCACCTGTAACACCTTCCTTTTTGAATTGCTTTAAGGACTTAGGGTTACAGGATTTGATGTTGCTGATACAAATGTGGTCTCAAACTCATTTTTCATTTTTACCATTTCTCATTAATTTCTTCCTTTTGTTTGAGTTTGGAACCTCTTTTGTACCAGCAATCATCTGTAAGATGATTGAACAAACCACATACTTCACATGGTTTCTTCTTCATCTTAGGTTGATCATCAACTAAAGATGGTGAAGACTTGTTCTTCAATGCTTTGGAAGCATTGGTTGCTTTCTTGACAGCATCTTTAGTGGTCTTCAAACTTTTCTACTGCCAGTTTTTTCTCTTCAGTACTGACAGCAGTTGAAGTTTGAACTTCAGGAGTTGAATCCTGCTCTCCAGTCCTTTCAGGACCTTCAGGATTGACTCCTGAGTTGATCAACTTATTGATCATGTGAATGTCAGCATTTGGACCATCAACATCAGCTGATAGGTTCAAAGAGGACTTGATACTGACTGCTACTTCTGATTGTGCTGTATCAGAAGGTAGATCACATGACTTGATGGATTGGTTATCACTCTCACCATCAGATTCTACCTCTGCTCTTGGGGTAAAATCTGTAGGTGGAGCAGTGTGATTGTAACCAATTCCAAACTTCACATTTGAAGCAGATTGCTTACTAAGAAGCATTTCAAAACCTTTGCATGATTGTACCCATCTATCACACTCGACCTGGGTAACTGCAAGGGTTTCTTTGAGATCTTTGTACTTCTCTAGAAGTACATCTTCTCTAGCCTTATCATCAATTATTTTGCAATTCAGTTTATAAATCTCATCATTTTTATCTTTGAGCACAAACTCAAACTCAGCTTTGTTTTTGGAAATTTCTTGTTCTAGCTCAATGTTCTTATTAATTAAAGCTACATTTGCTTCTCTAATGGAAGCAAATGCTGCTATGCATTGTTCAGAACATAATTTGGCTTTTGCCTCAGAGGATACCTGTGATACCTGAGGTGTAGAGGCATTGGAAGATGAAGTATCAGCAGACTCCAAAGCCATAAGAGCTAGATTCCCAAAAGGACTGTCACCACCATGTTGACCAGCACCTGAGAACAGTTGATCATGACCAGACAAGTCATCTGGTAAACTGCTCCAGTCAACAACTCCTGGGGTGAAGAAGCTGTGTTGTTGAGATGAAGGTTGTTGATGAGATGGGGAAGGCTGAGGTTCTGGTAATGCATGAGGTTGTGGTGTCATAGGAACTTGAACTTGACTTGACTGTGGCATGTAATAACAAGGGTACTGATAAGGCATTTGACCCTGAGAACAAAATATGCCGGAGATTGTTGTTGAGGATGATGGCTAGATGTTACAGGATGTTGCCCTCTGTTTTGTTGACTGTTGCCAGGAAAAGTCACAAAGGGTGCAGTAGAGTTTGATCCAGTTGATCTACACTCTCTTGCAAAGTGTCCAAGCCGTTGGCATTTGTGACACCTCAACTTGCTCTTGTCAAAACCAACTTTGGTTTTGCCAGAGAGTCCTGGGAATTTTCTTCCAGTCTTTTGTAGAACTTCTGAGATCTGATATTTATCAAGGCCATTTGGCTCAAAATATCCATCTCTTCTAAGTCATCATAGCAATCCCCTTGAGATCATCCATAATGAAACATAAGTTGTCATTATTACATCCAGTGAACTGACCATCAACACTTACAAATGCAGAATTAGAAGTGCTCGAAGAGAAATTAATATGCTCATCATACTGGCATTCAGATGCAACATATTCTGACTCATGACCCACCAAGGCAGTGTTGCCTTGAATAAAGTCTTCAGTGAGCTTTCCAGATGAAGACAGCTTTCTCTTCTGTTCTATCTCTCTCTCAAAAGTGAGCAATTCCCATGGAGTTGGGTGAGAGATAATTTGTCCAAACTTGCACTGGAGCGTAGGACAATAGTATATGTGTCCCATCTCTCAGGCAGTGATCTGAGAAATCTGTTATTCATCTGAATGTTGGTGTATTCAAGTTTGACCATTTTTAGTTCAGAGATCAAACAAGAAAACCGCTCATATTGTTGAGTCAGTGTCTCACCCTTTCTATGAGAGAATGTCTCATATTGTTGGGCAAGAATTTCTCTATTATTGCCAAGACCTCATCTGTTCCTCCAAATTGTTCTTTCAAAGCAATCCAGAGGTCATGGGCAGTTTCATGATGCATTAGCCCAGAATAGATTTCATTGGGCAAAGCCATGGCCAGAATTCCATGGGCTTTTGCATCAATCTCAAGCAACTTTTTATCCTCATCTGAATATTGCTCCCTCCTCTTCGGAACCATTTGATTGGTTTCCGGGTTATTCACCATAGGCTTGTGTGGACCATGTACCACTGATGTCCAACACCCTGCGCTGTTAACAGACAGGTGATGGAGCATACGTCTTTGCCATATGTTATACTCATTCCTAACCAGCATAGGAGGCTTGGTTGAGGAACCAGTATTGTGAGGATCATTGGAGGGAGTGGTCATTTTAGTTCAAAAACAGTTTAGTTCAAGTTTTAAAAAGTTTTAGACAAACCACAACAAACTCAATGAAAACCAAGAATAAGATCTCAGGATGAAAGAGCAGAAATACAGAAATTCAATCTCTATAACCGTTTCTTGCAAAAACAAAAGCTAATTCAATCAAACTTGGATCTTGAATAGCAGTTTCAATGATCAATTATTAGATCGATCAATGATTAACCTGCTCTGATACCATTTGACAGGATCAGTGATCACAAGTTTGATGTTTATCAGAATGTAAAGCAGCGGAATACACAAACGAATTAGACAAATTGTAGCAAGCAAACAATATATGTAAGCGTTAAGATAGCATACGGTTATAGGGAGAGAATATGAATTTCTGATTTCTAGGAATGTTTATAGATGTAGAATATTTCTAATCAAATCAATCAATCATTCCATTCAATTGCTCATATCACTCTATAATTACAATGGGTTGTCACTCCTTATATAGAGTGCAATAGTCACTGCTGTTATCACGGAAAGTGACAACTGGCAGATCTAATACAGAAATAACTAAATCTTAACAAACTACTGAAATGTTCACAACTACTGAGAACATATCAGCAGGTTAAGTACAAAATATAAACTACTGAAACTACAACGACTGAAGAACAAGCTCTTCAGTCGTTTTACAAAACTACTGAAACATAAAACATAAAACTACTGATATCACAACTACTGAAGAAGTACTCTTCAGCAGTTGTGACAAACTACTGAGGCTTCAGTACTTGGTCTTCAGACTTTGACCTTCAGGCGTTTCATCAGCTGATGACTTCAGTAGATATCATCAGCTGATGTCTTCAGTCTTTGTCTTCAGACTTTGTACATCAGTTGTTGATCTTCAGTACTTGTGAACTCTTCAGCTGTTGTACTTCAGTACTTTGGTCTTTCAGCTTCAGTACTTTGGTTCTTCAGCTGTTAAGGTCTTCAGCACTTGATCTTCAGCTGTTGAAGTCTTCAGTACTTGTCAAACTACTGATGAGGCTTTCAGCAGTTGTTGTGATACCGTGTGGGACTTAGAGATTTTCTGATCTTGGCTCATTGGTTCTTTTGGTCCAACATTTATTATAAAACTAGAACTCACTCAGCGACGGACTTTATACGTTTCAGTTGGTAGGTAAATGTTGCTGAGGATGGTACGAGGTGGCTACTCAGCTCTTTTGGATGCATCCATTTAATTAAGGCATTCTGATGTAATACAACAATGTAATTTTGTAATCGACAAACGATGCATTAGTTTGCAAAAGTTTTTAGGATGAATGAAATGCCATTTGTTTATGTTTTCCGCTGAAATGGTTTGATGAATAAATGTAAAGTATAAGTTTTACGTGCGATGAATCACCAGCTGTAAGGTCCCGCGAACGGGGTTTACAAGTTGGTATCAGAGCCAAAGTTTATGTGAAATGGGTAAATTTCAAAATAAACCTAAATTAAACTAAGAATGGGTTGGAATGGGAATGGGATGCTGTTGGACCAAAAGAACCAATGACCGGATCAGAAAAACCTTAAGTCCCACAGACGTCACAACAACTGCTGAAGTCCACAACAGCTAAAGACAAGTGCTGAAGAGAAAGTCTGAAGACAAAGTCTGAAGACACAAGTGCTGAAGACAAAGTATGAAGACACAAGTGCTGAAGACAAAGTCTGAAGACACAAGTGCTGAAGACAAAGTCTGAAGACAAGTGCTGAAGACAAAGTCTGAAGACACAAGTGCTGAAGACAAAGTCTGAAGACAAGTGCTGAAGACCAAGTCTTAGTCGTTGTCACAACAGCTGGGCAAGTTATGATGCATTAGAAAGAGAAAGACTAGAGATCATGATCAGATTCATTGCAAAGTACCTTGGGAGATCATTGATCAAGATTAAGTCATGGACCACGGACAGTATCTTGGAATAACCACCAAGATCTGTTCGTCTGAAGCATACACTAAGGGATTGGTGATTGAAGCACTAAATGAGGCAGGTGCTGGGAACAGAAAGGAACTAGCAAAACACTCAAAAGCCTCACTCACTAAAAGAATGCTAGAACAACCTGCAAAACCTCCCACTTCAAAATCACCACTACCATAACCCACTAAACCAATTCCTTTACCCTCAAAACAACAGCCGATGATGCACCCAAGAAGAAGAAGAGAAGGGTGTTGAGGCTAGAAGAAGAAGAAGAGATGATGATGATGAGGAAGAGATAGGCTGCCTCTTTCCGCAGTCCTAACTTTGCCTAAAGCCAAAGCTATGCCCATCACTCCCACCTCACAGATGGAAGCTGTGAGAGTAAAGATAGAAGAGAACAGCAGCAAAAGCTTCATGATGATGAGTTGCTGAAAAGCATAGACAAAACTTATGCTGCTTCTTCATCAATAATCAGTATGAAGAAAGAAGCTCTGAGATTGTACACCCTTGCTAACACATTTCAATATCAAAAGGAAAAGGTGAGAATATGGCCTGATCCTAGGGTGGCTCACAAAATTGTGAAGAAAGACATTCCTTCGAGATACAAATGCCAAGTAAAAGGATCGTACATGAAGAGATCACAGTGGTCCTTATAGTATCACCCTCGAAATTGTAGAATATTTCAAGAAGACCTATGAAACTAAACAGCCACCCCAAAAGATGTTAGAGAACAGAGTAATAAAAAGGGGTTAGTCTACAAGAGGTACTCACCCAGACGAGTTTGCATACAGACAGATTACAACAGTTGAGCTCAAAAATGGCAACATGCTAAGTACATTCAGAGCTGTATGGGCGTGAAGGACAGTTTGATGGTGGAGCTGAAAATCTTACCATGGAAGAACAAATTATGTTTCTCAGAGCATACACCAGAGAATCCTACAGAGCATACACTAGAGAATCCTACAGAGCATACACCAGAGAATCGTAAAGTCTGAAGACACAAGTGCTGAAGACAAAGTCTGAAGACAAGTGCTCAAGACAAAGTCTGAAGACACAAGTGCTGAAGAGAAAGTCTAAAGACAAGCGTTGAAGACAAATTCTGAAGACACAAGTGCTGAAGACAAAGTCTGAAGACAAGTGCTGAAAACCAAGTATCAGTCGTTGTCACAACAGCTGAAGAGGTCTTCTTCAGTAGTTGTGATGGTTTTCTTTCAGTAGTTTTATGTTTTTCCTTTCAGTAGTTTTGTAAAACGACTGAAGAGCTTGTTCTTCAGCGTTGTTGTAGTTTCAGTAGTTTCGTTTCAGTAGTTTTATGTTTTATACTTAGCACTCTGATATGTTCTCAGTAGTTGTGAACATTTCAGTAGTTTGTTAAGTTTTAGTTATTTTTGTAACAAATCTGCCAGATGAAACTATCCCGTGATATCAGCAGTGATTGCACTCTATATAAGGAGTGTCAACCTAATTGTAATCAGTGAATGATTGAGCAGAAACATGTGATATTATTGAAACATTCCTTTTCACATAAATATATTCTCTCTTTACAACCGTATTTGTTCCTAATGCATACGAATATCAAATTCTTGCTATAATTTGTCTAATTCTTGTTCTTATTCCGCTGTGTTACACTCTAATACATCAAACTTGAGATCACTGATCCTGTCACATGGCAATACATAAGGCTGAGTACAGGTATAATACAAGGTGATTGTGAGAGACGTATGTAGTCAAGATGGGATTTGTCCCTCTTATTTGTTGAGAGTAAGATGCTAAGGCCTAATAAAGTAAATCAATGGAGAATGGGCACTCAGTGTCTCTAGGATTTAATATGACATTTGTGACAAAAGGATTGATGATTGATTAACCTAAAACAATTCTAGTAAGGTACTTGAAGGGGATGATGTTATTGAATGGCACTTAGTCATACATATTAATGATAGTAAACTATTGTTAGGTTGTATTTACTTCTTGCATCAATCTTCTATGAATCTTTTGCAAGTGGGAGATTGTTGGATCTTGTATGCCCAAGACACATACAAGATTGATGTGGTTAGTACGTTATGATTCAAGTCAGGTTCATACCCAATAACAAGCTAAACAAACACCAATAAATATTTATTTGTTGATGTGATCATACAAATAAATATTGACACCAACTTGGAAAATAGGCTTTCCAAATTGTTGCTTTTGAAATAGAACAATATTATATGGATAATTTGTTCATGAGAAGTTTTTGTATTATTATTTGAGTGGGTTGCACAATAACAAATAAAAGTGTGTTCAAGTGGTTAATTTTCAGCCACCCCTTGGAACTCCCTCTCCTTGGGATTCCTTTTCTTGTTTATGCAAGACATAAACCAATAACTATAACACCCGGCTATTTTTTAAAAGTCAAGAAATAAAGAATAAAAGCAAGAAAGGAAATAAAGTCCAAGTGAAGGGACTAAAAGTGTCCAGAAAGGACAAAACTTTCAAAAGTTGGTGTAAAGGGTGTATGGCCGCCCACCATCACCTCACTTCACCATTTGTCTCGATTTTAGAGAGAGAAAGCAGAGAATCCTCTTGGATTGAAGAAGAAGGGGAAGAAGAAAGGTGAATTCAAGGCTTTTATGCTTTTATGTTGGGTTTATCCCGGTTATGTGCTTGTATGCTTATGGGTTGTGTTTGTGCTCGGGTGTGTTTGTTTTTGGATGTTGTTTCTAGGTGTTTTGAACACTTTGCAAGCGGGTTAAAAGGAAGAACACCCAAGTTGCACCAGGTGAGTTCTAGACCCCAGTTTTTACATGTTTTACACTACCTTTGCGGCTGAAAACGTATTAAAATGATTTACAAAGTCTATGTGTGAGTACCCATATGTATGTGTATGTTGGATGTTTGTTCTTGAATGTTTATAGGTTATTCATGTTTAGAATAGCAGCATTATGCATAGAGCAGATGGGTTTGACGATTAGGATCGAAAATATCCTAGAAACATGTTTTACAAAATGCCCATACGTCTAGATAAATGTTCATACGTCTGAAATTACCTTAGAAAGAATTAAATGTAAGTCATGCGCCTAAACAGTAGCTCATGCGCCAAAATTTTCCTTAGAAATGTTTAAGTTCAGCCCATGCGCCTGAACAGTGGCCCATGCGCCTAGAAATGTTACTCGGATGACTAAGTGTAGGGCCATGCGCCACAATAGTGCCCATGTGCCCAAGTGGCCCATATGCCTAAGTGTTCATGCGTCTGAAAAGTATCCATGGGCCTAGATTGGGCTGGAATTTACTAAGTGTTCAGACGTCTAGAAGTCCCCATGCGCCTGAATAGTACCCATGCGCCTGAAAGTGGCCCATGCGCCTAAGTGTTCCCCATGCGCCTTAATGGTGTCATGTATGCATAGTGCCCATGCACCTAGGACATAGAATATTTTTCTGATTTTTGGGGAAAATGTGTAAACTAGGCTTTGACTTGCAAAATTCGCGGGGGACTGTAAGTTTACCTTTGGGGTCATAGATAGTATGATGGTATGTTATGGATGATGATGATGTTGTATGACTATGCATGATGTATGTATATATGTAGGATGCCCTGTGATGATGTATGAATGGTATGTTATGTTATGTTCCTATGATGATGAATGTTTATCTTTCCATGGCTTTACGTGTTAAGTTAATGAATGAACCGAAAGTATTATGTAAAGTAAGGTGAAAGATAATGAAAGAGGAACATGATGAATGAATGCATTCATTAAGGAATGAATGAACGTAAAAAGTCTTGCAAGCAAATGTATGGAGGTTCACAACCAATGAAGGGTGTTAGCTCAACTGTGTGCGGGTTAGCTACCACAGAGGATGCACACTGGGGTCCAATCCTTGTGACTGACCATATGTATGGGATCCTTGTCGCTTGCCCCAGGTACTGGAGTCAGCTTCGTGCACAATGTTCGGGGTATAGCACATGGCACTGATCCGGAATGAAAATAAAGATAAATGGTTAATGTACTTGCCCTAGGTACTGGAGTCAGCTTCGTGCACAATGTTCGGGGTCTATGAATGACCTCAGGCCCAGTAACCAGCTTCGTGCATAATGTTCAGGGTAATGTGCGTGTCACAAGATGTAACGAATGAACGATGGTTAACAAACGAAATGAAAGATAATAACGATGTTATCTGTATGTACATATGATGTATGATCACGAACGAACGAAACATATAGTATGGACTCTGTAAGAAATAAATAACGATTTTATGTATGTTTTATTATAAAACTAGAACTCACTCAGCGACGCTGACTTTTATACGTTTTCAGTTGGCAGGTAAACGTTGCTGAGGATGGTACGAGGTGGCTACTTAGCTCTTTTGGATGGCATCCATTTAATTAAGGCATTTTTGATGTAATACAACAATGTAATTTTGTAATCGACAAACGATGCATTAGTTTGCAAAAGTTTTTAGGATGAAATGAAATGCCATTTGTTTTATGTTTTCCGCTGAAATGTTTTGATGAATAAATGTAAAGTATATGTTTTATGTGCGATGAATCACCAGCTGTGAGCGTCCCGCGAACGGGGTCTTACAAGTTGGTATCAGAGCCAAAGTTTATGTGAAATGGGTAAATTTTCAAAATAAACCTTAAATTAAACTAAGAATGGGTCGGAATGGGAATGGGATGCTGTTGGACCAAAAGAACCAATGAGCCGGATCAGAAAAACCTTAAGTCCCACAGACGTCACAACAACTGCTGAAGTCCACAACAGCTGAAGACAAGTGCTGAAGACAAAGTCTAAAGACACAAGTGCTGAAGACAAAGTCTGAAGACAAGTGCTGAAGACAAAGTCTGAAGACACAAGTGCTGAAGACAAAGTCTGAAGACAAGTGCTGAAGACAAAGTCTGAAGACACAAGTGCTAAAGACAAAATCTGAAGACAAGTGCTGAAGACCAAGTATCAGTCATTGTCACAACAGCTGGGCAAGTTATGATGCATTAGAAAGAGAAAGACTAGAGATATTCATTGCAAAGTACCTTGGGAGATCATTGATCAAGATTAAGTCATGGACCAGGGACAGTATCTTGGCAATAACCACCAAGATCTGTTCGTCTGAAGCATACACTAAGGGATTGGTGATTGAAGCACTAAATGAGGCAGGTGCTGGGAACAGAAAGGAACTAGCAAAACACTCAAAAGCCTCACTCACTACAAGAATGCTAGAACAACCTGCAAAACCTCCCACTTCAAAATCACCACTACCATAACCCACTAAACCAATTCCTTTACCCTCAAAACCAACAGCCGATGATGCACCCAATAAGAAGAAGAGAAGGGTGTTGAGGCTAGAAGAAGAAGAAGAAGAGGATGATGAGGAAGAAGATAGGCTGCCTCTTTCCGCAGTCTTAACTTTGCCAAAAGCCAAACCTATGCCCATCACTCCCACCTCACAGATGGAAGCTGTGAAAGTAAAGATAGAAGAAGAATAGAAAAAGCTTCAAGATGATGAGATGCTGAAAAGCATAGACAAAACTTATGCGGCTTCTTCATCAATAATCAGTATGAAGAAAGAAGCTCTGAGATTGTACACCCTTGCTAACACATTTCAATATCAAAAGGAAAAGGTGAGAATATGGCCTGATCCTAGGGTGGCTCACAAATTGTGAAGAAAGACATTCCTTCGAGATACAAATGCCAAGTAAAGAGGATCGTACATGAAGAGATCACAGTGGTCCTTGTAGTATCACCCTGGGAAATTGTAGAAGATTTCAAGAAGACCTATGAAACTAAACAGCCACCCCAAAAGATGTTAGAGAACAGGGTAATTAAAAAGGGGTTAGTCTACAAGAGGTACTCACCCAGATGAGTTTGCATACAGATAGATTACAACAGTTGAGCTCAAAAATGGCAAACAGGGTAAGTACATTTCAGAGCTGTATGGGCATGAAGGACTGTTTGATGGTGGAGCTGAAAATCTTACCATGGAAGAACAAATTATGTTTCTCAGAGCATACACCAGAGAATCCTACAGGCTTATACATGAGAAGTAGATTTCATGGATAGGACCACAGCCCTGTGTCCAGTTCCCCAAAGTCAGGGCTCTTATCCATACTATGCCAACCAAATTTCAGAAATCTATTCCGAGGCCAGTGCTTAATTGGGTCATCTTCTTAGCTGATCAAGAAGGAAAAAGACCAATCTTATCGCCAACAATAAGTGGGACCTCAATAAAGTTAAGGTTTTGGCTGCATTGGTTCAGGGGGAGTTTGTTGGACCAAAAGAACCAATGAGCCGGATCAGAAAAACCTTAAGTCCCACAGACGTCACAACAACTGCTGAAGTCCACAACAGCTGAAGACAAGTGCTGAAGACAAAGTCTAAAGACAAGTGTTGAAGACAAACTCTGAAGACAAGTGCTGAAGACAAAGTCTGAAGACACAAGTACTGAAGACAAAGTCTGAAGACATAAGTGCTGAAGACAAAGTCTGAAGACAAGTGCTGAAGACAAGTCTATAGACACAAGTGCTGAAGACAAAGTCTGAAGACATAAGTGCTGAAGACAAAGTCTGAAGTCACAAGTGCTGAAGACCAAGTATCAGACGTTGTCATAACAGCTGAAGAGGTCTTCTTCAGTAGTTGTGACAGTTTTCTTTCAGTAGTTTTATATTTTTCTTTTCAGTAGTTTTGTAAAACGACTAAAGAGCTTGTTCTTCAGTCGTTGTAGTTTCAGCAGTTTCGTATGAGTAGTTTTATGTTTTATAGTTAGCACTCTGATATGTTCTCAGTAGTTGTGAACATTTCAGTAGTTTGTTAAGTTGTAGTTATTTTTGTAATAAATCTGCCAGATGTCACTATCCGGTGATATCAACAGTGATTGCATTCTATATAAGGAGTGTCAACCTAATTGTAATCTGTGAATGATTGAGCATAAGCATTTGATATTATTGAAACATTCCTTTTCACAGAAATATATTCTCTCGTTACAACCGTATTTGTTCTTAATGCATACGAATATCAAATTCTTGCTATAATTTGTCTAATTCTTGTTCTTATTCCGCTGCGTTACACTCTAATCCATCAAACTTGAGATCTCTGATCCTGTCAAATGGTATCAGAGCAGGTTCATCATTGATCGATCTAATAATTGATCATTGAAACTGCTATCCAAGATCCAAGTTTGATTGAATTAGCATTTTTGCAAGAAACGGTTATAGAGATTGTATTTTCTGTGCTTTTGGTCATTCATCCTGAGATTTATTCTTATTTTTCATTGAGTCTGTTGTGGTCTGTGTAAAATCTTTTAAAAGCTTGAATTAAATTGTATTTGGACCTAAAATGACTACTCCTTCCAATGATACTCACAATACCGGTTCCTCAACCAAGCCTCCAATGCTGGTTAGGAGTGAGTATAACATATGGCAATGACCAATGCTCCCTCACCTGTCTGTTAACAGCTCAGGTTGTTGGACATCAATGGTACATGGTCCACACAAGCCTATGGTGAATAACCCGGAAACCAATCAAATGGTTCCGAAGAGGAGGGAGCAATACTCAGATGAGGATAAGAAATTGTTTGAGATTGATGCAAAAGCCCATGGAATTCTGGCCATGACACTGCCCAATGAAATCTATTCTGGGCTAATGCATTATGAAACTGCCCATGACCTCTGGAATGCCTTGAAAGAACAATTTGGAGGAACAGATGAGGTCTTGGCAAATAATAGAGAAATCCTTGCCCAAC
This sequence comes from Flaveria trinervia, assembly GCA_025506515.1. Classification (NCBI taxonomy): domain Eukaryota; kingdom Viridiplantae; phylum Streptophyta; class Magnoliopsida; order Asterales; family Asteraceae; genus Flaveria; species Flaveria trinervia. Next base: position 77,446,406 of record CM046444.1, read on the forward strand.
AATATGAGACATTCTCTCATAGGAAGGGTGAGACACTGACTCAACAGTTTGAGCGGTTCCCTTGTTTGATCTCTGAATTAAAAATGGTCAAACATGAGTACACATATAGCCAGATGAATAACAAATTTCTCAGATCACTGCCTGAGAGATGGGACACATATACTATTGTCCTACGCTCCAGTGCAAATTTGGACAAACTATCTCTCACCCAACTCCATGGGAAATTGCTCACATTTGAGAGAGAGATAGAACAGAAACGAAAACTATCATCATCTGGAAAGCTCACCGATGATTTGGTACGAGGAAACACTGCCTTGGTAAGTCATGAGTCAGAGTATGCAGGATCAGAATGCCACTATGATGAGCATATTGATTTCACCTCAAACAATTCTAATCATGCCTTTGTGAGTGTTGATTGTCATTCTGGTAATAATAGTGACAATCTATGCTTTATCATGGATGATTTAAAGGGCATTGCTGATGATGATTTAGAAGAGATGGATATTTTGAGCCAAATGGCCTTGATCAATATAAGATCTCAGAAATTCTATAAGAGAACTGGCAGGAAATTTCCTGGACTCTCTCACAAAACCAAAGTTGGTTTTGACAAGAGCAAGTTGAAGTGTCACAAATGCCACAGGCTTGGACACTTTGAAAGAGAGTGTAGATCAACTGGATCTAACACTTCTGCAGCCTTTTTGACTTTTCCAAATAACAATTCACAATCCAAAGGGCAACATTCTGCTGGTTCTAGTCATTCATCACACACTCAATCTCCTGCATATTTTGTTCCTCAGGGTCAAATGCCATATCCTTATCCCTGCTATTATATGCCACAGTCAAATCAAGTTCAAGCTCCTATAGTACCACAATCTCATGCACTACCAGAACCTCAACCATCTCCATCTCAATCACAACCTCATCATAGCTTCTTCACAGCTGGAGTCGTTGACTGGAGTAGCTTACCTGATAACTTGTCTAGTCACACTGAGCAATACTATGCTGGTGCTAGTCAACATGGTGGTGAACACCCTTTTGGAAATCTTGCTCTCATGGCCCTGGAGTCTACTGAGGGTTCCTGTTCAAATGCATCATCTTCACAGGGTTCTTTAGCATGCCAAAGAAGCATCGGGTATGTGGACAGTGGAGGATCCATGCACATGACTGGGAGAAGCTCTCTTCTTCATGATTACTCTTAGGGAAAGAAGGGATTTGTCTCATTTGGAAATGATGCTAAAGGTTACATCATTGGAAAGGGCTTTGTGTCTAATGGAGATATTAGATTTGATGATGTCAACCATGTGGAGAATCTCAAATACAATCTGTTGAGTGTCAGTCAGACGTGTGACAAAGGACATGTTGCTCTTTTCACAAGCCAGAACTGTAGGATTCTGTCTTCTGATGTTCTGAGCCTGATTGACAAAGTACTGGATCGTAATACTCTCCTGAAGGCCAACAGGATAGGAAGAGTATATGCCTTGGACCTGTCAAAGAAAATTGAGTTAAGAGGCCATCCATGCTTGTTCTCCAAGGCCGCTCTCGAAGAATCTAAACTGTGGCATAGAAGGCTGGGTCATGTTAATCTCAAAAACATGAATCAACTGATCCACAAGAGTTTAGTGAGAGGTCTTCCAATAAAGGAGTTCAATTGTGATGAAATCTGCACTGCATGCTTAAAAGGGAAACAACATAAAGTTTCATTCCCAACCATAGAAGAATCCAAGTCTAATGCCTGCTTTCAACTACTGCACATGGATCTTTTTGGTCCTGTGAAGGTAATGAGTATGGCAAAGAAGAAATAATGTCTGGTAATTGTGGATGATTACTCTAGATATGTATGGACCTTCTTCTTGCATTCAAAGGATGAGGCTGCTCAGTCCATTATGAACTTTGTGTTACACGTTGAGAAGCACTATTCCCTACCAGTTAAGTGTGTGAGGAGTGACAATGGTACTGAATTCACAAACCACACTCTTGATGAGTTTTACTTGTCAAAGGGAATCCAGAGGCAGTATAGCATCCCAAGGACTCCAGAGCAAAATGGAGTAGTGGAGAGAAAGAACAGGACCCTCATGAAGCTGCAAGGTCCATGTTGGCTGATTCTGGTCTGCCACTGACCTTTTGGGCTGAAGCTGTCAATACAGCCAGCTATGTACAGAATAGAGCCTTAGTAAATCAGAGGTTGATGAAAACTCCTTATGAAGTTTTACATCATTTAGCCCCTTTGATTTTATTCTTTAGAGCATTTGGGTGTCCTGTTACATTCTCAACACAAAGGATCAACTCCAAAAGTTTGATTCTAAGGTGGATGCAGGGTATTTTGTTGGGTATTCATCCACTTGCAAGGCTTATAAAGAAACCTTGCATGTGAAGTTCAATGAATCCCCTAAGGATACAATTCCACAAAACCCTGTGGAGTTGTTTGATCTGGACATTCTACAATATGTTCCTTATCAACCACCTGCTGTTGTAGATCATATGAATCCATCATCTTCTGTAGCTAGTTATCCATCTGGTGTTACTGATGATGATGATGATATCAGTAATCACCTTTTCAAGTTTAGTGATCAACTGCCTGATTCAGCTAGACCTGATGTTCCTCGAGCTTCAGTAGCACAATCCACAACAAATGCTAATGAGATTTCTACAACTTCAACTTACTTTGAATTACCATCTACTGATTGGTTTCAAGGAAATGCTTCACCATCACCATCTGTTGCTGCTGAGCCTACTACAAACACTTGCACAGATCTTATTGTGTACCAAGATCTGAAGAATCACCCTATGTCTCAAATCATTGGTGATATCAATGCTGGCGTTTTAACAAGAAGTCAATTGTCAAATTTCTGCTTCTATGCTCTCTTCATTAGTCAGCAAGAGCCAAAGAACTATCACATTGCTTTAAGGGACAATGGATAGGTTGAAGCCATGCAGCTTGAGCTTCTTCAGTTCAAGAAACAGCAAGTGTGGGAACTGGTTCCTCTACCTCTAGGTAAGTGTGCAATAGGCACTAAATGGGTGTTTAGGAACAAAACTGATGAAAATGGGCTTATTGTTAAGAACAAGGCCAGACTGATTATACAGGGGTTTTCACAAGAAGAAGGTATTGATTATAATGAAACCTTTGCCCCTGTAGCCAGACTGGAAGCAATTCGATTGTTTTTAGCTTATGTTGCTTATCACAACCTTAAAGTTTTTCAAATGGATGTCAAAAGTGTATTTTTGTATGGGAAAATTAAAGAAGAGGTTTATGTATGTCAACCACCAGGTTTTGAGGACAATAAACATCCTAATTGGATGTATAAGCTTAATAAGGCTCTCTATGGGTTGAAACAAGCTCCTAGAGCCTGGTATGAGACATTATCAAACTTTCTTCTGGAAAATAATTTCACTAGAGGCTCCATAGATAAGACTTTATTCATTAAGAAAGCTGGGCAGCATAATCTACTTGTTCAAATTATGTAGATGATATTATTTTTGCATCCTCTGATCCAAAGTTGTGTGATGCCTTTACAAAGTTGATGCAACAGAAGTTTGAAATGAGTGCCATGGGAGAATTACAGTTCTTTCTGGGTTTGCAAATCAAACAAAAGGCTGATGGAATTTTCATTCATCAGTCCAAATACACAAAAGATCTTTTGGAAAAGTTTGATTTACAAAAGTGTAAGCCCTGTTCTACTCCCATGTGCAACACCACACAACTGGATACAAATCAGAAAGGTAAAGTGGTTGATGAAACACTTTACACATGTATGATTGGGTCTTTGATGTACTTAACAGCTTCTAGACCAGATATTAATGTTTGCTACATGTGTTTGTGCTAGATTTCAGGCTGCACCTAAGGAGTCTCATTTGATTGCAGTCATGAGGATCTTTAGATATCTGCAAGGCACTCCCTCTCTAGGTTTATGGTATTCTACTAGACATTCTGGTAAATTAGTTGCTTTTTCTGACAGTGACTATGCAAGGTGTAAGTTGACAAGAAAGTCCACTTCTGGAGGATGCCAATTCTTAGGCAACTGCTTGATTTCTTGGCAGAGTAAGAAGCAGACCTCAGTTGCTACATCAACTGCTGAAGCAGAGTACATTGCTGCTGCAAGCTGTACATCTGAGGTACTCTGGCTTCAAAACCAATTATTGGATTATGGCATAACAGAGACTAAGACCCCATTGTTAATGGACACTCTTCAGCTCTTTGTATTGTCAAGAATCCTGTCCAGCACTCTAGGACTAAACATATTGAAATCAGACACCATTTTATTAGAGATTGTTTTGAAAAAGGTCTGATTGATTCAAAATTTTTTCCTAGTGCTGATGAGCTTGCAGACATTTTCACTAAGCCCTTGGATAGCACAACTTTCCAAAACCTAGTGTTAAGGCTTGGTATGCTGCAGCTAGAATAAGTGACAACTACTGATGATCTCAGCTCACAAGTACTGATGATCATTAGTTTATTATTGTCATATATATAAGTACTGAAGTTATTTTCACTCCGGAAGTTTTCTTTAAACTCCTAGAGCTTAACTTCTCAGTACTCAAGTACTTTATTTGAAAACAATTGATGTAGTTACAACAGCTGATGTAGCTACAACTACTGTTGTCGGAAATACAAATACGTACTGATGTCCTATGAAACATCTGAAAACAGATGAAAACGTCTCATGAGTACGTGTTTAGGATAGTATGAAACAGCTGAAAAGCAATGAATTGATGACAACTACTGATGAGCCTTTTTCTCTTCAGTAGTTTACCAACTACTGTTTCTTTCTAAACAATTAAAGTAAACCCATGTCTTCAGTAGTTTCACAACTACTGATGACTAACACCAAGTCTTCAGTTGTTTACAACAACTGATGGTAAAACCAAAGTCTTCAGTAGTTTCCAACTACTGATGACTAATACCAAGTCCTAAGTTGTTTCATCACCTGAAGTCAAAACTGTCTTCAGTAGTTTTATAACTACTGATGACTAAATCTGAGACTTCAGCTGTTTCAGCGTCTGACGGTTAAAACCAAGTCTTCAGTTGTTTTATAACAACTGCTGATCACACCAATACGGTCAGTCATTCCAAACCTTTGAAAGTTAATACCACGTCATCAGTAGTTTCAACAACTGATGACTAACACCAAAACCTTCAGACGTTTTCTAACCTACCTTTTAAATACCTTATCCCATCTTCAGAGTTTTTCCTTTCTTCTCTTCTCAAACCGAACGTTCAAAAACTTTGTAACCTCTCTTCATCAATGGCGACCATGCAACTAAAACCATGACACAACTGTGTCGCACATCTCACAAAATCGCCATACTGGACCAAGTTTCACAACGCCATTGATTTAATGGCTCAGTCACCTTACAAAACGGCTTTTCTATTAAATCCCACCATATATGCCGAATCTCTTAACCAATTCTGGACAAACGTCACTCTTGTCTCTGAGGAGAATGACACAGAGTCTCTTCAATCGTTTGTCCATCGTCAAAAAGTGGTCATTACTCCAGACATTCTTCGCCAAACCCTCAATCTGGATGATGCCACTTTCCCAACTGGTTATCCAAAGGGCACAATAGATCAATCATTTGCCCACCATGGATACCAGGGTAACCTGAGTGCATCTACCATATTGAAGAAACATTTCCAGGATGCCGAACGTCTCATCTTTCACATGGTAAATGTCTGCCTTGCCCCCAAGACTTCATCATGGGATCAAATGCCCACAAGGTGGCAACAGGTAATGTACTCCATCCTTGAGCAACAACCTTTAAATTTTTCTGAAATACTATTTTTAGAGCTCAAGGATATGGCCCAAAAACAACTTGCTAACCGTTGGATATTATATCCTCGGTTCATAATGGCCATAATTGAAAACCAGCTTCAAGCTGAGGGACTTGTTGGCCTGGGAGTCCTTGCTACGGCTATATTGCCTGAAGTATACTCCCGACACAACTCTGACCAATCACTAAAAATGGCTGCCAAGCTGCGCAAACCCACGCAGCTGGAACCCACAGCCACCACCTCCAAATCCAAAGTCCCCACCAAACCCACTAAAAGAAGTCAAAAAAGGCTACTCAGGGAAATGAGTCCCCTGAGGATGCCCCTGCAACACAAACGCAGATACAAGGACTTCACCAGCCACAACCGCTCAGGATTCCTCTCAAAAGGAGCCTGCAGCAACCAAAGAAGGGGTACCCACTAATCTGGGATCTTCCTCATTTGAGGAGATTGCCATTGAAGAGCACCATTCTCCCCAGGTGCATACTGCTTTTACCCCGTCTCCCACTGCAACCGCCCCACAAAGTCCTACTCTTATTGTTGCAAACGTGCTGACTCAGCTGCATGCCTCTCCTCCTCCCCAAATAACACCAACAAAGGGGAAAACCACATCAATTGAGGAAGAGGATCAACATGCTTCTGATAGCCCACAGCACCAGGGTTTAACTGTTCTATCTCCTGGTGTGGATATGAAGATACGAACATCTGGTGAGGCTACCACCTCTTCTGAATCAGCACATGATCAGACTGAGGCTGGTAACATAGCTAAGACCTCACCAGAGGCAATAGCTGATGAAGGACATCGTCCTGAGGCTGGAAGTCCACAGTTCCAAGAAAAAGGGGCACATGCTAATCCTGGTCTACAGCCAGTGCATGTACATCCTGCTACAAGCAGGAGGTCAGGTGATTCAGCATCTGCTGATGATGACCTGGGCTTCTTTTATGATGTTCTGGCCCATAACACAATTCTTGAGGAAGAAGTCAGTAGACTACAAATACTACTTGACCAATTCTCTCAAAAGCAAGTCCATCTGCCACCAACATAAACCCACAGATGGCACCTTCACCTGAAGGTCTCCCACACACTCAGCCACTCAAAACTTCCGAGCCACCAGCTTCTATTTCTGGCACTGCTTCTCAGGGACAGAACCCCTCTGAGCAAACAGCTGCTATCTTTAAGCAATCCTACCTCTCATCACCCCAATGATCACAGACATTGTGATCAAAACCATGGATGAGAGGCTTCCCTCAATCATACAATCCCTGGTAGAGGAGATTGTGAGCACAAGGCTTTCTGCTACTCAAACCCGTGCAACCAATGCAACCAAAAAGGGGGAGAGTCAGTCAGTGAAAGCAAAGAGAAAGAGCATAGAGGGGAAGAAAGAAAAGGAGACTGAGAAGGAAGAGGAGTTGTGAAGGGAGCTGACATTGATCAAGTGGGTGAAAGTCACAAAGACTTTCATGTCACATATAAGAAGAGGAAGGTTGAAGGAAAAGAAAAAGAACTCGATGAGATGAGATGATCAAAATGGCAGATGCTACACACAGTAAATCAATGGACTCCATTATTGATCAACTGTATAGATAGGGGTTCGATACTGCACAGCTTGACTCAGAGATTAGGAGACTTGAAGTTGAAGAAATTAACTTAAGATGGGCAAGTTATGATGCATTAGAAAGAGAAATACTAGAGATCATGATCAGATTCATTGCAAAGTACCTTGGGAGATCATTGATCGAGATTAAGTCATGGACCAGGGACAGTATCTTGGCAATAACCACCAAGATCTGTTCGTCTGAAGCATACACTAAGGGATTGGTGATTGAAGCACTAAATGAGGCAGGTGATGGGAACAGAAAGGAACTAGCAAAACACTCAAAAGCCTCACTCACTACAAGAATGCTAGAACAACCTGCAAAACCTCCCACTTCAAAATCACCACTACCACAACCCACTAAACCAATTCCTTTACCCTCAAAACCAACAGCCCATGATGCACCCAAGAAGAAGAAGAGAAGGGTGTTGAGGCTAGAAGAAGAAGAAGAAGAGGATGATGAGGAAGAAGATAGGCTGCCTCTTTCCGCAGTCCTAACTTTGCCTAAAGCCAAACCTATGCCCATCACTCCACCTCACAGATGGAAGCTATGAGAGTAAAGATAGAAGAAGAACAGCATCAAAAGCTTCATGATGATGAGATGCTGAAAAGCATAGACAAAACTTATACTGCTTCTTCATCAATAATCAGTATGAAGAAGGAAGCTCTGATATTGTACACCCTTGCTAACACATTTCAATATCAAAAGGAAAAGGTGAGAATATGGCCTGATCCTAGGGTGGCTCACAGAATTGTGAAGAAAGACATTCCTTTAAGATACAAGGGCCAAGTAAAAAGGATCGTAGATGAAGAGATCACAGTGGTCCTTGTAGTATCACCGTGGGAAATTGTAGAAGATTTCAAGAAGGCCTATGAAACTAAACAGCCACCCCAAAAGATGTTAGAGAACAGAGTAATTAAAAAGGGGTTAGTCTACAAGAGGCTTGAGAACTTCAAACAAAATGAGCTCAGTCTGTTACTTGAAGGTACTCACCCAATGAGTTTGCATACAGACAGATTACTACAGTTGAGCTCAAAAATGGCAAACAGGCTAAGTACATTTCAGAGCTGTATGGGCGTGAAGGACTGTTGATGGTGGAGCTGAAAATCTTACCATGGAAGAACAAATTATGTTTCTCAGAGCATACACCAGAGAATCCTACAGGCTTATACATGGGAAGTAGATTTCATGGATAGGACCACAGCCCTGTGTCCAGTTCCCCAAAGTCAGGGCTCTTATCCATACTATGCCAACCAAATTTCAGAAATCTATTCCCAGGCCAGTGCTTAATTGGGTCATCTTCTTAGCTCATCAAGAAGGAAAAAGACCAATCTTATCGCCAACAATTAGTGGGACCTCAATAAAGTTAAGGTTTTGGCTGCATTGGTTCAGGGGGAGTTTGTTGGACCAAAAGAACCAATGAGCCGGATCAGAAAAACCTTAAGTCCCATAGACGTCACAACAACTGCTGAAGTCCACAACAGCTGAAGACAAGTGCTGAAGACAAAGTCTGAAGAAAAGTGTTGAAGACAAAGTCTGAAGACAAGTGCTGAAGACAAAGTCTGAAGACACAAGTGCTGAAGACAAAGTCTGAAGACACAAGTGCTGAAGACAAAGTCTGAAGACAAGTGCTGAAAACAAAGTCTAAAGACACAAGTGCTAAAGACAAAGTCTGAAGACACAAGTGCCGAAGACAAAGTCTGAAGACACAAGTGCTGAAGACAAAGTCTGAAGACACAAGTGCTGAAGACAAAGTCTGAAGACAAGTGCTGAAGACAAAGCCTGAAGACACAAGTGCTGAGGACAAAGTCTGAAGACACAAGTGCTGAAGACAAAGTCTGAAGACACAAGTGCTGAGGACCAAGTATCAGACGTTGTCACAACAGCTGAAGAGGTCTTCTTCAGTAGTTGTGACAGTTTTGTTTCAGTAGTTTTATATTTTTCTTTTCAGTAGTTTTGTAAAATGACTGAAGAGCTTGTTCTTCAGTCGTTGTAGTTTCAGTAGTTTCGTATCAGTAGTTTTATGTTTTATACTTAGCACTCTGATATGTTCTCAGTAGTTGTGAACATTTCAGTAGTTTTTTAAGTTGTAGTTATTTTTGTAATAAATCTGCAAGATGTCACTATCCCGTGATATCAGCAGTGATTGCACTCTATATAAGGAGTGTCAACCTAATTGTAATCTGTGAATGATTGAGCAGAAACATTTGATATTATTGAAACATTCCTTTTCACAGAAATATATTCTCTCGTTACAACCGTATTTGTTCTTAATGCATACGAATATCAAATTCTTTCTATAATTTGTCTAATTCTTGTTCATATTCCGCTGCGTTACACTCTAATCCATCGAACTTGAGATCTCTGATCCTGTCAGATGCCAATCTGAGTAGCTGCGTGCCATCAGGTATTTTCGTAATGTTAACCGGTTTATGTGCGCATGGTATGTGGTTATGTGTTGAATGTATATTTAAATACTGATGTAGTCAGGACAGCTAATGCTCGGGGTATGAAGAGTAAGGTAAGTGGCTAATCACAACTGGCCACTGTAATTAGGGAATTACTATACTTGACATAAACTGAGTTGTTCCCTTGAATGACCGTGGTGGTGTTTGAATCTTTCAGTGTGTTAGAGGATGGCCGGTGGTAGATCGTCTAAAGCTTCACGTGGTGGTGGACATGGTGCCAAACCACTGGTTACGAGGGGAAGGCCTAGGGCCGAAAAGGTGGTTCATGAAGAACCAGAAACCCCTCATCCGGAGGACGGAGGTGAGAGTGCTAACCTGTGAGCCTCAGTGAAGGAGGCGGTTGTGAAAGAAGTGCACCAAGTCATGCAGACAATCCTACCGTTTGTGGTGACCGAAGTGATAAAGGCAGTTAGAGAGGGAGAGAGAAAGGAAAGGAGTGGACCTACAGGCGAAAGAAGACAACCTGAGACTGAGACGGTTTCATCCGATGATGAGGACGAGGAAGAAGATCCTGCACCGGAGGCGACCCGAGGCTGCAACTACGGGGTGTTTATGAGATGCAAACCCCCTAGTTTCGATGGGAACGACCCTGCCGCTACTGCTCACAGGTGGGTGAGGGAAATGGAGGCGGTACTAGATATCTGAGTGCTGAGAAGACCAGAAGGTTAAGTTCGCTACCCACTCCTTTGTAGACTCGGCTCTGTGCTGGTGGGACAATATAGTCCAAGCCGAGGGTAGCCGGGCGATCGGGAGAATGAGATGGTCGGAGTTGAAGAAGTTGGTGATCGAGGAGTTTTGCCCTCACCGGGAAATGGACAAGGTTGAGAAAGAGTTTCTGCAACTAGAGGCGGGAACTATGACACACCAAGAGTACACCACAAAGTTCAATGAAATGGCACGACTGGTGCCCGATCAGGTGACACCACTATCACGAAAGATTAAGAGATATATCCAGGGACTGCCGGTGGATATCCGTAGGCATATGATCGTCGCCCGGCCAAGTACTTTTTGGTCGGTGGTTGATTTGGCTGGTAGACTATATGATGAGCGTGAGGTGGTGGTGGCTGAGGAGAAGAAGACGAGTAGGGATGGGAGAAACTAGAATGGGAAACGGTTTGGACGTGGTAGAGCCGCTCCAAACAATAAGGTGGCGAGGGTAGGTGACCGACGTGTGGTCACAGCTGGTGCTGGGTTGGAGAAGTGTGGAAAGTGCGGGAAGGAGCACGGTGGTGAGTGTAGATGGGGGCCGAATGTTTGTTTCAAGTGCGGGAAGTCTGGCCATATACTAGAGATTGTGGAGGCATGAAGTGTTTCAATTGTGGGGGAAGTGGTCACATGAGTAGGGAGTGTAAGAAGCCAAGGGCCAAGAGTTCCGGGGTGAAGAAGGCCGGAGCAGAAGGGCAGAAGGCAAGCGCCCGAGCTTTCACGATGACTCGGGAGGAGGCTAGGACAAATCCCGACGTGGTGCCAGGTATGTTTCTACTAAACCAAACTCTTGCATCTGTGTTGTTTGATTCTGGTGCTTGTAGGAGTTTTATTTCTAATATAAGAGTATATATATTAGCGAGCCATTCGATGTAGAAACTGCTATTGGTAAGTCCACTAGAATTACTGAGGTGATAGAGGACTGTGCCATAGAACTAGAAGGCCATAGGTTTGCTGCTAGGTTACACGTGATACCCCTAGGTGGATTTGATGTAGTACTAGGGATGGACTGGTTAGCAACCTATGAAGCAAATATCATGTGTCGCAAGAAGATGATCCGATTGACAGCACTTTATGGTGATAAGGTGACGGTTTATGGCAATCGGTTGCGATGATCCCGAAGGTGATTTCGATGGCAGTGGCGGGGAAGTGCATGAGGAGTGGATGTAGTGCCTACTTGGCCTACGTAAAGGGCGTGGATGCGCCAACACCACAACTATCGGATGTGCTAGTTGTGTGTAACTTTCCGGACGTATTCCGGAAGACTTACCCAGTGTGCCACCAGATCGCGAGGATGAGTTCCGAATTGACTTGATGCCGGTGCTCAACCCGTTGCCAAGGCACCATACAGGTTGGCTCCGACTGAGATGAAAGAGTTAATGGAGCAGTTGCAAGAACTGCGGGATAAGGGGTTCATTACGCGGAGTATCTCTCCATGGGGTGCTCGGTATTATTTGTGAAGAAGAAAGACGATAGTATGAGGATGTGTATTGACTACCGAGAGCTGAACAAGTTGACACTGAAAAATCGATACCCCCTACCAAGGATAGACGATCTGTTTGATCAGCTCCAAGGTGCCAGTTGGTTTTCGAGGATAGATCTTCGATCTGGTTACCATCAGCTGAAAGTGAAGAAGCAGGACATTCCTAAAACAGCTTTTCGCACGTGCTACGGTCACTATGAGTTCCTCGTTATGTCGTTTGGATTGACCAATGCACCAGCTGCTTTTATGGAGTGTGTCGGCCAATGCTAGATAAATCGGTGATTGTGTTTATTGATGATATCCTGATTTATTCGAAGAGTGAGATTGAGCATGCCGGTCACATTCAGGAGGTTCTGGAGACGTTAAGAAGGGAGAAGTTGTATGCAAAATTCTCCAAGTGTGCGTTTTGGTTACGTGAAGTTCAATTCTTGGGTCATGTGGTGAATCCCAATGGGATTATGGTGGACCCGGCTAAGGTAGAGGCAGTGACGCAATGGAAGTCTCCAAAGACGCCATCCGAGATTCGTAGTTTCTTGGGTTGGCGGGCTACTATAGGATATTTATCGAAGACTTCTCTAAGATTGCATCTCCACTGACTAAGTTGACCCAGAAGGATGTAAAGTATGTATGGGGCCAGGCTCAGTAGAAGGCATTCGAGGAATTGAAGGCGTGGTTGACTCAAGCTCCTGTCTTGCCGTTACCCGATGGAAGCGAAGATTTGGTGGTGTATTCAGATGCTTCTTACTCGGGGTTCGGTGTATGTTAATGCAAAGAGGAAAAGTTATAGCCTACGCATCCCGACAGCTGAAGGTCCATGAGGTCAACTACCTTACTCATGACTTGGAACTAGCGGTTGTGGTCTTTGCACTAAAGATTTGGAGGCACTATCTGTATGGAACGAAGTGCACCATCTTCACCGACCATAGGAGCTTAAAGTACTTCTTTGAGCACAAGGACCTGAATATGAGGCAGAGACAATGGTTGGAGCTCATAAAAGATTATGATTGTGAGATCCACTACCATCCGGGCAAAGCTAACGTGGTGGCTGATGCTCTTAGCCGCAAGGAGAGGCCCGAGCCAATTCGGGTGAAAGCATACCAACTAATCATGACCTCTGATGTAATGAAGCAAGTTAAGGAGTTTTAGGATAAGGCATTAAAAGAATATCATCTAAAATCTGAAAGAATGAGAGGTCTGGTTAGGGAATTGAGTGAAAACACACTTGGTGTTATAACTCGATTTGGACGGTGTGGATTCCTCGTTTCGAGAATGTACGTATGAAGATTATGGACGAAGTTCACAAGACCTGATACTCTATCCATCCCGGTGCCACAAAGATGTACCAAGACATGAAGAAGGATTATTGGTGGCCGGGTATGAAGCGTGACGTGGTGGAGTATGTGAGAAAGTGCCTTACTTGTTTGCAAGTGAAGGCTGACATCAAAAGCAAAGCGTATGGGAAGATCCAACCTTTGGATATACCGGAATGGTAGTCGGAGCACATCACCATAGCTTTCATCACGATGCCATATGGGTGATTGTTGACCGCTTGACGAAGAGTGCTCATTTCCTACCGATCCATGAGACATATTCATCCGAAAGGTTGGCTGACCTATTCATCAAGGAGATTGTAACTCATCATGGTGTGCCGTGTCTATCGTGTCTGATCGCGACACCCGGTTTACATCTAAATTAAGGAAGAAATTCCACGATGCCATGGGGACGAGGTTACATATTAGCATGGCTTATCATCCCCAAACTGATGGTTAGTCAGAAAGGACCATTCAGATGTTGGAAGACATGCTTCAGGCATGTGTGATTGACTTTGGAGGAAGTTGGGCCGACCACTTACCATTAGCTGAATTCTCGTACAACAATAGTTATCATGCCAACATTGGTATGCCACCATACGAGATGCTATACGGTAGGAGATGCAGAACACCCGTTTGTTGGGGGTGACATTGGTCAGAAAGAGTTAGGAAGTGTCGAGGCAACGAGGCTACGACCGAGAACCTGGAGAGGATCAAAGCCTTCATGAAGGCAACTAAAGATAGACAGAAGTCGTATGCCGATAAACGATGCAAACCGATTGAGTTCCAGGTGGTGACCGCATGTTGAAGGTCTCACCTTGGAAAGGTATTATCCGATTCAGGAAGCGAGGCAAGTTGAGCCCAAGGTATGTAGGCCCTTTTCGAATCATTGCTCGAGTGGGAGAGGTGGCCTATAGATTGGAGTTTCCAGATGAGTTAAGTGGAATTCACCTGACACTCCATGTATCTCATTTGAGAAAGTGTATATCTGATGAAGACAAGATTGTGCCACTGGAGGACATTGAAGTTGCTGAAAGGCTTAATTATGTAGAGCAACGAGTGGCATCATTGATCGTAGAGCAACAGGAAGGGATCTGAGTCTACATGGGAGACTGCGGAGGAGATGAGGCAGCATTATCCTTATATGTTCGAGGAATAAAAGGTTTCGGGGATGAAACCTATATAAGGGGGTGGACTTGTAACACCCGGCTATTTTTTTAAAAGTCAAGATATAAAGAATAAAAGCAAGAAAGGCAATAATGTCCAAGTGAAGGGACTAAAAGTGTCCAAAAAGGACAAAACTTTCAAAAGTTGGTGTAAAGGGAGTATGGCCGCCCACCCTCACCTCACTTCACCATTTGTCTTGGATTTAGAGAGAAGAAGCAGAGAATCCTCTCTGATTGAAGAAGAAGGGGAAGAAGAAAGGTGAATTCAAGGTAAGAATTCAAGGTTTTTATGCTTTTATGTCAGGTTTTATCCCGGTTATGTGCTTGTATCCTTATGGGTTGTGTTTGTGCTCGGGTGTGTGTGTTTTGGATGTTGTTTCTAGGGTTTTGAACTCTTTGCAAGCGGGTTAAAAGGAAGAACACCCAAGTTGCACAGGTGAGTTCTAGACCCCGGTTTTTACATGTTTTACACTACCTTTGGGGCTGAAAACGTATTAAAATGATTTTACAAAGTTTATGTGTGAGTACCCGTATGTATTGTGTATGTTGGATGTTTGTTCTTGAATGTTTATAGGTTATTCATGTTTAGAATAGCTGCATTATGCTTAGAGCAGATGGGCAGATGGGTTTGACGATTAGGATCGAAAATATATCCAAGAAACATGTTTTACAGAATGCCCGTACGTCTAGATAAGTGTTCATACGTCTGAAATTGCCTTAGAAAGAATTAAGTATAAGTCATGCACCTAAACAGTAGCTCATGCGCCCAAAATTTTCCTTAGAAATGTTTAAGTTCAGCCCATGCGCCTGAACAGTGGCCCATGCGCCTAGAAATGTTAGTCGAATAACTAAGTGTAGCGCCATGCGCCCCAATAGTGCCCATGCGCTCAAGTGGCCCATGCGCCCAAGTGGCCCATGCGCCCAAGTGGCCCATGCGCCTAAGTGTTCATGTGTCTGAATAGTATCCATGCGCCTAGATTGGGCTGGCATTTACTAAATGTTCAGACGTCCAGAAGTCCCCATGCGCCTGAATAGTACCCATGTGCCTGAAAGTGGCCCATGTGCCTAAGTGTTCCCCATGCGCCTGAATGGTGTCCATGCGCCTGCATAGTGCCCATGCGCCAAAGGACTTACAATATTTTCCGATTTTTGGGGAAAATGTGTAAAGTAGACTTTGACTTGGGAAATTCCCCGGGGACTATAAGTTAACCTTGGGGTCATAGATAGTATGATGGGCATGTTATGGATGATGATGATGATGATGTTGTATGACTATGCATGATGTATGTTATGTATGTAGGACGCCCTGTGATGATGTATGAATGGTATGTTATGTTATGTTCCTATGATGATGAATGTTGGGGTACTTGCATATATTGCTTTTCAACTCAAATATTACAAGACTCTTACAAGCATGTTATTATGAGTTAACATGAGAGACTATATATAATACTACTACAGTCGAATATACTTTGATACCAGCTAGAGTCCTCTAACTAAAGCAAATACTATAGAGCTATAGTTTAAGGTATTTGAGATAAGAATTTATCTGAGATATGGTAGTGAGGACATGTCCCTAACTTACCTTTTGTCACCAACTAAAGTTGGTAACTTGTACTAACATAAAAAGGTGAACAGTGGAATAAAGTATGGTCAAGTACATGGCTCTTAGAGGAAAACGCCATGCAGTATCAGAGGTCTGCAGCGGAGTGTTAGAGACCATACTTATGTCCATTGGTTCATAGCAATATCTTCTGAAGGTTCAATGGCTTCGGAAGAACAAATACTTCTGAAGCACTTATACTTTGGAAGTGGTTGCTTCTTCCGAGGCTTGAGAACTTCTTCTTTCATCATACTTCGGAAGTAGTCTTCTGATTTCTTCATTTGAGACTTCATCTTCGGAAATGAATACTTTATCTTCAGAACTAGAGCTTTGCCTTTAGAAGTGGAACTTTTACTTTGTCTTCGGAAGTTCCACACTTGGCTTCGGAAGCCTTTGTAAGCAGCAAAAATTTGTCTAAGTGATTTGGTTTGTTTACACTAGCCTTCTTCTTGATCAAAGAGATGAGCAAGAAAATATGAAGGGAATCTTGTATGTGTCTGCTATAGGGTCCATCATGTATGTAATGATATGCACTAGGCCAGACGTGCATGCGCTCTGAACATGACAAGCCAATACTAACAAAATCTTGGAAATAGTCATTGGATGGATGTCAAGAAGATACTTAAGTACCTAAGGAGGACTAAAGATGTTTCTAATCTATAGATCTGGTGAAGAGGAACTCATGGTAAAAGGTTAGACGGATGCGAGTTTCCAAACTAATCGGGATGATTCACGATCATAACCGGGATACATTTTCATCTTGAATGGAGGAGCGGTCTCTTGGATGAGCTCTAAGCAAGATGTGGTAGCATTATCAAGTACAGAATCAGAATATGTGGTTGCTTCATTAGCAGCTCAAGAAGCTGCATGGTTGAAGAAACTCATTACCGATCTAGGGTGGTCCCTTTCATTCAGCACCCCTTAGAATTTTTTGTGATAACGAGGGTGTGATTGCTCAAATCAAGGAACCTTTGATACATCAAAAGACTAGGCACATTGAACGAAGATTCAACTACACAAGGGATGAAGTTGAAAAGGGAAAGATATGTATTCGCAAAGTTCACACGGATCAAAACATTGCGGATCCACTCATGAAGCTTCTTGAAAAGGCAAAGCATGAAAGTCATACTTGTGCCATGGGACTTCAATATTCTATTGACTAGATTTGATCTTTATTTTGTATTTGGATATTGTAACCCTTTATTACTTGAATGAATTATTTGGTTATAATGGTTCAATTAATATTCCTATTTCGCATGTTTAATATCCATAAGTAAATCGTTTACTCAGAACATCCGTAGTCATTCATACCTGTGGGAACAAGTACGTGGGTAAGACTATTATGAACTTGAATTGGTAGATTTTCATATGGATGAATATAGAGTAAAGAATTGCTGCCAAGGTTCATAGATATTTGTGGGATACAATATTGGACTGACCCGCATCTCAAACATTACTACATGGAATCTTCTTGATTGATAATAAGTAAATTTGAGTTAAGACAAATATCATTTGGTATCCTCTGACCTGAGATACATATTGGGTCTGATATTTACCAAATATTATACTTTGACTTAGTGCTTTGCTGTTTGAAACATGGCAGTAATAAGGCTGAGTTTAGGTATAATACAAGGTGATTGTGAGAGACGTATGTAGTCAAGATGGGATTTGTCCCTCTTATTTGTTAAGAGTAAGATGCTAAGGCCTGATAAAGTTAAATCAATGGAGAGGGCACTCAGTGTCTCTAGGATTTAACATGACATTGTGACAAAAGGATAGATGATTGATTAACCTAAAACAATTCGAGTTAGGTACTTGAAGGGGATGATGTTATTGAATGGCACTTATCATACATATGAGGATAGTAAACTGTTGTTAGGTTGTATTACTGCTTGCATCAATCTTCTATGATACTTTGCAAGTGGGAGATTGTTGGATCTTGTATGCCCAAGACACATACATGATTGATGTGGTTAGTACGTTATGATTCAAGTCAGGTTCATACCCAATACAAGCTAAACAACACCAATAATATTTATTTGTTGATGTGATCATACAAATAAATATTGACACCAATTTGGAAAATAGGCTTTCCAAATTGTTGCTTTTGAAATAGAACAATATTATATGGATAATTGTTCATGAGAAGTTATTTGTATTATTATTTGGGTGGGTTAAACAAAAACAAATAAACGTGTGTTCAAGTTATAAAATTAAAAGGGTTATAAACATATGGATTAAGAGTGTGATATTTTATAAAATTAAAATGGGGGAAACCCATTTTGAAGGTAATTTTCAGCCACCCTTTGGAACTCCCTCTCCTTGGGATTCCTTTTCTTGTTTATGCAAGACTTAAACCAATAACTGTAACACCCGGCTATTTTTCTAAAAGTCAAGATATAAAGAATAAAAGCAAGAAAGGCAATAAAGTCCAAGTGAAGGGACTAAAAGTGTCCAAAAAGGACAAAACTTTCAAAAGTTGGTGAAAAGGGACTATGGCCGCCCACCCTCACCTCACTTCACCATTTGTCTCAGTTTTAGAGAGAGAAAGCAGAGAATCCTCTCGGATTGAAAAAGAAGGGGAAGAAGAAAGGTGAATTCAAGGTAAGAATTCAAGGTTTTTATGCTTTTATCTCGGGTTTTATCCCGGTTATGTGCTTGTATGCTTATGGGTTGTGTTTGTGCTAGGGTGTGTGTGTTTTTGGGATTCCTTTTCTTGTTTATGCAAGACTTAAACCAATAACTGTAACACCCGGCTATTTTTCTAAAAGTCAAGATATAAGAATAAAAGCAAGAAGGCAATAAAGTCCAAGTGAAGGGACTAAAAGTGTCCAAAAAGGACAAAACTTTCAAAAGTTGGTGAAAAGGGACTATGGCCGCCCACCCTCACCTCACTTCACCATTGTCTCAGTTTTAGAGAGAGAAAGCAGAGAATCCTCTCGGATTGAAAAAGAAGGGGAAGAAGAAAGGTGAATTCAAGGTAAGAATTCAAGGTTTTTATGCTTTTATCTCGGGTTTTATCCCGGTTATGTGCTTGTATGCTTATGGGTTGTGTTTGTGCTCGGGTGTGTGTGTTTTTGGGATTCCTTTTCTTGTGTGTGTTCGGGGTAATGTGCATGTCACAAGATGTAACGAATGAACGATGGTTAACGAACGAAATGAAAGATAATAACGATGTTATCTATATTTACATATGATGTATGATCACGAATGAACGAAACGTATAGTATGGACTCTGTAAGAAATAAATAACGATTTTATGTATGTTTTATTATAAAACTAGAACTCACTTAGTGACGCTGACTTTTATACGTTTTCAGTTGGCAGGTAAACGTTGCTGAGGATGGTACGAGGCGGCTACTCAGCTCTTTTCGATGGCATCCATTTAATTAACGCTTTTGTGATGTAATACAACAATGTAATTTTGTAATCGACAAACGATGCATTATTTTGCAAAAGTTTTTAGGATGAAATGAAATGCCATTTGTTTTATGTTTTCCGCTGAAATGTTTTGATGAATAAATGTAATGTATATGTTTTACGTGCGATGAATCACCAGCTGTAAGCGTCCCGAGAACGGGGTCTTACAATAACACACTCCACTCAAGACACACTCTCTTTGACAAACATAGCAACTCTCTCTTCTTGTATTCTTGCTAAAACTTTCGGATTTGAAGTGATCTTTGCTGAAATTTTTGGATTTGATAATAGGTGCAAGAAGGAGACTTTGGTGTTTCACTTCCTAACAAGTTGGGTGTTTGCAAGGGCCTGTGGGTATACTAGCTTGAGGTCTTCTCTTTTGGAGGCTGGATTCAAGAACATCATTATTGTCTCCATCGAATTCCATACATCTTCTTGTTCTTACAGAGGGTGTACTCTATGAACACCTTTGGTTGTTTATAATTGATAGTAATTGTTTTCATATATATTTGATCCTTGATCTTGAGTTTGTAATCTTGGCTATTAAAATGGTTAATTTTCAGAATATAAACATGTTTTGTATGTCTTATATCCACTACATTTTTGTTTAAATGGTTAAACAGTCTTTGATAAAGATGTAAAAAACCCAACATACGCTTACTGCATCTAGACATGATATAATGTATGCTATGTGTCTATGCCAGTATCAATCAGACCCGAAGGAATCTCATCTTATCACTATCAAACGCATATTCAAATATCTGAAATGAAAACTAGCTCTAGGGTTATGGTATCCTTATGAACGAAAATCGAGTACATGGATATGCTGATAGTCATTATGGGGGATGTTGCCAAGATCGTAAATCTACAATGGGTGGTTGTCACTTATTGGCCCCAGTTTAGTCTCATGGAAATGTAAGAAACAAACAAATGTCTTAGTCTCAACTACAGGTTCAATTTCTCTTGTAACCCCTATTTACATGGATAACACCACTACTATGTTTATAACAAGTAATCATGTCCAACATTTAAAAACAAAGCATATTAAATTCGATATCGTTTTTTCAAAGATAAATCTGAAAATAGTTTAATCATTTTGATTCAAATATCTACTGAAAAATAGTTGCGTGACCTATTTACAAAAGCCTTTTACTAGGTGGGTTTGAGTATTTAGTTGAGTCCATTGGTCTTATTAACCATTTTTGAAAATTGATTTTGAATTTTCAAAATGAAAAGAACCCTTCATTCTTATAATAAGAAAATTTAAAAAGAAAAAACTATCAAAGTTGACTACCAGATTGTATATATTGTGTGTGCTATATAGAAAAAGCAAATACAAAACTAGAAAATTGAAAAATCAAAAGAGAAAAAATAAAATGAAAATATGGAAATATAGTTTATTTGTTATTTAATTATTTTTGGATTATATATGTCATTTCAATATGTGAGAAATGATAGTACATCAGTTTTAATCAAGTGCATACTTCACTCTTTAATAAAGTCTGACATGATCAGATATGATGTGTAGGTAAACTCATGCAACTATACTGAAAAAGTAAATTCTTGTGATTTAACTAAATCATTATGCATTTGTGTGTGTCCATCTTAGTACTAATGAATGGTGTTGACTTATCTCATTGATTACTTATCAACTCACAACCTCACACCTCGTGGTGATATGAATGACCATGAGATCTATTTATGCATATGTTGACTTCTCTGTTACGAGTCATCATAAATCTGAAGTGACAAGGTATCCTGCAGGATCGATGTTTGTCACTTAACGCTTGGTTTTTCTCTCAAACTCACTTAATCACACATGGTTTTTGATGAAGCAGAATCTGTTTTAAGAGTTGATAATAATGTAGTAAGTAACAAAGAAAACAAGGAAATATCAGCCTTTTTGCTGTTTTCAGTTGTTTCATAGGACATCAGTACTTATCTGTTTTGACAACATCAGTAGTTACAACTACATCAGTAGTTCTTACTTTATCAGTTGTTGTAACAGAAATAGTACAATATGTGATATGGTCACTAATGATCGTTAGTACTTATTTACTGAGATCATCAGGAGTTATAACTTATTTTCTAGCTGCAGCATACCAAGCCTTAACACAAGGTTTTGGAAAGTAGAACTATCCAAAGGCTTAGTAAAAATATCTGCAAGCTCATCAGCACTAGGCACAAACTTAGGATCAATCAGACCTTTTTCAAAACAATCCCGAATAAAGTGATGTCTGATCTCTATATGTTTGGTCCTAGAGTGTTGGACTGGATTTTTGACAATACACAGAGCTGAAGCACTATCCATTAATAATGGAGTCTTAGTCTCTGTAATGCCATAATCCAGAAGCTGGTTCTGAAGCCAGAGTACCTGAGAAGTGCAACTTGCAGCAGCAATGTACTCGGCTTCAGCAGTTGATGTAGCAAAAGATGTTTGTTTCTTACTCTGTCAAGAAATCAAACAGTTGCC
The DNA here is from genome assembly GCA_025506515.1 of Flaveria trinervia. Classification (NCBI taxonomy): domain Eukaryota; kingdom Viridiplantae; phylum Streptophyta; class Magnoliopsida; order Asterales; family Asteraceae; genus Flaveria; species Flaveria trinervia. The sequence goes on from CM046444.1 coordinate 77,468,397, forward strand.
TAGGAATTGACAACCACCAGAAGTTGATTTTCTAGTTAACTTGCACCCTGCATAGTCACTATCTGAAAAAGCAACTAATTTGCAAGAGTGTCCAGTGGAATACCATAAACCTAGAGATTGTGTACCTTGCAAATATCTAAAGATTCTCTTGACTGGAATCAAATGAGACTCTTTAGGAGCAGCCTGAAATTTGGCACAGACACAAGTAGCAAACATGATATCTGGTCTAGAAGCTGTTAAATACATCAAGGACCCAATCATACATCTGTAAAGTGTTTCATCAACAGCTTTACCTTTTTGATCTGCATCCAGTTGTATGGTGTTGCACATGGGAGTAGAACAGGGCTTACAGTTTTGTAAATCAAACTTATTCAAAAGATCTTTTGTATATTTTGACTGATGAATAAAGATTCCATCAGCCTTTTGTTTAATTTGCAAGCCTAGAAAGAACTGTAATTCTCCCATTGCACTCATTTCAAACCTCTTTTTCATTAATAAACAAAGTTTTATCAATGGAGCCTCTAGTGAAATTATTCTTAAGAAGAAAAGTGGAAAGTGTCTCATACCAAGCTCTAGGAGCTTGTTATAACCCATAAAGAGCCTTATCAAGTTTATACACCCATTCAGGATATTTATTATCCTCAAAACCTGGTGGTTGACACACATAAACTTCTTCCTTTATTTTACCATATAAAAAGGCACTTTTGACATCCATTTGAAAAACTTTAAGATTGTGGAATGCAGCATAGGCTAAAAACAATCTGATTGCCTCTAGTCTGGCTATAGGGGCAAAGGTTTCATCATAGTCAATACCTTCTTCTTGTGAAAACCCCTGTACAACCAGTGTAGCCTTGTTCTTAACAATAAGCCCATTTTCATCAGTTTTATTCCTAAACACCCATTTAGTGCCTATTGCACACTTACCTGGGGGAAGAGGAACCAGTTCCCACACTTGCTGTTTCTTGAACTGAAGTAGCTCAAGCTGCATGGCTTCAACCCATCCATTGTCTCTCAAAGCAACATGATAGTTCTTTGGCTCTAGCTGACTGATGAAGAGAGCATAGAAGCAGAAGTTAGACAATTGACTTCTTGTCGAAACTCCAGCATTGATATCACCAATAATCTGAGACATTGGGTGATTCTTCAGTTCTTGATAAACAATGAGATCTGTGCAAGTGTTTGTAGGACCTTCAGTAGCAGCAGATGTTGATGCAGACTCTTGAAACCAAGAATTAGATTGTAACTCAAAAGATGTAGAGGAATCAGAGATCTCATCAGCATTTGTTGTGGATGGAACTGCTGAAGCTACAGGAACATCAAATTTAGCAGACACAGGCAGTTGGTCACTAAACTTGAATAGGTGAGTATTGATATTATCATCATCATCATCAATACCACCAGGTGGAAGACATGCTGCAGAAGATGATTTATCCACATGATCTGCAACAGCTGGAGGTTGATAAGGAACATATTGCAGTATGTCCAAATCAAACAACTCCACAGGGTTTTGTGGAATCTTGTCCATAGGAGATTCATTAAACTTCACATGCAAAGTCTCTTCAACTATCTTTGTTCTGCAGTTGAAGACTCTGTATGCCTTGCAAGTAGATGAATAACCAACAAAATACCCTGCATCCACCTTAGGATCAAATTTTTGGAGTTGATCCTTGTGTTGAGAATAAAACAGGGACACCCAAATGCTTTGAAAAATGAAATTAGAGGAGCCAAGTGATGGAGAACTTCATATGGAGTCTTCATCAACCTCTGATTTACTAAGGCTCTATTCTGCACATAGCAAGCTGTGTTAACAGCTTCAGCCTAAAAGGTCAGTGGCAAACCAGAGTCAGCCAACATGGACCTTGCAGCTTCAATTAGGGTGGTCCTGTTCTTCCTCTCCACTACTCCATTTTGTTCTTGAGTCCGTGGGATGCTAAACTGCCTTTTGATTCCCTTTGAAAGATAGAAGTCATCAAGTGTATGGTTTCTGAATTCAGTGCCATTGTCACTCCTATACACTTGACTGAAAGGGAGTACTGCTTCTCAACATACAACACAAAGTGAATAATCTTCTGAGCAAACTCATCCTTTGAATCTAGAAAGAAAGTCCATACAAATCTAGAGTAATCATCCACAATTACCAGACAGTATTTCTTCTTTGCCATGCTCATCACTCTCACAGGACCAAATAGATCCATATGCAGTAATTGCATGCAGGCAGTGGACTTAGGCTCTTCAATAGGAGGGAATGAGACTTTGTGATGTTTTCCTTTTAAACAAGCAGTGCAGGTTTCCTCACATTGGAACTCCTTTATTGGTAAGCCTCTGACTAAACTATTGTGAATCAGCTGATTCATGTTTTTGAAATTAACATGACCCAGCCTTCTGTGCCACAGTTTAGATTCTTGAGGAGAGGCTTTGGAAAATAGGCAAGGATGGCCTCTGAGATCTATTTTCTTAGAAAGATCTAAGGCATACACTCTTCCTGTCCTGTTGGCTCTCAGGAGAGTGTGATCATCCAACACCTTATCAATCAAATGCAGAACTTTGGATGACAGAATCCTATAGTTCTGACTGGTGAAAAGAGCAACATGGCCTTTATCACACATTGACTGACACTCAAGAGATTGTACTTGAGATTTTCCACATGATTAACATCATCAAACTTTATTTCTCCATTGGAGACAAAGCCTTTTCCAATGATGTAACCCCTAGCATCATTGCCAAAAGAAACAAACCCCTTCTTTCCTTGAGAGTAGTCATGAAGAAGAGAGCTGTTTCCAGTCATGTGCATAGATCCCCCACTGTCTACATACCAGATGCTACTTTGGCATGTTGAAGAACCTGCAATTATAAACAATCAGTTAGTTTTGGAGACCCAAACCTTTTTGGTTTTGGGCCTGTTCTCATCAACAGATGGTAAACTAACAGGTTTGATGGAAACAACAGCCTGAGAGGAAGAAGATGGTGAAGAAGAGGAATCCTTTGGCTTGGACCTCCTTTTCTGTGGTTTCAACATAGGAACATCTAATTGGTCAACTCTTCCCAATAGATGTTGAACCATCATAACCAGCTGTGTCTGATTTTGTGATAAAGCTTTCAGCTCATCAAACACATTGGCATTAGAGTTTGATAAGTTCCTATGTTGCACCTTCTTCTTTTGAGCAATCTCAGCTGTTACCTGTTTAACCCCTTCCATTTTGGATTTCTTTATGGACTTAAGGGTTACATGATTTGATGTTGCTCATACAAATGTGGCCTCAAACTCAGTTTTCATTTTAACCATTTTCTCTTTAATTTCCTCTTTATGTTTGAGTTTGGATCCTCTTTGTACCAACAATCATCTGTAAGATGATTGAACAAGCCACATACTTCACATGGTTTCTTCTTCATCTTATGTTGATCATCAACTAAAGAGGATGAAACTACTCAAGAGTTGCTCTTCAGTACTTTGAAAGCATTGTTTGCTTTCTTGACTTCCTTTTTAGTAGTCTTCAAACTCTTTCTACTGACAGTTTTCTTTTCTTCAGTACTGACAGTAGTTGGAGTTTGAACTTCAGGTGTTAAATCTTGCTCTCCAGTCCTTTGAGGACTTTTAGAATTAACTCCTGAGTTGATCAACTCTTTGATCATGTGAGTGTCAGTAGTGGAACCATCAACATCAACTGATAGGTTCTGAGAGGGCTTAGTGCTGACTTCTACTTCTGATGGTGTTGTATCAGAAAGTAGATCACATGATGAAATGGATTGGTTATTGCTCTCACCATCAGATTCTACCTCTGCTCTGGGAGTAAAATCTGTTGGTGGAGCAGTGTGATTATAACCAATGCCAAACTTCACATTGGAAGCAGATTGCTTACTAAGAAGCATTTCAAAACCCTTGCAAGAATTTACCCATCGATCACACTCTACCTGGGTAGTTGCAAGAGTATCCTTGAGATCTCTATACTTCTCTAGAAGTATCTCTTCCCTAGCCTTATCATCAGTTATTTGGCATTTAAGTTTGTAAATCTCATCATTCTTATCATTAAGCACAGACTCAAATTCAGCTTTGCTTTTGGAAATTATTTGTTCTAGCTCAATATTCTTGTTAATTAAAGCCACATTTGCTTCTCTAATAGATGCAAATGCGGCTATGCGTGATTCAGAACATAGTTTGGCTTTTGCCTCAGAGGATACCTGTGATACCTTTGGTATAGAGGCATTAGAGGATGAAGTATCAGCAGAATCCAAAGCCATAAGAGCTAGATTTCCAAAGGGACTGTCACCACCATGTTGACCAGCACCAGTGAACAGTTTTTCATGACCAGACAAATCATCTGGTAAACTGCTCCAGTCAACAACTCCCGGGGTGAAGAAGCTATGTTGTTGAGGTTGAATTTGTTGATGAGTTTGGGAAGGTTGAGGTTCAGGCAATGCAGGTGATTGTTGTGAAATAGGAGCTTGAACCGGATTAGACTGAGGCAAGTAATAGCAGGGAACAGGATATGACATTGGACCCTGGGGGACAAAGTATGCAGGAGATCTAGGGTGTGAATGATGACCAGAACCAGTAGGATGTTGCCCTCTGTTTTGTGGACTAGTACTAGGAAAAGTCACAAAGGGTGCAGAAGAGTTAGATCCAGTTCATCTACACTCTCTTGCAAAGTGTCCCAGCCTTTGGCATTTGTGACACCTCAACTTACTCTTGTCAAAACCAACTTTGGTTTTGCCAGAGAGTCCAGGAAATTTCCTGCCAGTTCTCTTGTAGAACTTCGGAGATCTGATATTAATCAATTCCATTTGGCTCAGAATATCCATCTCTTCTAGATCATCATCAGCTATTCCTTTCAAATCATCCATGATGAAGCATAGATTGTCACTATTACTGCTAGAATGACTATCAATACCAACAAATGCATGATCAGAACTATTTGAAGAGAAATCAATATGCTCATCATAATTGCTTTCAGATGCAACATATTTTGACTCATGACCAACCAAGGCAGTATTCCCTGGTACAAAGTCATCAGTGAGCTTTCCTGATGAGAATAGTTTCCTTTTCTGCACTATCTCTCTTTTGAATGTAAGCAGTTTCCCATGAAGTGGGTGAGAGATAGGCTATCCAGATTTGCACTGGAGCGTAGGACAATAGTGTATGTGTCCCATCTCTCAGGCAGTGATCTGAGGAACCTGTTATTTATCTGGCGGTGGGTGTATTCCTGTTTCACCATTTTCAGCTCAGAGATCAGGCAGGAAAAATGCTCAAACTGTTGAGTTAGTGTCTCACCCTTTCTATGAGAGAATGTCTCATATTGTTGGGCAAAGATTTCTCTGTTGTTTGCTAGGACCTCATCTGTGCCACCGAATTGTTCCTTCAGGGCATTCCAGAGATCATGAGCAGTTTCATGATGCATAAACCCTGAATAGATTTCATTAGGCAGTGCCATGGCCAGAATTCCATGGGCTTTAGCATCATTCTCAAACAGTTTCCGATCTTCATCAGAGTATTGTTCCTTCTTCTTCGGAACCATTTGATTGGTTTCCGGATTGTTCACCATAGGCTTATGTGGTCCATGTACCACAGATGTCCAACAACCTGAACTGTTAACAGACAGGTGATGAAGCATTCTTCGCTGCCATATGTTATACTCGGTCCTAACCAGCATCGGGGGCTTGGTTGAGGAACCGGTATTGTGAAGATCATTAGAAGGAGTAGTCATCTCAGATTCAATCAAATTCAATTAAGCTATAACAGATTTAGAACAAAAACACAACAACCAGTTTAACCAAGAGAGATCTCAAAATAAATGACCGAAAGCGTCAGAAATTCAATAATCTATAACCAGTTCTTGCAATATGCTAATTCAATCAAACATAGATATCAACTAGCAGTTTCAATGATCAATTGTTAGATCGATCAATGATTAACCAGCTCTGACACCACTTGTTAGGATCAGTGATCTACGTTTGATTGATTAGAGAGTATAACAGCGGAATTCTAACAATGAATTAGCCAATTCACAAGAACAAAGAGATATTCAATGTAAGAACAAAAAAAACGGTTATAGACAGAGAGAATTCTGCAAATATATTTCATTCAATATTCGCTTTCGTGGTAGCGGAATGTCACGATTATAATTAGGTCAACACCCCTTAGACAAGAGATGTGACGTCTGCTGATGTCACTTGATAGTGACATCTAACAGAATTTATTACAAACTACTGATAGTTAACACAACTACTGAAGATGTCAAACAGCTGACATCTTCTTACAAAAATGCTAAGTGTTAACTATTATTACAACTACTGAAAAGAAACTACTGAAACTATAACAACTGAAGAACATACTCTTCAGTTGTTTTACAAATACTGAAACAAAGAAAACTACTGAAAGGTAAACCATCACAAGAACTGATAAAGTAACAACTACTGATGTAGTTGTAACTACTGATGTTGTCAAAACAGGTAAGTACTGATGTCCTATGAAACAACTGAAAACAGCAAAAAGGCTGATGAGTAAGTGTTGAGGACAGTATGAAACAACTGAAAGGCTATGAATTGACGAAAACTACTGATGAGAACTTTCTCTTCAGTTGTTTCTACAACTGCTGTTTCATCCTAAACAACTGATGACAAAACCATGTCTTCAGTAGTTTCACAACTACTGATGACTAATACCAAGTCATCAGCTGTTTACAACAAACAATGACAAAACCATGTCTTCACTAGTTTCATAACTACTGATGACTAATACCAAGTCATCAGCTATTTACAACAACTGATGACAAAACCATGTCTTCAGTAGTTTCACAACTACTGATGACTAATACCAAGTTATCAATTGTTTTCAAACATCTGAAGTCAAAACCATGGTCTTTAGTAGTTTTATAACTACTGATGCCTAAAACCACGACTTCAGTTGTTTCAACGTCTGAAAGGGTAATACCATGTCAACAGTCGTTTTAAAACTACTGATGACTAACACCAAACCCTTCAGTCGTTTTCTAACCCGTACCCTATAAATATCCCCGACCTAATCCTTCAGAGCCTCATCTTCTTCAAACCTAACGTTCATATCTCCAAAACTTCTCTCATTAATGGCGACCATGCAGCTCAAACCGCGACACAACTGTGTAGCTTACCTCACCAAATTGCCATTCGGGGCTAAGTTCGATAACGCTATTGATCTTATGGTCCAGTCACCCTACAAAACGGCCTTTCTTCTCAATCCAATCCTTCATGCCGAATCCCTTAACCAGTTTTGGATGAACGTCACCCTCACCACTGGGGAGAACAACACAGAGTCTCTCCGGTCGGTCGTCAACAACCACCAAGTGGTCATCACTCCCGATATACTTTGTCAAACCCTACACCTGCATGATGCCACTTTTCCTGCTGGATATCCAAAGGGCACAACTGATTTATCCTTTGCCCACCATGGATATCAGGGAAACCTTAGTGCCTCCACCATACTGAAGAAACATTTCCATGATGCTAAACGTCTCATATTTCACATGGTAAATGTCTGTTTGGCTCCTAAGACTTCCTCTTGGGATCAAATGTCTACAAGGTGGCAGGAGGTACTATTCTCTATCCTTGAGCAACAGAACCTAAACTTCTCTGAAATAATTTTTCTGGAACTTAAGGACATGGCCTCAAAATCTATTTCTAACCACTGGATATTATATCCTCGGTTCATTGTGGCCATAATAGAGAATCAGCTAAAGGTTGAGGGACTTGTTGGTCTCGGAGTCCCTGCAACAGCTGTATTGCCTGAAGTATACTCCAGGCACAACTCTGACCAAACGTTGAAATAGGCTGCCAGGCTGCGAAAACCCACATAGTTTGAACCCACAGCCACCACCTCCAGAACCAAAGTCCCCACTACCCCCAAATCCAAAAAGCCAAAAAAGGCTACTCAGGGAGTTGAGTCCCCTGAGGATGCCCCTGTACCACAAACATAGGAACCACACACTGGTCTTAACCCCCAGTTATGACATTGACTCAACCAGCCACAGCCGCACAGGTATCCTCTCAACAGCATCTTGTTGCAACCAACATTGGGGAACCTACACTGCTGGAAGCTATCTCCCTTGAGAGGGTTACCATTGAAGCGCACCATTCTCCCGGGTGCAATCTGCTTCCACCCAATCACCACATGCAACCGCCCCCCAAAGTCCTACATTACTTGTTGCACAAGTGCTGACTCAGTTGCACTCCTCACCCCCTCCCCAGATACCAATTACAACTGGGAATACTTCTACCATTGAGGGGGAGGACCAAAGTGCAGCTGAGAACCACAGCATAGGGGTTACAATGTTCCTTCTCCTAGTGTAGCAATGGAGATTGGAACTTCTGGTGAGGCTACCACTTCTCCTGCTTCAGCATATGATCAGGTTGTAGTTGGTACCATTACTAAGACCTCACCAGAGGCAACTGCTGATGAAGGACAAAGTCCTGCGGCAGGAAGTCCCCACTTCCAAGACAAAGGAGCACATGCTATTACTGAGCTACACTCAGTGCATGTTCATCCTCATCCTATGAGGAGGTCAGGTGATTCAGTAACTACTGATGATGACCTGGGCTTCTTTTACGATGTAATCGCCCAAAACACCATCCTGGAAGAGGAGGTGAGCAGACTCAAAGAGCTGCTTGCCAAAACTTCTAAGGAACAAAGACCATCTGCCTCTACCTCCTCACAGATGGCACCTTCATCTGAAGGTCTCCCAAACACTGAGCCACTCCCAACAACTCAGCCACCTGCCTCTGCTTCTGGCACTATTTCTCAGGAACAGAACCTCCTGAGCAAATAGTTGCTATCCTTCAAAATTCCCTCCCTCTCATCACACCCATAATCACTAACATAGTGATCAAAGCCATTGATGAGAGGCTTTCCTCAGTAATACAACCATTGATAGAGGAGGTTGTGGGCAAACAACTTTCTGGCAATCAACCCCTTGCAACCAATGCAACCAAAAAGGGGGAGATTAAGTCAGTGAAAGCAAAAAGAAAGAGGAGTACAGAGGAGAAAGAAAAGGAGAAAGAAACAGAAGGGATAGTAGTGGAAAAGGAATTGGAGTTGAATATGGAGACTGATAAAGAGAAGGAAAAAGAGAAAGCCTTGGAGCTATTGATAAAAGAGGCTGATGCCAAACACAGCAGATCAATGGACAACATCATTGATCAGCTATTTAGGCAAGGCCATGACACGATAAACTTGACTCTGAGATTCGACGATTAGAGATTGAAGAAATCCAGAATAAATGGGCATGTTATGAAGTGTTAGAAAGAGAAAGGCTTGAGATCATGATTATATTTATTGCAAAATATCATGGAAGATCAATGATCGAAATCAAAGCTTGGTCTAGGGACAGTATCTTGGCAATCACCACCAAGATCTGTTCGTCTGAAGCATATACTAAGGGACTTGTTATTGAAGCTTTGAATGAAGCGGGTGCTGGGAGCAGGACTGAGCTAGCCAAGCAATCAAAAGCCACACTCACCTCAAAAATGCTAGAACAGCCTGTCAACATTCCCACACCAAAACCATCCAAAACACAACCCACCAAACCAACTCCCTTACCCTCAAAACCCATAGCCGATGATATACCCTTGAAGAAGAAGAGAAGGGTATTGAGGCTAGAAGATGATGAAGAAGATGATGAAGATAGGCTACCACTCTCAGCTGTGATTCAGTTGCCTAAGGCCACAAGTCACTCATCAGCAATTACTCCTGAATTCCAAAGACAAATGGTTAAAGTGAAGCTAGAAGAAGAAGAGCTTCACAAATAGCATGATGAGGAATTGCTGAAGAGAGTTGACAAAGCTTATGCAGCCACATCTTCTATCATAAATATGAAGAAACAAGCCCTTAGACTTTACACTCTCATGCACACCTTTCAATATCAAAAGGAAAGAGTAAGGATTTGGCCTGATCCCAGGGTCTCTCACAGAATTCATAAGAAAAACATACCTCAGAGATACATTGGCTAGGTGAAAAAGATTGTAGATGAAGTGATCTCTCTGGTCTTTGTAGTTTCACCCTGGGAAATCCTAGAGGACTTCAAGAAAGCCTATAAAGCTAATCTAACCCCTCAGAAGATGCTGGAAAACAAAATAGTGAAAAAGGGGTTAGTTTACAAGAGGCTTGAGGAAGTCAGGAAAAATGAGCTCCAGTTGTTCCTAGAGGGTAATCACCCGGATGAGTTTGCTTACAGAATAATAACAACTGTGGAGCTAAAGAATAGGAAACAGGCCAAATACTTGTCTGAGTATTATGGGCCTAAATCATTGTTTGAAGGAGGTGCTGAAGAGCTAACCATGGAGGAACAAATCACCTTCCTTCAGGCCTACACAAGAGAGTCGTACAGACTCATCATGGGGAAATAGATCTCATGAATGGAGTAACAACTCTGTGTCCAATTTCCCAAAACAGAGTTCCCATTCATACTTTGCCAAACAAATTTTTGAGACTTCTTCTTTGGCCAGTGCTTAAAAAGGGGTCACTTCTGAGCTGATCTAGAAGACAAAAAGACCAACATTTCTGCCATAATAAGTGGGACAACTCTAATAAGTTTAGAGGTTTTGGCTGCATTGGTTCAGGGGGAGTTTGTTGGAACAAAAGAACCAATGAGCCTGATCAGAAAAACCTCTAAGTCCCACAGGCATCACAACAACTGCTGAAGACTTGATCAGCTATTTAACAAAGTCTGAAGACTGCAGCAGCTGAAGATTGAAAGTACTGATGTACAACAGCTGAAGTTCTAAAGTGCTGAAATACAACAGCTGAAGTTCTAAAGTGCTGAAGACTTCAACAGCTGAAGACTAAAGTACTGAAGTACAACAGCTGAAGTTCTAAAGTGCTCAAGACTTCAACAACTGAAGACTAAAGTACTGAAGTACAACAGATGAAGTATAAAGACTGAAGACATCAGCTGATGACAACAGTTGAAGCTCAAGTACAAGTACTGAAGCCATCAGAGTTTGTTATAACAGCTGAAGAAGCATTCTTCAGTTGTTGTGATGGTTTACCTTTCAGTAGTTTTCTTTGTTTCAGTATTTGTAAAACAACTGAAGAGTATGTTCTTCGGTTGTTATAGTTTCAGTAGTTTCTTTTCAGTAGTTGTAATAATAGTTAACACTTAGCATTTTTGTAAGAAGATGTCAGCTGTTTGACATCTTCAGTAGTTGTGTTAACTATCAGTAGTTTGTGATAAATTCTGTTAGATGTCACTATCAAGTGACATCAGCAGACGTCACATCTCTTATATAAGGGGTGTTGACCTAATTATAATCGTGACATTCCGTTACCACGAAAGCGAATATTGAATGAAATATATTTGCAGAATTCTCTCTGTCTATAACCGTTTTTTTGTTCTTACATTGAATATCTCTTTGTTCTTGTGAATTGGCTAATTCATTGTTAGAATTCCGCTGTTATACTCTCTAATCAATCAAACGTAGATCACTGATCCTAACAAAGGTACTTGTGTAACAGCTAGAAATTTTCTTTGAAGGCGAAAAAAGAAGAAAAAGAAATAAAGTCCAAAGTCAAGGGACCAAAACATGCCAACGAGAGAAACTTTGATGAATGGGAGTATAAAAAGGGGAAGACACCCGATACTTGCCATTTTCAGCCAAAGAGAAGAGAGAAAAGGAGAAAAAGAGGAGAAAAGCTTGGTTCGGGTTGATCAAAGCGTGAAAATCGATGCATAGAGGGAGAGTTCTAGGACCCCTCTTTTATACGTTTTGAATGATTTTGGGGTTGGAACACACCACAAAACTATTTTTCGTGTTTTTGGGTGAATACCAGTTTATGTATGTATATGTATGTGTAAGATTCGTTTTGGGCTTGGTTTCGGGCTTGGGTATGCTTGAATGATGTCGTAGTATGTTTCCCTAAGGTTTAGAAGGGTTGATTTGAGCTCAAACATGTTTTAGAAGTGTTTAGAGGCTGAAAGGTGCTGCTGCAGTTCGGGATGAACTGCATTCTGGACCAGCTAGAGCTATGAGACCGACTGGAGGTCCAGGTGACCAATTGGAGGGCGATTGGGTTCATAAGCATGAAAGGAAGGTGATTGAGGTTCATTCACACGAAAGGTGTGCGAATGAGGTCCATTCGCATCAAGGTCATGCGACAGTGGTCCATATGCCCGGATGTCATGCGATTAAGGTCCATACGCATGAAAGTATGCGATTGGAGGTGATGCGCCTAAACAGTCCTCATATGCTTGAAGTCATCCGACTGGAGAGCTTATACACATGGAGATCATGCAACTGGAGCGTTCATATGCATGGAGGTCATGCGACTGGAGCTCCAAACGCCAAGGTGTTGGTCCGCCCAAATAGGGTTTATGCGCCCAGGAGTTTCGAGGGACTTTGAAAGGTGATGGTCGAGATGGATTTCCTCGAAGATGTGATGGGCATGGACGGTCTAAGATGACGTATGATGATGAGCTAATGATGATGACGATGTGAAGGATGATGATGTGCAATGACATATAGTTATGCGATGTGATGCGCATGATTCATGTGATGTTTGATGTCATGTGATTATGCACGTTGTATGCTATGCATGATGTATGTTATGGGTGTGCAATGTTGCCCTTTGTGTTTGATGTTGTATGTTTTATGTTCCTTATTATTATGTATGTTTATCTTTCCATGGCTTTGCGTTGAATGTTATTGAATGTAATGAAAGTATTATGTAACGTAAAGTGGAAGATAATGAAAAGAGGAACGTAATGAATGAATGCATGCATGAACGAATGAATGAATGAATGAAAGGCTTGCAAGCATATGTATGAGGTGAGTGACTCTGTGTCGCAATAGACTCGAAAGGGTTCCTTTTCGCGTACTCCGCTACTGTTTCAGTTTTCGGACATGAGTCGGGGGTTTGTGTACAGGCCCCGGCATAGTATCAGTCTTCGGACATGAGTCAGGAGTAATGCATGAGGTTGAGAGGAGATGAAAGAGGTCCTTGTAGCGAACTCTGGTACTTTGTCAGTCTTCAGACATGAGTCGGGGGTTGGTTACAGGCCCCAGCACAGTATTAGTCTTGGAACATGAGTTAGGGGTGTTGCATAAGACAGGATCCAGATGAATGAGAAGAGGATTGCGTACTCCGGTACTATGTCAGTCTTCAGACATGAGTTGGGGGTTTGTGTATAGGCCCGGCACAGTATCAGTCTTCAGACATGAGTCTGGAGTAGTGCGTGAGACTGAGATGAGATGAAAGAGAAATGAATCATGTACTGCGGTGTTGTGTCAGTCTTCGGACATGAGTCGGGGGTTTGTGTATAGACCCCGGCACATACCAGTCTTCGGACTTGAATCGGGAGTATAGCATGCGTTGATGAATGAGAAAGGTAATGATGGAAAGAACGAACGTATGAAATGAAAGATAACGAAATATCTTAATAATGTACTAAACGGGATCTTTGTCATTCAACCTTAGTAATCGTGGCTGAGTGCCACGAAGAGGGCAAAGTCTGACCAGATCTAGAACGGTATGAACGAATGATGATGATAATAAAGATACTATTCGTATGTACGTATGATGTATGATCACGAACGGATGTAAAGTACTGTATGATTTTGAAAGAAAGAAAGGAAAGGTTTTACGAAAGAAAAAGTACGTTTTATTATAAAATTAGAACTCAATCAACAACGCTGACTTTGATGTATTTCCAGTTGGCAGGTATGTTGCTGAGGATGGCACGGGACGACTACTAAAAAGTTCTTTTGGAATGGCATCCATTATTATAAGGCTTGTGTAATGAAATTTAACATGAATTTTGTAATTTGATAATGAAGTACTGTTTGCAAAAGCCATTACATTTAAATGAGATATTGTTTTAAATGTTTCCACTGCGACATTTTTTATGTCAGAGGACGAAAATTATGTTTTGAGTGCGATGATTGACCAGTTGTAAGCATCCCGGGAACGAGGCCTTACAAGTTGGTATGAGAGCTAAAGTTTAGTGAATTCGGTAAATATTTTCAAAAACCTAATCTTAAACTAAGAATGGGACGAAAAGGGAAGGGATGCGAATCTGAGTAGTTGCGTGCCATCAGGTATTTTTGTAAACTTAAGCAGTATTACGTGCACATGTTATGTGGTTTATGTGTTGCTGATAGATTTAGATACTGATGTAGTCAGGACAGGTAATGCTCGCGGTATGAAGAGTAAAGTAAGTGACTAATCACAACTGGCCAGTGTAATTAGGGACTTACTATACTTGACATAAGCTGAGCTGTTCCCTTGAATGATTGTATTGGTGTTTGAATCTTTCAGTGTGTTAGAAGATGGCTGGTGGTAAATCATCGAAAGCTTCACGAGGTGGAGGTGGCGGTGGATGTGGTGCTGAACCACGGGACACAACAGGAAGGTCTAGGGCTGAAAGAGTGGTTCATGAGGAACCCAAGACCCCTCATCCGGAAGGCGGTGATGAGAGTGCTAATCTGCGAGCCTCGATGAGAGAGGCGGTTGCGAAGGAAGTGCATCAGGCCATGCAGACGATCCTACCGTTTGTAGTGACAGGAGTGATAAAGGCTGTTAGAGATGAGGAGAGACAGGAAGGGGGTAGACCTTCGGGCGAAAGGAGACGACCCGAGACTGAAACGGTTTTCTTCGATGACGAAGAGGAAGAAAAGGAAGAGCCTGCGCTGAAGGCGGCACGAGGCTGTAACTACGGGGTGTTTCAACGATGCAGGCCCCCAACTTTTGTTGGAAACGGCACTGGTGCTACTGCTCACCAATGGGTGAGAGAGATGGAAGCTGTATTGAATATCAGCGAGTGTCAGGAGGATCAGAAGGTAAAGTTTGCTGTGTATTCTTTCGTGGTTCCAGCTTTGTGCTGGTGGGATAACATAGTCCAAGCTGAGGGAAGCAGGGCTATCGGGAGGATGAGATGGTTAGAGTTGAAGAGGCTGGTAACTGATGAGTTCTGTCCTCACCGTGAGATGGATAAAGTTGAAAGAGAGTTCCTGCAACTGGAGGCGGGAACCCTGACACATCAATAGTACACCACGAAGTTCAACGAGATGGCACGCCTGGTGCCGGATCAAGTGACACCTCTTTCGTGAAAGATCAAGAGGTATATTCAGGGCTTGCTAGTGGACATCCGTAGGCACATGATCGCTGCCCGACCGAGCACGTTTAGGTCCGCAGTTGACCTGGCGGGAAGGTTGTACGACGAGCGGGGGCGATGGCGATGAAAGACGAATGGGAGGAGTGAGCCTATGTTAAGAAGGGGAAAGGAAGGCGAGACAATGATGGTGGATTTGTGTATGAAGGTACGACATCGAGGGAAGATGATTAGAAGAGAATAGAACGAACAGGAGAAGTATGCAAAAAGTGTGGTAGAGGCCATGAGGGGGAACGCAAGTGGGGACTGAAAGTCTATTTCCAGTGTGGGAAGGAAGGCCACAGGGCGAGGGATTGTCACACGGCTAAGTGCTACGACTGTGGCGAGACTGGACACCTGAGCAGGGATTTTAGGAAGTTGAAGGTAGGGAGCTCCGTGAGAGGAAAGGGAACATAGGGTCAAGGGTAAATTTTTTTCCATGACCGAGAGGAGGCTAGAGCGGACTTCGACTTGACGTCAGGTACGTTTCTGGTAATTTAAAATTACTGCATCTATGATTTGAATGCAATGGTAGTAGTAGTCTCGTTCCTACTACTTTCTGTTGTAACTGGCATGTTAGGAGAAGGAACATCAATGAGCCGTTCGATGCAGGGATTGCTGTTAATGAATCCACTAGGTTACCTAGATGCCCTAGTGAACTATGGGATAGAATTGAGAAAACGCTTGTTCATGCTAGACCATTTAGGACAGACTTGGGTGGATAGGCGTACACCATATGGTGAATGGGTTAGCAATCCATGAGGCATGGATGTATTGCCTACTTGGCCAATGTAACGTATCTGTATATACTAATATCTCAACCGTCAGATGTATCGAGACACGAGTAAAGATGATTGGTGGCCATGTATGAAGCATGATATGATGGAGTAAGTGAGTAAATGCCTTACTTGTCTACAAGTGAAGGCCGAGCACCAAATGATGTATAGGAAATATTAAGGTGACTGAGGCTACGACTGAGAAGCTCGAAAGGATCAAAGCCCTAATGCAAGCAGCCAAAGATAGACTAGAGGTCGTATGTTGATAAACGACATAGAGCGATTGAATTCCAGGTGAGAGACTGGGAAAGAGTTGAGACAATATTTCCCACGATGTTTCAAGGAACAACATGTTTCGAGGACGAAACCTATTTAAGGGGGGTGGACTTGTAACACCCGGAAATTTTCTTTGAAGGCGACGAAAGAAGAAAAAAATAAAGTCCAAAGTCGAGGGACCAAACTCGCCAATGAGAGAAACTTTGATGAATGGGAGTATAAAAGGGGGAAGACACCCCATACTTGCCATTTTCAGCCAAAGAGAAGAGAGAAAAGGAGAAAAAGAGGAGAAAAGCTTGGTTCTGGTTGATCCGAGCGTAAAAATCGACGTGTAGCGGGTCAAATCGAAGCTCTACTTGACGGAATCGTTAAGGTGAGTTCTAGAACCCCTCTTTTATAGTTTTTGAATGATTTTGGGGCTGGAGCACATCTAAAATCTATTTATCGGGTTTTTGGGTGAATACCGTTTATGTATGTATATGTATATGTATGATTCATTTGGGGCTTGATTTTGGGCTTGGGTATGCTTGAATGATGTCGTAGTACGTTTCCCTAAGGTTTAGAATGGTTGATTTGAGCTCAAACGTGGTTTGGAAGAGTTTGGAAGCCGAAAGGTGCGGTTGCAGTTCTGGATGAACTGCATTCTGCACTAGCTAGGGCTATGCGACCGATTGGAGGTTCAGGCGACCGATTGGAGGGCGATTGGGTTCATACACATGAAAAGAAGGCGATTGAGGTCCATTTGCCTGAAAGGTGTGCGACTGTGGGCCATTCGCATGAAGGTCATGTGATTGAGGTCCATACGCCTGAATGTCATGCGATTAAGGTCCATACGCATGAAAGTATGCGATTGGAGGTGATGCACCTAAACAGTCCTCATATGCCTCAAGTTATGCGACTGGAGAGCTCATACGCATGGAGATCATGCGACTGGAGCGTTCATACGCATAGAGGTCATGCGATTGGAGCTCCATACGCCTTGGTGTTGGTGCGCCCGAATAGGGTTTATGCGCCCAGGAGTTTCGAGGGACATTGAGAGGTGATGGTCGAGATGGATTTCCTCAATGATGCGATAGGAATGGACGGTATAAGATGACGTATGATGATGAGCTAATGATGATGATGATGTGATGCATGATGATGTGCGATGGCGTATGGTTATGGGATGTGATGCGCGTGATTCGTGTGATGTTTGATGTCGTCTGATTGTGCACATTGTATGCTATGCATGATGTATGTAATGGGTGTGCGATGTTGCCCTCTGTGTTTAATGTTGTATGTTTTATGTTCCTTATTATTATTGTGTATGTTTATCATTCCATGGCTTTGCGTTGAACGTTAATGAATGTAATGAAAATATTATGTAACGTAAAGTGGAAGATAATAAAAAGAGGAACGTAATGAATGAATGAACGAATGAAAGGCTTACAAGCATATGTATGAGGTGAGCGACTCTGTGTCGCAACAACTCGAAAGAGGTCCTTGTCGCGTACTCCGGTACTGTGTTAGTCTTTGGACATGAGTCGGGGTTTGTTTACAAGCCCTGACATAGTATCCGTCTTCGAACCTGATTCAAGAGTAATGCGTGAGATTGAGATGAGATGAAAGAGGTCCTTGTCGCGTACTCCGGTACTATGTCAGTCTTCGGACATGAGTCGGGAGTAATGCGTGAGACTGAGATGAGATGAAAAAGGTCCTTGTCGCGTACTCCGGTACTGTGTCAGTCTTCAGACATGAGTCCGGGGTTTAGTTACAGGCCCCGGTGCAGTATCAGTCATCGGACATGAGTCGGGGGTGTCGCATGAGACAGGATTCAGATGAATGAGAAGAGGATCGCGTGCTCTGGTACTGTGTCAGTCTCGGACATGAGTCGGGAGTAGTGCATGAGACTGAGATGAGATGAAAGTGAAACGAATCACGTACTCCGGTGTTGTGTCAGTCTTCGGACATGAGTCGGGGGTTTGTGTACAGGCCCCGACACAGTACCAGTCTTCGGACATGAGTCGGGAGTATGGCGTGCGTTGATGAATGAGAAAGGTAATGATGGAAAGAACGAACGTATGAAATGAATGTTAACGAAATATCTTAATAATGTACTAAACGGGATCTTTGTCATTTGACCTCAGTAATCGTGGCTGAGTGCCACGAAGAGGGTAAAGTCTGACCAGATCTAGAATGGTATGAATGAATGATGAAGATAATAATGATATTATTCGTATGTACGTATGATTTATGATCACGAACGAATGTAAAGTACTGTATGATTTTGAAAGAAAGAAAGGAAAGGTTTTACGAAAGAAAAGTATGTTTTATTATAAAACAAGAACTCACTCAGCAATGCTGACTTTGATGTGTTTCCAGTTGGCAGGTATGTTGCTGAGGATGGCACGGGACGACTACTCAGTTCTTTTGGAATGGCACCCATTATTATAAGGCTTTTGTAATGAAATGTAACATGAATTTTGTAATTTGATAATGAAGTATTTTTTGCAAAAGCCATTACATTTAAATGAGATATTGCTTTAAATGTCTCCGCTACGATGTTTTTTTATGTAAGATGACGAAAATTATGTTTTGAGTGCGATGAATGACCAGCTGTAAGCGTCCCGGGAACGGGGCCTTACAACTTGTATATATTACTTCTCAACTCAAAGTATTACAAGACTATTACAAGCATATTAAAAGAGTTACATTAAGAAACTATATATACTATCACTTACAGCCTGATATACTTTGATACTAGCTGGAAACCTATAACTAAAGCAAGTACTATAATGCTAAAGTTAAGGTATCTTAGATAATTTATCGTCTAAGATGTGGTAGTCATGACATGTCTGTGACTTACCTTTTGTCACCAAATAAAGTTAGCAACTATACTAACTGATCAAAGTTAACGATGGAATAAGTATGGTCAACTACATGGGTTTTAAGAAAACGCTATACAAGATATCAGAGGTCTGCAGCAGAATATCAGAAGGACCATACTTATGTTCACTGGTTCATAGTAGTGTCTTCCAAAGGTTAATTGGCTCAAGTTTTCCCAAGGCGAATTATACTTTAGAAGAGACAACTTCTTCTAAGGCTTGGGGACTTCTACTTCGAAAGTCATTGTCTTGGAATCTTCTAAGTCTTGAACTTCGGAAGAGAAGACTTTGTCATTGGAAGTTGGAGTTTTCCTTGGGAAGTTGTTCTGAACTTTGTCTTCGGAAGAACTCATTTTTCCTTCGAACGTTCTACACTTAGCTTTGGGAGTCCTTTATTAGTTGCCCCAAAAATTTTTTAAGTGTTTGGTTTTGGTTGCACTAGCCATTCTAGATCCAACAAAATCCGTCTAGGCTAATGCTACCAAAACCTTACTTATTCCTGCTTCTCAAAACCTTCAGCACTAGGGATAGAAGATGTTTATCTATTTCTTTGTTCTTCCCTGAAGTTGTGCTTAGAAGTTTGTACAGGTCATTAGTGGATAGGAGATCCAGTCTGTCACTTTGAATGACATGTACACTTTGTCGCGCCCCCTTGAAAAGTGTTAGTTAACAAGAGTTATAGTCATACTCCTATCTAACTATGGATTCAAGGTTAGGACCTTCAACCATTTGAAGAAAGGCTTTGCCTTTGGTTGTTAATCCTTGACTGGGTTGAGTAAGATTGAGATTCTTACTGTGAATCGAATATGGTAATCAAGTCAGTGATTGATGGCAGAAACAAACAATCAAAGAAAATTACTCATAAATGCTTTTGTATTGTATATATATGAAAGTTGATAAATTACAGAGAATAATTACAACAAAAATTCTCTATGTCTATCTTCCGTCACCTCATGTACGAGATTATCTATTTTATTTATAGGTAGACAGATGCCTTTTTACAAAATGACTAAACTACCCCTAAACTATTACATCAGAACTAGTCTAAGTCTTCATCTACATCTTTACTTGTTCGTCCGCAATGACAAATGCGGATGAGTTAACTTGATCGACATTTCTTCACTTGATCATTCGCATTAGTATGTTGCTCATCCGCATTGGTTAATGCGGATGAACAAATACTTATGCGCATTTGTTCGGTCATCCACATTTGACAAATACGGATGAGCAAAGTCTTGCCCGCATTAACTTTTAGTCTTTCGCATTTGTTAATGTGGAAGAACAAATACTTGTCCGTATTTTCTTTATGTCTTCCGCATTGACAAATGCAGAAGACAACCTTTGTTCTTTTTCTTAGCAGAATCTTCATCCCCATTTCTTCTTGGACTTAAAGAGATTCCAGCTAAGCAATCATCAAATCACCCATTGAGTTGGCATGTATGATCCTTTCAGGGTGCAACAATACTCCCGGTAAGGATTATACAACCTAGTTTTCTTTGATGTTTGGGAGGTGATTGATGTTGTGAGGATTCTGCTAGGTCTTCTGGAGGTAATAAGAATGCAGCTTTAGTTGGATCCAGGATAGCTTTGATCATGTTCACAAAATCTGTTGCTTCTGACATTTTATCTCTACTTAGCATATGTATCTTCATTTTGCTCATGTTGTAGATGGCTTCCATTAGTAACTTCTTTAGTGAAATAGGTTCCCAAATGGAAATTGTAGAAAGACCATCTCTGTGTATCAGCAAGCTTCCACCCACATCCACCTCAAGTTTTACAATATTCCCAAGTTGGAAGGGTGTCTTCTTTTTCATTCTTTTATCTCTTTTTGTATTGATGTGATCATAGGCTAATTTTAGCACCTTGATGCACTCTAGGAAGAAGTGTATATCTTGTTCACCAAACTTGTTGTTGATTTCCCTCAAGTGTCTTGTATAGATATAGTGAATGTAAGATTCATCAAGCAGTCTTACTTCATATCCACTAAATAATCTTATTTCAGCACCCTCCTTTCCTCCCCACTTCCTTTCAATCACCATCTCATAAGTTTGTTCATCATAATACACATTTGAGATAGGTGTGGAGGAATGAGTACCAGACACCATTTTTCTTTTCAAAGCTTCTGTTGGTTTCACCTTCAACTCAGGGAACACAACTTCTTCAGCGTGTATGTTCTTCTTCTTCTCAAGAGGATTAACAAAAGACTTATCTTTCCTCACCAAACAGTCTTTAATGAATTGAAATTATCAGTCCTTTTGAACATTTTGAGTATGTTTTCAAATTTATATCCTCTAAACATAGCAGAATGATTTATCAGTTCCAGTTGATCTAGTTCTTTTAAATCTTGTATCTCAGGGCATTTAATAGAGCAGAGTACTCAGTAAAGAATTGTACCAGCCCTGAGATTCTTTTTACCATGAACATGTTCCACATGCTATCATACTTCCAGGCAATTATTTTTTGATCAACCTTGCCTTTGGGAGTAGACACCCCTCTAATTAACTCAGCAGTTGTTAATCCTTCTTGTAATTTCAACTGAGAGGGTTCTGCAAACCAATCTAGGTATTTGTGGACCATAGGAGCCAACAATTCTTGATCTTTTTGATTTAGCATCATGTCTTGAGCAGTTAGTATAGATCTTGGCTTCTTGTTTTGGATTTCTTCTTCTACTCTCTTGAGCATATCTTTCTTTTCATTGATCATTTGTAGAGTAGCAGCCCTTAATGAGTTTGTCTTCATGTTCCCGATCTTTCTTCTTGTGAATCCTTGACTTGAAAGATAATCCTTCATTTCCTTATCTGACATACTATAAGGATCAGGAAATAGTGGATCAGAAGTTGGGGTTGATTTCTTCATTGATGATAGTTTAGGTAAGGGAACCTTTCTCGACAATGGTCTTTCATACACAGTTGTGGTTGGTTTCTTCATAGAAGACTCTTTATGCATTGGAACATTTTGGTGATTGATTTTTCATACTCTGTTTCTACATTTGGATCTAGTAGCTTATTCACGTTTGCTTCTTCGTCTTTCATTTCTTCATATGTCATGCCAAAAACTTTATCTGGATCATACCCTTGATTGATCAAAAACATTGCTTTTATCATTAAGTCAACAGTTTAGGCTTTTGACACCATTTCTTCCACTGGTTGTTCTGTTTTCATAGGATTGTCCATATGAACATCCTCTTCAGCATCATATCCTCCGACTATCTCTCCTTCTTCCAAATCTATTAACACATCTGGTTTCTTCAATTGTGCCTCAGCCTTTTCATGTTCTTCCAAGAATTCTGCTATTGCAGCAAGACTTCTTAGGCCATCTGGTTTGGCTTTCTTAGTTGGTTCATCTTCTTTCATTTTCCTTTTTCCTATACCTTTTTCTGATAAGTATTTTCTCTTTCTGGTATATGTTTGAAAAGGAGGACCAGAAGAGGATTCATCTTGTTTCATTTCCTCAGGCAATTTTTCAGCCTCTTCTTGTATATTTTCTTGATCATCATCCCCTTTTTCTTTTTCTTGTTCATTCTTTTCTTGTTCCTTTTCCCGCATTTCTCTTATCTTTTCTTTTTGCTCCTCTGACATAACCACAACAGGTACAATATGTATGCTTAATTCTTTCTCCAATGGAACTGGAGATTTGGGAATGACTACAATAGGTTCAGAAGTGGTCTTTTGGTCTGCAACAAAGTCCCAAAAATCTTCATCTATTGTGAATTCTTCTGAAGAAAAACTATCCATAGCACTGATCAATTCTTCAAATTCATTTTCTCAGTCTGAGTGTCCTCTGATTGCCCAGAATAAATCACCATTTCTAAGCTTTGTTCCTTATTCTTTGGTCTGCTTTCATCTTCTCCTTGTTCATCATCATCAGAAGTAGGTTGTTTCTCATCATCAATAACCTTTTCTTCATCATTTTTAGTTTCTCCAGTCACAGCACTTTTTTGAATTTCAATCAACAACTCGAGTTCAGAGATCCTTTTAGATTGAGTTTCAACTTGACTTTGGAGATTTGATATGATTTCAGCTTGTTCTTCAATAATATTATGTTGTTCTTCCATAGCTATGGTTTGAATGGCAAGAGTATCAACATGCCCACTCACTTCTTCTCTTGAATGATTGAGTGTAGCTTTTAAGTTTTCAGTTTCTTTCTCTTTCTCCTTCTTTTCAGCTTCATGTTTTTCTTTAAGCTCTTTTAACTCCTGCTCTTTTCATCATACTCTTGAATTCTGTCATCAATGATTCTAGCTCTCCTATTTAAAATCCTTTCCACCTTTTGTAGGAGCTCAAATATCAGTTCATCTTTTTCATCAGGCCTATTTACATTGGATTCAGCAAAGATCTCTGATGGAGCAGTCTCAGAAGTTGCTTTCTTTACAGGCATTTGAGCATGGTTATCCTCCTCATCTGAAGATAATTTGGATGCCTTAGAAGTGCTAGTTGAGTCTCCAACTTCAGCAGTGTAATCATGGGTTGGCAAAGGTTGGTATGGTGATATTGGTGAGTGATGAGATGGTAGTATTGGTGATTGATGAGGTGGTGATGTTGGTTGTGGTGATGATTGTGGTGTTGGTTGTGGTGTTGGTTGTGGTGTTGGTTGTGGTGTTGGTTGTGGTGTTGGTTGTGGTGTTGGTTGTGGTGTTGGTTGTGGTGATGGTTGTGGTGATGGTTGTGGTGATGGTTGTGGTGTTCGTTGTGGTGATGGTTGTGGTGTTGGTTGTGGTGATGGTTGTGCAACAGCTTGAATTTCTTGATTTCTCTACTGAATCATCCATGGAAGAAGAGGTGAGTGAGCCCCACTATAGAAGTTTCTTGTATCTCTCTTCTTAATGTATTTATAAGATCTTGCATCATAATGAGGAATCTCAAGCACTGGTCCCTAATTAGCAATATCAGGGAATGATTCATTGATCAGGCAATGAATGAATCTTAGATACATCAAGAACTTGTATCTTCTCCCTTCTTGAATGTTTGAAATCAAACCATTGAAAACATAGGCAGACATATTGAATGGCCTGTTAGTGCAGAGAGCACAGATTACTGAGGATGTTGTGACTGGAATATCATTCCATCCTGTCTTTCTCTTGGATAGGCAGTGCTGAAACATGTGAATTAGGAATCTCCAAGGTAGATCAACTAATCCTTTAACAATTTGTTTAGCTTCATATCCTCCTTCATAACCAATCTTAGCAAAGAATGTGGTTATTTCATCATCATCCAGCTCTATTGGTGCATTGGCATCATCACCAAAATGTAAGCATGTTCTAACTGAATCTTTAGTGATGCTCAAAGTTTGTTCATTGTCAATTCTTCCGGTCAAGGTTCTAACACCATCTGCTTCAATTACTTCAGCTAAGTTCCAGAAAGACCTTATGAGGTTCTCATAGATAGTGTGTCTAACTGTGATGGCATAAGCTACCCTTATTTTAGAGATGAATCTAATAATATCACTTAGTCCCTCAGCTTTTGGCACATCAGGGTTTAAATAACCGCTGACATGATGGAGCTTGCTCGATGAAAGATTTGCCATGTAATCTTGTTTTGCTGTAACTGTAGTTTCCAAATCGATAACAAGAATAGATTGAGTAGAATCACACAAGACTTTGTGGTTGTTTATGATGAAGATCATCGAAGATGGTGTACTATGTATTTGTGCTCGTCTCACTATAAAATCTCTCAAATTTGAAAAGTATTAAATGACCCGTTTAAATTCCTTTAAATAGTCAAATAATGGCTTTCATGAGATTTTACAAGTTTTAGAGCAAATGCGGTCACCATTGTAGCAAATGCGGAAGTCTAAATTTTCAAACTTTAGGTGACCCGCATTGTGTACTGTTGCAAATGCGGAAGTTGAAATTTTAAAACATTGACTATCCGTATTTGTGTACTGTTGCAAATGCGGAAGTTGAAATTTTAAAACATTGACTATCCGTATTTGTGTACTGTTGCAAATGCGAAAGTTGAAATTTTAAAACATTGACTATCCGTATTTGTGTACTGTTGTAAATGCGAAAGTTAAAATTTGAAAACATTGACTATCCGCATTTGTGTACTGTAGTTAATGCAGAAGAATAACTTGTGATTTTGTTCATCAGCATTAACATACTGTAGCAAATGCGGTAGTGTTGTTACTTGTTTCATCCTATTTGTATTTGTACACTGTGGCAAATGCGATAGAACAAAGTCAATCAGCATTTTTGCGACTGCACCAAATGCGGTTCACAACACTTGGTCAGCATTGCACTATAGCAAATGCAAGAGAGAGACGTTCATCATCATTTGTCTACTGTAGCAAATGCGGTAGAGTAAAATCCACATTTACTTAACTCACTAATGCGGTAGAGTACAATCTTTGTCCGCATTAGTTTTTCTTTGGAATAAAAAGATACTCGCATTGGTTAAATGCATGGGTTACCTTCACCCGCATTAACCAATGCCCTTACCTGCATTAACTTTGAACTTAATCAATAGTTAATGTGTCTGACTTGATGTTTAATGTTATGAAGAAAAGTCTTTGAGTGAGTTTTCTTATGAAGTTGTTGACTGTTGAGATTTTCAGTTCTTGGAATGACTTGTATGTCATATGTGATACAAGTTTCCTAATTTTGATTGATCTTGGACTTTAAATGCTTCCAAGAGTCTGCATAGACTGAGATACTATGATATAACTTTTGCAAGAAAACCATTATTTTCCTTTTGTTTTGTTTTGAATATATTAAGAAAATACTTTAGGCAAGAAAAGAAAATTTGTATAGACTTAATCAAAAATTTTAAATTACTCCCCCTAAGGTTTGTATCCACATATGGATAGAACTATAACGATTTAAAACCTTTTCAATATTATTTTGATTTTTAATAATGAAGATAAGAATATCTTTTGTTGGGATCATATCAATCTTGCATTACATATGTGCATCCTTTATGATAAATTGTGGACATGTTTATGAACTTGAAGATTGAAGGTATGTTTGTCTTTTTAAACTCATACCAGGTTGATATTTTGATGCAAATGATATTTATCATGTTTTTGGTTGATTTAATTTTTCAATATGTACCTCACACACAAGCATGGAATGATCAACCATCCTTGTACAATGTATGGTAGAACTTTTTCATAGCTTTTCTTACCAGGTCACTTAAGTTATGAAATCTCATTTTCAGTGATCCTTATTGGGATTATTTTACTTTGATCATTTTTCATGATGATCCACATTGGGATTCTTTTCACTTCACTTTGGAAGGTGATCCATGATAGGATTCTTTTGTTCATTCACTTGGAATGTATTACTATTGTTGATTCATCCAATTTTGGATGTGTTCCACATTGAGAATCTTTTGGATCATAACATCTGCACTATGTGCAAGTTTCATCAGGTCTTTGCTCAGCAAAACAAAGATGGAACATGATGTGGTGAAAGAGATTCGTAAAATATCATTACCTGGTGTGTTTAGGTTACTACACACACATGCATTCAGATAAGCCAATACATACCTGTACTTTGTGATGAGTGTTTCACAATTGAATAAGTCTTTAATTCATCACTGCATGTATCTTTTCTTCCAAGTTGAGCCTACCAACATATCTGGCAAGTCATTCCAGTCTTTCACATTTTGAAATTAAGCACAGTGAATGATATTACGACTGTAATTATATCATTTCCCATTGAATTCTTTTCTTCATCAAACTTGATTTCTTTTTGTGGTTTTCAGATGTTTTTAATTTTTTTTGATGTTTTTCATGGTTTTTATTCAAGGTTAATCATGCTAATTGACTAAACCCGGAATTCAAACCTACTACGTTCGAATGCCTTAGTAAACAAATCAGCTAATTGATTTTCAGTTGGTACTTGAATCAATTTGATTAAACCTTTTTCAGCACAGTCTCTCAAAAAGTGATATCTAATCTCAATATGTTTTGTTTTTGAGTGTTGAACTAGATTATTAGTTATAAAAACAGTTGTTGTGTTGTCAATAGAAATTGGCGTGTGCAAGAAGTTAAAACCATAATCAAGCATCTGGTTTTGAATCCAGAGTACTTGGGATCAACATGCTGATGCAGCAATATACTCAGCTTCTGCAGTGGACACAGATACATTTGTCTACTTCTTGCATTGCCAAGATACCAGTCTGGGACCAAGAAATTGACAACCGCCAAAGGTGGATTTTCTGTTGAAGTTGCATCCTCCATAATCACTGTCTGTGTAGGCATAGAGATTAAATTCTCCTTCCTTTGGATACCATAACCCAAGAGCTGGTTTGCCCTTCAAATATCTCAATATCCTCTTGACTACATTCACATGTGATGCTTTTAGATCAGCTTGATATCTGGCACACACACAAACACCAAACATTATGTGAGGCCTACTGGCTATTAGATACATAAATGAACCGATCATTGATCGATAGTGAGTCTGATAAACTGGTTTGCCTTCAGGATCACGTCTAATCTTTACTTTAGTATCCACAGGAGTTCTGATGGACTCACAATCAGCAAAGTGAAATTTCTTCAACATGGTTTCTATATATTTTGATTGATTGATGAAGATTCCATCTACTATCTGTTGGACTTGCACCCCTAGAAAGAAGGTGCGTTCCCCCATAGCAGTCATTTGGAACTTTGAGTGCGTAAGGTCTTCAAATTCTTTGAAGAGTTGCTTGTTTGTCGAGCCAAATATAATGTCATCCACATAGATCTAGACTAACAACACATCTTTTCCTCTTTTTCTTATGAAGAGAGTCTGATCAATCTTTCCTCTTTCATATCCATGTTCAAGAAGAAAGGATGATAGAGTCTCATACTACTTTCTTGGGGCTTGATGAAGACCATACAGAGCTTTGTCAAGCTTGTAAACTTTGTGAGGGAAATCTGGATCTTCAAAGCTAGGTGGTTGACTCACATAGACCTCCTTAGCAATCTTTCCATACAGGATGGCACACTTTACATCCATTTGATAAACAGTAAATTTCATGGATGCTGAATATGCAAGAAAGATTCTGATTGCTTCTAGTCAAGCAACAGGTGTAAACACTTCGTCATAGTCTATTCCTTCTTCCTGAGTGTATCCCTGTGCCACTAGTCTTGCTTTGTTTCTTATGACGATCCCTTTATCATCAGTCTTGTTCCTGTACAGCCATCTGGTACCGATAGGGTATTGTCCTTCGAGAAGATCTACCGGTTGTCGTACTTCTTGCTTCTTGAATTGGAGCAATTCTTCTTGCATTGCTTCAATCCAGCTATTGTCTTGAAGTGCCTCTTTGATGTTTTTGGGTACTGTTTGACATAGAAAGCATGAGAACAAACAAATGTTTGCAATACTTGACTTGCTTCTAGTCATCCTCTTATTAAGTTTACCAATAATAGTTTCAACTGGATGATTCTTATGTACTCTCGTGGTTGGGATTGAGTCAGCAACAATGGTTACATCAAGATTGGAGACATTTAGTTCATTATGGTCAGAGGCATACTCATTAAGTACTATTATTGAATTATGAAGATTGTCATACTCTGTTTTAGTTCCTGCTTCAGCTTCAGTAGCACTGTGATTACTTACATCATTTGATGTCCTTTGTGTTTCAACTGTAGGATAGACCTTTTTTTATTTCTAACTTCGGTTGACAGATCATCCAAGTGGGAAGGTACTAGGCTTGGACCTCCTTCAGTAGAAACACTAAGGTTTTGTGATGGTTGTCTGATGGGATCAGCTTGAAGAGGAACATCTTCATTCATGTGTTCATCAAATGTAAGAGGAATCAAGGGAAAATCATCTCTTCTTTCTACAGGTGACGAAGTATCATTTGAATGTAGATTTCCTACATCAGACAAGTGAAATTGATCAAATGACTTCGTAAATGTGTCAATATCAAACAACTAGTCGGGACCATTTGCAGATTTGGGAATGAATGTTCCTTGAGTTGAATATTTATTGATTCATCAATAATGTTCAATCTAGTATTGAACACTCTATAAGTCTTTGAAACAGAAGACTAACCTACAAAAAATCCTTCATCAGACTTGGATGAAAATTTTCCCAAATAGTCTCAGGTGTTTAATATTGAGACAGGACTACCAAATGATTTGAGGAATCCAATAAATGGTTTCCTATGAAAGAGTAGTTCATAAGGTGTCATGTTACTTTCTTTAACAATGAGAATTCGATTTTGTACAAAGCACGATGTGTTAACTGCTTTTGCCCAGAAGGTGATTAGCAGTTTAGCATGGGCTATCATCGTTCTTGCTGCTTCAATCAGTGTTCTATTTCGCCTTTCAGCTACCCCATTTTGTTGAGGAGTTCTAGCTGCACTGAATTGATGAGCAATGCCTTTGGTTGTATAAAAGGAACTCATACTTTCGTTTTGGAACTTAGTACTATTACCACTTCTTTTTATTTTGACCTTAAGATCAAGTTGATTTTCAATTTTAGTGATAAATTCTTGTATGATTTGGGATGCCTCATTTTTATGAAGTAGGAAGAACACCCATGTGAATCGTGAAAAGTCATCAATGATCACTAAACAATATTATTTTTTTCCCATACTCATTACATGAGTTGGTCCAAATAGATCCATGTGAAGTAGCTTCAATGGAGTATTGTTAGTGTTCACAAGCTTGGTTTTGTGAGACGATTTGTGTCGTTTTCCTTTGAGGCACGCTGAACATTGATCAATAATTTAAATTCTTTTTGAGGAAGACTAATGACATGGTTTCCTTTGACCAACTTGTTCATATTTTAAAGTTTGTGTGCCCCAAATGTCTATGCCAAAGCTGGGACTTATCAAACGATGCTTTAGACAAAAGACATGTTTCTTCTTTAGGTGATGTAGAACACAGATTTAACACATATGTATTATTCTTCCTTGGTGTCTTTAAGACAACCCATTCTTCAGAGATCTGAAATCCAGGTTTTAGAATATAGCAATGAGTGTGTGTAAAGTGAGTGTGATATTTCTTGTCACAGATCTAAGACACGCTTAGCAGATTGAAATTCAGTCGTTCACAGTAGTTCACTCTGTCAAAGCTAAGCATCCTTCCTGTAATTCTACCACCCTCTGAATCTCCACCAAATGCCACAGTGGTTCTTTGTATGTGCTTGAAGTCATGAAGGAAGGAACAATCTCCAGTCATGTGTCGGGAGCATCCACTATCTACGTACCATAGGCTATTAGACCTGTATGGATGAACCTGCAAGCAAAAATAACTAATTAGAATAAGGAACCCAAGCCATGATGGTCTTGGTTTTCCCGTTCCTATTCATGATAGTGACTTCTTGGTATTTTCCTCTAAATTGTGGTTTAGTTCGAGGTGTCCTAGGAGAATTTCAGTAATGAATTGGGTGAGTCATCTCATCAACATCCAGTGAACATTCAGATGAGTAATGAAATGGTGGTCTCTATTTCTTTGTAGAAATTTAGCTTGTTTTTCATTATCAAAAGTAGGTTTTTGTTTTGGAAGGTCAGTTTTGTGTTTCATTGTAAGATGTTTTCCTTGACCCTTCCACAATTTCTTCAAAGTGTTTCTGTCATTTGTTGATCTAGAAGTCCTAGATTGATCATTGTAAAAATGAGGTTTGACAGAATGTGTGATAGTGGATGTTTTTGAGATGGGCTTGTGTTGGGGAATTCTCAAACCCTTTTGATTGAAGTAACAGTCAGATGTATTATGATTGTTCATGTCACAGACTGAACAATACTTGTTGAACTAGCAGTTTCTGGTGGAGTGATTTTTCATGTCACAAAGAGAACAATATTGATTAAAAAACATTCATCTTTCTTGTGATTGAACATTTCACAAATGTCACAATACATTTGTTTGTTTCTTGAATTAGATTTTTCCTTGTGTGACTCAAATGATATTTTCTTTTGATGAGTCACTTTTTTTTCTTTAGGAGATGAATCAAAATCAACCCTTTTTGTAGTTTGTTTCACGACACTACCTTTGTTTGATTTCCTGGGTTGTTTCTGTTTCTTCAACCCATTTCTCCCTCTTTTTCAAACTGGTCAACATGTTCCTTGTTACAGATATCAAACCTAACTCCCTGCCTTAATCTTGAAGACTGAGGGTCTAACAATGTTTTAGGTGTTGAACTCAGTGATCCTGTTTGTTTCTTTTGTAGTGAAACCTTTTCTGATTTGCTTGAATTGTTTGAAGTTAAGATCTCATTATCAGAACTGCTATCAGCAGTGGTTTTCACTAACTTCACATATTTCTTTTTACCTTGTAACACAGAGGGTATGAATTTTATAAAAAGGACAATTGCTTTTACAAGGCTTGATGGTTTCATGACACTCACTGTCTTGTCTGAACACTCTTTGATTTTGATTTGGTGACCTAGCTTGATTTTATCCTTATTTGTTTCAATATAACATCATGTTTGTTTTGAGGATTGGTCACCTGTTTTACTACACATTTAGGTTCCATAGTTTTAGTTTCAATTGCTTCAGTGAGTGAGACAAATTCAGGCATGACAATGTAGTTCTCATTGTATGGTGGAGGACGTGAATTATACCCAATCCCTGACATGTCCTTGGGATCCTTTTAGGAATCAATCATCTCTTGTAGCTTGACAGAAGACATTTGAGCCTTAGATTGAGCTAACTTTTCAGTAGTAGCTCATTCTTAGTTGCAAGAGTGTACTTCTCACCATCCAGTTTTTCTATATGAGAGATGAGAGATTTAATTTTGATTTCAAAGCTTTTTATTTCTCTCATCATCATCTCTGACTTTATATTTTCTTCATTGATTTTATCAGCCAGTTTAGTGTTATGCTCCCTATAACCTTGCAATTCATTAACGCATTTTTCACTACAAAGGTTAGATTTTACCTCATTAGGCATTGGAGATGGACCCACAAGAGGGTGATTCTGAAATTGAGGTTTGACTTCCTCTGCATACACACTCCACTCACATACCCCATCTTGCTTTATCACTAGGGCACTAGTAGAAGACTGACTGCTTTTATGATCTTGATTTGTCAGTTGGGGTGGATTCTGATATGATTGGTTTTGATGATACTGTTGCTGTTGGTTATTGGAGTGATAGCTTGAGTTGGGCTGTGATGATGATTGGCCTAACGAGTTCCTTTGATAGTTTTTTCTCTTGGGAGCATTGCACTCTCTTGAGAAGTGGCCAGCCAAGCCACAGTTGAAGCATTTCACCTTGGATTTATCATATCCAAGTTTTGTATTTTCATTTAGGCTCAGCTTTCTTCCTTTTCTGAAGAGCTTCTTGGCTCTCATGGCAATCACGGCCATTTGCCATTGTGGATCAATTTCCACGATATCATCACAATCCATTTCCTCCAAATCTTCCTGAATTAGATGAGCAGAATTGAGTCTTCCTCCCAAGTAGGCTTCAAAGCTTACAACAAAGGCATTTTAAGTTGCCTTTTGTTCTTCTGATCTTGAGTCTTCAAGAGTGGTTTGAGAGGCAACAGAGACTTTAGGTGTTTGGGATGCGGTTGATGGATAATTGATTGGTGGAGTTGCAATGAACCTAGTGTTGTTCATTTGATCTCTTGATGAGATATAATCATCTTCCTCAGTGATGAAGGCATTTTCCATAGAATGAGATTCTCATGGAAATTTGTAAGCCTCAATCACTCTTGGTCCACCAAGATTTCTGCTTCTTTCATCAAGTTCTAAAGCTTCAATTTTGGCTATCATGATGTCTAAAGTAGTACTCTCAAGATCAAGAGTATTTTTCAGCATGATTACATTCTGTTTCCAGCTTTCAGGGAGACTGTGAAGCGTTTTCTTGTTTAATTCTTTAATCTTGTAGGTAACTCCCATGATTTCCAAATCATTTACCAACTGTACAAATCTGTGCAGTTGTTTGGATATGGACTGTCCCTTGGTGTGGTGGAATGTTTCATACTTATTAACAAGCTTATCCTTGTTAATTTCAGCTACCTCACTGCTTCCTTCACATATGATCTTCAATGCATCCTACACAGCTTTTGCAGCAGCGTACTTCTCTAATCTTTTCAGCACATCCATCTTGAGTGCTTGAGTTAGAATGGAGTAGGCTTTGAGGCCAATCTTGATTTTCTTGTAGTCTTCATCATCTAAGGTCAGATTTTCAATGGGTATTCTTGCAGTTCTATATAATGCAGCTTGATCTGCAGACAGAGTAACAAGGATGTGTGGACCCTTGCATATTGATATCCAGAAATCAGGATCTACACCTGTGATGTAATATCTAAACCTATTCTCCACTGTTTAAACTCAGATTTGTATTTACGCATAGGAGGTTTAGGTGTATGACCAAGTTCTGAGTAACTGTCAGAATCCATTTTAACTTGTGTAAATATAGATTTAGTTGATTTTAAAATTAATTAGACCAACTTGTTCAAGCAGTTTGTTCGGAGTTCAGAATTAAATCTGTAATTATAATGATTTTCTTACGGTTGATAGGAGTATCTTTGCTATTTACTAAGTAGAGATAATGATATTCACTACTAGCAACTCGATTACCAGATCATTCGAATTCTATTCAGTTCTTGTGCAGATTTGAAAGAGAATCGAGAGCCAAAGCTCTGATACCAACTGTCCTTCATCCATGCCTTATCACCTATCTTCTTGACAACAGTGAGTCCTGCTTCTTCTTCCTTCTTCTTCTTCACCTTAGTTTCACTTTTGATGCTTTCTTTCTCTCTTTCTCCATTTGATCTTGCTCTTTGTACAAGAACCATTAGATCATATCATTATTATGTGGAGACAATTCTTCTTCAAAGAAACCCTTGGAGATCAGGAAAGTTATCCTTTCCCTTCATAGCTGCAAGTCAGCCTCTCTTTTCTTCTTCTCCTTCTCTTCCTCTAAGTCCAACCTTGTCGCCTCATCTCTTTGTTCAATTTGTAGCAGGGTTGCCTTCTTAAACTCAATCAG
Organism: Flaveria trinervia; assembly: GCA_025506515.1. NCBI lineage: Eukaryota > Viridiplantae > Streptophyta > Magnoliopsida > Asterales > Asteraceae > Flaveria > Flaveria trinervia. The sequence continues at coordinate 77,502,294 of CM046444.1, forward strand.
ATCCTCTAATGGTAGCACTAGCACTTCATCACTGACAACTCCAAACTTGACAAGCCTATTAATGATTTCCACCCTTCTACTATTGTTGATAGCCTCCTTGTTGGCTGCAGCTACTTTGCTGCTTGCAGCTAACAGCTTCCCAGTTGGGAGTCTACCTTCCTCTTAAGCTTCTCTAACCTTTCTCCCTCTTGAAGCTCTTATGCAGCCAACTTCCTATTTCCTTTGACATCTTCGAAAGTGCTAGATTTTGGGGGTTGTTGGTGGAAGTTTCATGTTGAGAGATGGTGGTTGTTGTAATGATGTTGTTTGAGTGAGGGTTTGGTTGAAAAAATCCTCACTATTCACCTCAGATGCTAGTTCTAGAATTGCATACGTGATAGCAAGATCCTCAGATAGGTAAAATAGCCTTTCTGTAGCTTCCATCTCAGCTTAATAAGAAGATTGAAACTGTTCTTTCGAGGCTTTGACTTCAGTTTCAGAAGTCTGTGACAATGCACTCTCTGTCCCAACTATTTTAGTTGTTGGAGCATCAGTTTCCATTTCCCCTTTGAAATTAATCTTAGGTTCCATGTAGACCTTAGATTGACCAACTTCTTGACTAATAGTAAAAGGTGCATTCAACCTCTAAAGCTCTTCAACTCCAAAGTATGCCATAACAACATCAGGGCTTGGTTGTTCAATGGAAGATCCAAGGAAGAAATTGGGAAGAACCTATTCATATCTTGGAGCATCCTTTGATCCATTTGAAGAATAATTGGAGGAGTCTTAGGAAAATTGTTGCTTGATGAGTAGGGTATCTTAAAGTTAGATATGTTAAAGCTTTACCCTATGGTTCCACATGTGTTTGCCTCAGAACACTCACCCCCTTTTTGGTAGCATCATTATAAGAGCTAGATGAGCTAAAGGAAGAGGTCAATGAGACCTGAAGGGTACATGCCTAACGAATCTCTCAATCTGTTTCTCAGCTAGTTGAGCCTTGAGATTGTCAATCTCAAGTGATGAGTGGTAGACCTATCCTCTAAAGTCCTAACCTTAGATTCAAGGTTTGAGACTTAGAAGTAGGTCTTGAATGGTGAGTTTTAGAATTCCCTCATCTTATTTTGAAGAATCACGGGGAGATGAGGTAACATACCTAGTATGTTCATCCTCACCACCAGATGTGATTTCTTGGCACCCTGGTTTCCCATGCCTAATGATGTCTCTTTCAAAGGCAAAAAAGGGTATAGTTGTTGTAAATTCAAACTCAGAAATGTTACCACTACCCTAAGGATCCAATGAGGCTCCTTTAGTAGTGGTAGCTGAATCTACATGAGTCCCCTCCATATCAGTAGGACTCACCTTAGTTGGTTTTGTTGAAGGGGGCTAGAGATAAGAGGTCCCTCTAGGCTCTTTTGATCCTTAATATGGTGTTATGGAAGAGACATAATCTACTCATTAGTTCTTATTATCAATTGGTTAGTAAAGGATACGGATGTTATACCTAATGACCCGGGACTTGGTCAATCTCTATTGGCGTTAAGCCTATGGTGGGGTTGTCCTATTTTGGCTTCTCAGGGGAGTATAGAGACTCATTCAGAGGGCATTCAGCTTAGGTTTCGAGCTTAAGGGATTGAGACTAAGTAAACTCAAATCCCATATTGAGGTCAATGGTGAAGGATGGTGAGACCTCAGACTGAGTGGGAGTCCATGATCCACTCTAGTCCTTTTAGTTTGAATAGGAGGGGTTGCTCAATCAAAATAGATTGAACAAGGATTCATTTTGGGCATTTCTGATATGTGTATTTGATGGGGTGAGAAGGTAGAACTTCCAATGCGAGGGTCGATGCTAGTGTGGGTTCATCACGTGTGCGGTTAACAAGGATGTCACTAGGAGCTATGCGTTCAATCATACCTAGAAGAAGTGGAGCGTCTCTTTCGGTGAAGTTGGTGGACATCCTCTTTAGAATCTTGAAGATGGTCGACCTTATGCGAGGGACTGGAAGAGCAGCTGCACAGACAAGCTTGCATTCGTCCAACTCATAGTTCGTAAGGTGCTGGGTGAACCTGAGATACATGTAGAATGTATCCCTTTGAAGGTTGCCTATCAAATTAGTCCGCATGAATCTTGAGTAGCTAAAGCAGAGGCCTCTTCCCAACCCATGAACTACACAGCCTAGTTCATGTTGGACCAAAAGAACCAATGAGCCGGATCAGAAAAACCTTTAAGTCCCACAGACGTCACAACAACTACTGAAGACCACAACAGCTGAAGACAACAGCTGATTACAAAGTCTGAACAGAAGTGCTGAAGACAAAGTCTGAAGACAAGTGCTCAAGACAAAGTCTGAAGACAAGTGCTGAAGACAAAGTCTGAAGACAAGTGCTGAAGACAAAGTCTGAAGACACAAGTGCTGAAGACAAAGTCCGAAGACACAAGTGCTGAAGACCAAAGTATGAGACGTTGTCACAACAGCTGAAGAGGTCTTCTTCAGTAGTTGTGACGGTTTACCTTTCAGTAGTTTTATATTTTATCTGTTCAGTAGTTTGACACAACAGCTGAAGAATACTTCTTCGGTTGTTGTGCTCATTAGAAGTTTTATATTTTTCAGTAGTTTGTAAAACGACTGAAGAGCTTGTTCTTCAGTCGTTGTAGCTTCAGTAGTTTCTTATCAGTAGTTTCATATTTTGTACTTAACACTCTGATATGTTCTCAGTAGTTGTGAACATTTCAGTAGTTTGTTAAGAGTTAGTTATTTTTGTAATAGATCTGCCAGTTGTCACTTTCCCGTGATAACAGCAGCGATTGCACTCTATATAGGAGTGTCAACCTATTGTAATATGAGAATGATTTGATGAGAAATTTTCGATATTATAGAAACATTCCTTGTTACAAAAATATATTCTCTCGATAAACCGTATTTGTTCTTAATGCATACGAGTATCATATTCTTGCTACAATTTGTCTAATTCTTGTTCTTATTCCTGCGTTACGCTCTATTACATCAAACTTGTGATCACTGATCCTGACAAATAGTATCAGAGCAGTTAATCATTGATCGATCTAATAATTGATCATTGAAACTGCTATTCAAGATCCAAGTTTGATTGAATTAGCATTTTTTTGCAAGAAACGGTTATAGAGATTGAATTTTCTCTGTGTTTCTGGTCATTCATCTTGAGATTTTCTCTTGTTTTTCATTGAGTCTGTCGTGGTCGTGTAAAACTTTTAAAAGCTTGAATTAAATTGTATTTGGACTGAAAATGACTACTCCTTCCAATGATCCTCACAATACTGGTTCCTCAACCAAGCCTCCAATGCTGGTTAGGAATGAGTATAACATATGGCAACGACGAATGCTCCATCACCTGTCTGTTAACAGCGCAGGTTGTTGGACATCAGTGGTACATGGTCCACACAAGCCTATGGTGAATAACCTGGAAACCAATCAAAAGGTTCCATAGAGGAGGGAGCAATACTCAGATGAGGATAAGAAATTGTTTGAGATGGATGCAAAAGCCCATGGAATTCTCGCCATGGCACTGCCCAATGAAATCTATTCTGGGCTAATGCATCATGAAACTGCCCATGACCTCTGGAATGCCTTGAAAGAAATTGGAGGAACAGATGAGGTCTTGGCAAATAATAGAGAAATCCTTGCCCAACAATATGAGACATTCTCTCATAGAAAGGTGAGACACTAACTCAACAGTTTGAGCGGTTCTCTTGTTTGATCTCTGAATTAAAAATGGTCAAACATGAGTACACCAATATCCAGATGAATAACAGACTTCTCAGATCACTGCCTGAGAGATGGGACACATATACTATTGTCCTACGCTCCAGTGCAAATTTGGACAAACTATCTCTCACCTACTCCATGGGAAATTGCTCACATTTGAGAGAGTGATAGAACAGAAACAAAAACTGTCTTCATCTGGAAAGCTCACTGAAGACTTTGTACCAGGCAACACTGCCTTGGTTGGTCATGAGTCAGAATATGCTTCATCTGAATGCCAGTATGATGAGCATATTGATTTCTCCTCAAACACTTATGATTCTGCGTTTGTGAGTGTTGATAGTCAGTTTACTGGGTGTAATAATGACAATCTATGCTTCATCATGGATGATCCTCAAGGGATTGTTGATGATGACTTAGAAGAGATGGATATTTTGAGCCAAATTGCCTTGATAAATATCAATCTTAGAAGTTCTACAAAAGAACTGGAAGAAAGTTCCCAGGACTCTCTGGCAAAACCAAAGTTGGTTTTGACAAGAGTAAGTTGAAGTGTCACAAATGCCACAGCTTGGACATTTTGCTAGAGATGCAGATCATCTGGATCTAATACCTCTGCACCTTTTGTGACTTTCCCTGGCATAGTCAACAACAAAGAGGGCAACATCCTGTCAATTCTAGTCATCATTCTCAACCACAATCTCTTGCATATTTTGTTCCTCAGCATCAAATGCCATACCTTACCCTTGTTATTACATGCCACAGTCAAATCAAGTTCAAGTTCCTATAGTACCACAACCTCATGCACTACCAGAACCTCAACCATCTCAATCTTGTCAACCTCCTCAACCTCAACAACACAGCTTCTTCACCCCTGGAGTTGTTGACTGGAGCAGTTTACCGGATGACATGTCTGGTCATGAACAACTGTTCACAGGTGCTGGTCAACATGGTGGTGACAATCCTTTTGGGAATCTGGCTCTCATGGCCCTGGAGTCTACTGAGGGTTCCTGCTCAAATGCATCATCTTCACAGGTAACTCAGGTATCTATAGAGGCTAAAGCCAAGTTATGTTCTGAATCATGTATTGCTGCCTTTGTCTCCATTAGAGAGGCAAATGTAGCATTAATAAATCAAAAACTTGAGTTTGAGAAAACCATTTCCAAAAGAAAAGCTGAGTTTGAGTCTGCTCTTAATAGTAAAAATGATGAGATTTATAAGCTCAAATGCCAATTAAATGATGAAAAGGCTAAGCTAGAGGTTATTCTAGAAGACCAGAGAAGTCTCAAAGAAACCCTTGCAGTCACCCAGGTAGAATGTGATCGATGGGTACAATCATGCAAAGGTTTTGAAATGCTTCTTAGTAAGCACTGCTTCCAATGTGAAGTTTGGTATTGGTTATAATCACACTGCTCCTCCTGCATATTTGCTTCAAGAGCAGAAGTGAAATCTGATGGAGAAAGCAATAACAATCCACCTCATCATGTGATTCACTTTTTGATAGAGCATCATCAAAAGTTGAAGTCAGCACTAAGCCCTCTCAGAACCCATCAGCTGATGTTGATGGTTCCACTGCTGACACTCACATGATCAAAGAGATGATCAACTCAGGAGCTATTTCTGGAAGTCCTGAAAGGACTGGAGAGCAAGATTTAACACCTGAAGTTCAAACTCCAACTACTGTCAGCACTGAAGAGAAGAAAACTGTCAGTAGAAAGAGTTTGAAGACTACTAAGAGGAAGTCAAGAAAGCAAATAATGCTTCCAAAGTACTGAAGAGCAAGTCTTCAGTAGTTTCATTCTCTTTAGTTGATGATCATCATAAGATGAAGAAGAAACCATTAGAAGTATGTGGTTTGTTCAATCATCTTACAGATGATTGTTGGTACAAAAGGGGATCCAAACTCAAACATAAAGAGGAAAGTAAAGAGAAAATGGTTAAAATGAAAACTAGTTTGAAGCCACATTTGTACCAGCAACATCAAATCCTGTAACCCTTAAGTCCAAAAAGAAATCCAAAAAGGAAGGGGTTAAACAGGTAACAGCTGAGATTGCTCAAAAGAAGAAGGTGCAACATAGGAACTTATCAAACCCAATGCCAATGTGTCTGAAGAGCTGAAAGCCTTATCACAAAATCAGACATAGCTGGTTATGATGGTTCAACATCTATTGGGAAGAGTTAACCATTAGATGTTCCTATGTTGAAACCACAGAAAAGGAGGTCCAAGCCAAAGGATTCCTTTTCTTCACCAGTTTCTTCCTCTCAGGCAGTTGTTTCCAACAAACATGTTAGTTTACCATCTGTTGATGAGAACAGGCCCAAGACCAAAAAGGTTTGGGTCTCAAAATCTAACTATTTGTTGTATTTTGCAGGGTTCTTCAACATACCTCAGAGGCATCTGGTATGTAGACAGTGGAGGATCCATGCATATGACAGGAAACAGATCACTTCTTAATGACTACTCTCAAGGAAGGAAGGGGTTTGTGTCATTTGGCAATGATGCAAAGGTTACATCATCGACAAAGGCTTTGTTTCCAATGGGGAAATAAAGTTTGATGATGTTAACCATGTGGAAAATCTCAAGTACAACCTCTTGAGTGTCAGTCAAATGTGTGACAAAGGCCATGTTGCTCTTTTCACCAGTCAGAACTGTCGAATTCTGTCATCCAAAGTTCTAAGTTTGATTGATAAGGTGTTGGATGAACACACTCTCCTAAAGGCCAACAGGACAAGAAGAGTGTATGCCTTAGATCTTTCCAAGAAAATAGATCTCAAAGGCCATCCTTGCCTATTTTCCAAGGCTTCCCCTCAAGAATCTATTCTATGGCATAGAAGGTTGGGTCATGTTAATCTCGAAAACATAAATCAGCTGATAAACCATGGTTTAGTAAGGGGACTGCCTATGAAGGAGTTCAAGTGTGAAGATAACTGCACTGCTTGTTTAAAAGGAAAACAACACAAAGCTTCATTTCCCTCCATAGAAGAACCTAAGTCCACTGCCTGCTTACAGCTTCTTCACATGGATCTCTTTGGTCCTGTGAGAGTGATGAGTATGGCTAAGAAGAAATACTGTCTGGTAATTGTGGATGATTACTCCAGATTTGTATGGACTTCTTCTTGCATTCAAAGGATGAGGCTGCACAGTCCACTATGAACTTTGTTTAGACGTTGAGAAGCAGTATTCCCTACCAGTTAAGTGTGTAAGGAGTGACAATGGTACTGAATTCAGAAACCACACTCTTGAAGAGTTTTACTTATCAAAGGGAATCAAAAGGCAGTATAGCATCCCAAGAACTCCTGAGCAAAATGGAGTAGTGGAGAGAAAGAACAAGACCCTTATTGAAGCTGCAAGGTCCATGTTGGCTATTCTGGACTGCCAATGACTTTTTGGGCTGAAGCTGTCAATACAGCTTGCTATGTACAGAATAGAGTTCTAGTAAATCAGAGGTTGATGAAGACTCCATATGAAGTTCTTCATCATTTGGCCCCTCTAATTTCATTCTTCAGAGCATTTGGGTGTCCTTGTTTCATTCTCAACACACGGGATCAACTCCAAAAATTTGATCCTAAGGTGGATGCAGGGTACTTTGTTGGTTATTCATCAACTTGCAAAGCATACAGAGTCTTCAAATGTAGAAACAATATGGTTGAAGAGACTCTACATGTTAAGTTTAATGAATCTCCAAAGGACAAGATTCCACAAAGCCCTGTGGAGATATTTGATTTGGACATACTGCAATATGTTCCTTATCAAACTCTGTTGTTGCTCCTGTCAACAGTTCACCACCTGGTGGTTCTGCTGGTGTTGATGATGATGATGATAGCAGTACTCACCTCTTCAGGTTTAGTGATCAACTGCCTGATTCAGCTAGACCTGATGTCCCTGTAGCTCCAGTAGCACCATCCACAACAAATGCTGATGAGATTTCTTCAAATTAAACTTCCTTTGAATTACCATCCACTGATTGGTTTCAAGAAAATGATTCACCATCACCATCTGTTGCTGCTGATCCTGCTACAAACACTTGCACAGATCTATTGTGTATCAAGATCTGAAGAATCACCCTATGTCTCAAATCATTGGTGATATCATTGCTGGCGTATCAACAAGAAGTCAATTGTCAAATTTCTGCTTCTATGCTCTCTTCATCAGTCAGTAAGAGCCAAAGAATTATCACATTGCTTTAAAGGACAATGGATGGGTTGATGCCATGCAGCTTGAGCTTCTTCAGTTCAAGAAACAGCAAGTGTGGGAACTGGTTCCTCTACCTCCAGGTAAGTGTGCAATAGGCACTAAATGGGTGTTTAGGAGCAAAACTGATGAAAATGGGCTTATTGTTAAGAACAAGGCCAGACTGGTTGTTCAGGGGTTTGCACAAGAAGAAGGTATTGATTATGATGAAACCTTTGCCCCTGTAGCCAGACTGGAAGCAATTCGATTGTTTTTAGCTTATGCTGCTTATCAAAACCTTAAAGTTTTTCAAATGGATGTCAAAAGTGCATTTTTGTATGGGAAAATTAAAGAAGAGGTTTATGTATGTCAACCACCAGGCTTTGAGGACAATAAACATCCTAATTGGGTGTATAAGCTTGATAAGGCTCTTATGGGTTGAAGCAAGCTCCTAGAGCCTGGTATGAGACATTATCAAACTTTCTTCTGGAAAATAACTTCACTAGAGGCTCCATAGATAAGACTTTATTCATTAAGAAAGCTGGGCAGCATAATCTACTTGTTCAAATTTATGTAGATGACATTATTTTTGCATCCTCTGATCCACAGTTGTGTGATGCCTTTTCAAAGTTGATGCAACAGAAGTTTGAAATGAGTGCCATGGGAGAATTACAGTTCTTTCTGGGTTTGCAAATCAAACAAAAGGCTGATGGAATTTTCATTCATCAGTCCAAATACACAAAAGATCTTTGGAAAAGTTTGATTTACAAAACTGTAAGCCCTGTTCTACCACCATGTGCAGCACCACACAACTGGATACAGATCAGAAAGGTAAAGTGGTTGATGAAACACTTTACAGATGTATGATTGGGTCCTTGATGTATTTAACAGCTTCTAGACCAGATATTATGTTTGCTACATGTGTTTGTGCTAGATTTCAGGCTGCATCTAAGGAGTCTCATTTGATTGCAGTCAAGAGGATCTTAGATATCTGCAAGGCACTCATTTCTAGGTTTATGGTATTCTACTAGAAATTTTGGTAAATTAGTTGCTTTTTCTGACAGTGACTACGCAGGGTGTAAGTTGACCGGGAAATCAACTTCTGATGGATGTCAATTCCTAGGCAACTGCTTGATTCTTGGCAGAGCAAGAAACAGACCTCAGTTGCTACATCAACTGCTGAAGCAGAGTACATTGCCGCTGCAAGCTGTACATCTCAGGTACTCTGGCTTCAAAACCAACTATTGGATTATGGCATAACAGAGACTAAGACCCCATTGTTAATGGACAACTCTTCAGCTCTTGTATTGTCAAGAATCCTGTCGAGCACTCTAGGACTAAACATATTGAAATCACACACCATTTTATTAGAGATTGTTTTGAAAAAGGTCTGATTGATCCAAAATTTGTTCCTAGTGCTGATGAGCTGGCAGACATTTTTACTAAGCCTTTGGATAGTTCAACTTTCCACAACCTGGTGTTAAGGCTTGGTATGCTGCAGCTAGAATAAGTGACAACTACTGATGATCTCAGCTCACAAGTACTGATGATCATTAGTTCATTATTGTCACATATAAGTACTGATGAGTTGTTTTTTTTCTCTCAGTAGTTTCTATAACTACTGAAGGCTACATCACCAGTACTGAAGTACTTTATCTGTTAAAACAGCTGATGTAGTTACAACAGCTGATGTAGTCACAACAGCTGTTGTAGCCACAACTACTGATGTCAAAAATGCAGATAAGTACTGATGACCAATGAAACGTCTGAAACCCAGATCTAAGTCTGATGAGTAAGTGGAGGTTAGATTGAAACAGCTGAAAAGCTATGAATTGACGAAAACAGCTGATGAGTAATTACTCTTCAGTTGTTTCTACAACTGCTGTTTCATTAAAACAACTGAAGCCAAAACTATGTCTTCAGTAGTTTACAACTACTGAAGACTAACACCAAGTCTTCAGCTGTTTACAACAACTGCTGATAAAACCATTGTCTTCAGTAGTTTCACAACTACTGATGACTAATACCAAGTTTTCAGTTGTTTCATCACCTGAAGTCAAAAACTGTCTTTAGTAGTTTTATAACTACTGATGACTAAATCAGAGACTTCAGCTGTTTCAACGTCTGACGGTTAAAACCAAGCCTTCAGTTGTTTTATAACAACTGCTGATCACACCAATACGGTCAGCTGTTTCAACGTCCGAAAGTTAATACCACGTCATCAGTACTTTCAACAACTGATGACTAACACCAAAACCTTCAGCCGTTTTCTAACCCGACCCTTTAAATACCTTATCCCACCTTCAGAGTTTTTACTTTCTTCTCTCTCAAACCTAACGTTCAAAAAAAACTCTGTAACCTCTCTTCATCAATGGCGACCATGCAACTAAAACCTCGACACAACTGTGTCGCACATCTCACCAAATCGCCATACTGGACCAAGTTTCACAACGCCATTGATTTAATGGTTTAGTCACCCTACAACACGGCTTTTCTGGTAAATCCCACCATATATGCCGAATCCCTTAACCAATTCTGGACAAACATCACTCTGGTCTCTGAGGAGAATGACACAGAGTCTCTTCAATCGTTTGTCCATGGCCAAAAAGTGGTCATTACTCCAGACACTCTTCGCCAAACCCTTAATCTGGATGATGCCACTTCCCAACTGGTTATCCAAAGGGCACAACAGATCAATCATTTACCCGCCATGGATACAAGGGTAACATGAGTGCATCTACCATACTGAAGAAACATTTCCGGATGCCGAACGTCTCATATTTCATATGGTAAATGTATGCCTTGCCTCCAAGACTTCATCATGGGATCAAATGTCCACAAGGTGGCAATAGGTAATGTACTCCATCCTTGAGCAACAACCTTTAAATTTTTCTGAAATACTATTTTTTGAGCTCAAGGATATGGCCCAAAAACAAACTGCTAACTCTTGGATATTATATCCTCGGTTCATAATGGCCATAATTGAAAACTAGCTTCAAGCTGAGGGACTTGTTGGCCTGGGAGTCCCTGCTATGGCTGTACTGACGGAAGTATACTCCGGCACAACTTTGACCAATCACTAAAAATGGCTGCCAAGCTGCGAAAACCCACGCAGCTGGAACCCACAGCCACCACCTCCAAATCCAAAGTCCCCACCAAACCACTAAAAAGAAGACCAGAAAGGCTACTCAGGGAAATGAGTCCCCTGAGGATGCCCCTGCAACACAACACAGGCTATATCCACTGGTTATAACCCCCTAGTGGATACAAGGACTCTCCCAGCCACAGCCGCTCAGGATTCCTCTCAAAAGGAGCCTGCAGCAACCACAGAAGGGGTACCCACAAAACTGGGATCTTTCTCATTTGAGGAGATTGCCATTGAAGAGCACCATTCTCCCCAGGTGCACACTACTTTTACCCCATCTCCCCATGAAACCGCCCCCCAAAGTTCAACCATTATCATTGCAAACGTGCTGACTCAGCTGCATGCCTCTCCTCCTCCCCAACAACCACCAACAAAGGGGAGATCACAGCTATTGAGGACGAGGATCACCATGCTTCTGACAACCCACAGCACCGGGGTTTACACGTTCTACCTCCTGGTGTGGATATGGAGATTAGAACATCTAGTGAAGCTGCCACCTCTTCTAAGTTAGAACATGTCAGAATGAGGCTGGTAACATAGCTAAGACCTCACTAGAGGCAACAGCTGATGAAGGACATAGTCCTGAGGCTGGAAGTCCCCAGTTCCAAGAAAAAGGGGCACATGCTAAAACTGGTCTACACCCAGTGCATGTACATCCTGCTACAAGCAGGAGGTCAGGTGATTCAGCATCTGCTGATGATGACCTGGGCTTCTTTTATGATGTTCTGGCCCAGAACACAATTCTTGAGGAAGAAGTCAGTAGACTACAAAGACTACTTGACCAATTCTCTCAAGAAGCAAGTCTATCTGCCACCAACATAAACCCACAGATGGCACCTTCACCTGAAGGTCTCCCACACACTCAGCCACTCAAAACTTAAAGCCACCAGTTTCTGTTTCTGGCACTGCTTCTCAGAGACAGAACCCCTCTGAGCAAACAGTTGCTATCTTTTAGCAAACCCTACCTCTCATCACCCCAATGATCACAGACATTGTGATCAAAACCATGGATGAGAGGCTTCCCTCAATCATACAACCCCTAGTGGAGGAGATTGTGAGCACAAGGCTTTCTGCTACTCAAACCCTTGCAACCAATGCAACCAAAAAGGGGGAGAGTCAGTCAGTGAAAGCAAAGAGGAAGAGCAAACTGAAAGAAAAGGAAACTGAGAAGGAAGAGAGTCTGTGAAGGGAACCGAAAATGATCAAGTGGGTGAAAGTCACAAAGACTTTCATGTCACATATAGAAGAGGAAGGGTGAAGGAAAAGAGAAAGAACTCCAACTCGATGAGATGATCAAAATGGCAGAAGCTACACATAGTAAATCAATGGATGCCATTATTGATCAACTGTATAGACAAGGGTTCGATACTGCACAGCTTGACTCAGAGTTCAGGAGACTTGAAGTTGAAGAAATTAACTCAAGATGGGCAAGTTATGATGCATTAGAAAGAGAGAGGCTAGAGATCATGATCAGATTCATTGCAAAATATCTTGGGAGATCATTGATCGAGATTAAATCATGGACCAGGGACAGTATCTTGGCCATAACCTCCAAGATCTGTTCGTCTGAAGCATACACTAAGGGCTTAGTAGTTGAAGCTTTGAATGAAGCAGGAGTAGGGAGCAGGACTGAGCTAGCCAAACACTCAAAAGCCACACTCACCTCTAAAATGCTAACTCAGCGTGTCAACATTCCCTCTCCAAAACAACCACAACCACAACCACAAAACCAACTCCCTTACCCTCTAAACCAACAGCCGATGATGCACCTAAGAAGAAGAAGAGAAGGGTGTTGAGGCTAGAAGAAGAAGAAGAAGAGGATGATGTGGAAGAAGATAGGCTGCCTCTGTCTGCAGTTCTAACATTGCCTAAAGCGAAACCCATGCCCATCACTCCCACCTCATAGATGGAAACTGTGAGAGTAAAGATTGAAGAAGAGCAGCAGCAAAGGCTTCATGACGATGAGATGTTGAAAAGCATCGACAAAACTTATGCTGCTTCTTCATCAATAATTAGTATGAAGAAAGAAGCTCTGAGGTTGTACACCTTGCCAACACATTTCTATATCAGAAGGAAAAGGTGAGAGTATGGCCTGATCCTAGGGTGGCTAACAGGATTGTAAAGAAAGACATTCCTTCAAGATACAAGGGCCAAGTAAAAAGGATCGTAGATGAAGAGATCACAGTGGTCCTTGTAGTATCACCCTAGGAGATTGTAGAAGATTTCAAGAAGGCCTATGAGACTAAACAACCACCCCAAAAGATGTTAGAGAACAGAGTTATTAAAAAGGGCTTAGTCTACAAGAGGCTTGAGAACTTCAAACAAAATGAGCTCAGTCTGTTACTTGAAGGGACTCATCCTGATGAGTTTGCATACAGACAGATTACAACAGTTGAGCTCAAAAATGGCAAACAGGCCAAGTACATCTCAGAGCTGTATGGGCGTGAAGGATTGTTTGATGGTGAAGCTGACCATGGAAGAAAAAATTATGTTCTCAGAGCATACACCAGAGAATCCTACAGGCTTATACATGGGAAGTGAGTCTCATGGATGGGGGAACAGCTCAGTGTCCAATTCCCCAATATAGAGCTCCCATCCATACATTGCCAACCAATCCATCAGAGACTCATTCCCAGGCCAGTGCTTATATGGGTCATCTTCTCAACTGATGAAGAAGGAAAAAGACCAACCATTCTACCAACAATAAGTGGGACCTCAATAAAGTTAAAGGTTTTGGCTGCATTGGTTCAGGGGGAGTTTGTTGGACCAAAAGAACCAATGAGCCGGATCAGAAAAACCTTTAAGTCCCACAGACATCACAACAACTACTGAAGACCACAACAGCTGAAGCCAACAGCTGATTACAAAGTCTGAACACAAGTGCTGAAGACAAAGTCTGAAGACAAGTGCTGAAGACAAAGTCTGAAGACAAGTGCTGAAGACAAAGTCTGAAGACAAGTGCTGAAGACAAAGTATGAAGATACAAGTGCTGAAGACAAAGTCTGAAGACACAAGTGCTGAAGACCAAAGTACGAGACGTTGTCACAACAGCTGAAGAGGTCTTCTTTAGTAGTTGTGACGGTTTACCTTTCAGTAGTTTTATATTTTATATGTTCAGTAGTTTGACACAACAGCTGAAGAATACTTCTTCAGTTGTTGTGCTCATCAGTAGTTTTATATTTTTGAGTAGTTTGTAAAACGACTGAAAAGCTTGTTCTTCAGTCGTTGTAGCTTCAGTAGTTTCTTATCAGTAGTTTCATATTTTGTACTTAACACTCTGATATGTTCTCAGTAGTTGTAAACATTTCAGTAGTTTGTTAAGAGTTAGTTATTTTTGTACTAGATCTGCCAGTTGTCACTTTCCCGTGATAACAGCAGCGATTGCACTCTATATAAGGAGTGTCAACCTATTGTAATATGATAAATGATTTGATCAGAAATTTTCGATATTATAGAAACATTCCTTGTTACAGAAATATATTCTCTCGATATAACCGTATTTGTTCTTAATGCATATGTGTATCATATTCTTGCTACAATTTGTCTAATTCTTGTTCTTATTCCGCTGCGTTACGCTCTATTACATCAAACTTGTGATCACTGATCCTGACAGTTCATATGGGATTTGATCCCATCCCCTGACTTGTTTGACAAGTACTGGAGGACAATGTGCAACAAGAATTTCCACTGGTATGAGAAGTTAAACTTGTAGACAGTGGACCTGCTGACATCACCTCCATATCCCATTAAAGTATATGTTTCGTCAACTTCAATCTTGGGGAATTCTATTGATGAACCTTTATCATGGAGCTCAAGATGCTGCGTAACATTTTGTTCAGATATGATCAACTCCTGGTCACAAATGCTAGACCTCAAAACCCTAACCCCATTCTAGGTTATGATCTTTGCATTTCCCCAAAAATCAGCCATGTGGTTTGAATACACGATAGGGTTTACAGTTAGGATTGTGAAGTAAGTAGATTGGGTCAGAAAAAAGATGATTTCAGAGAAGTTAGCATCCATGGACGAATCCAAGAATGCAAGTTGATTGTGTTGGGGGTTAAGCGCCATTGAGAAAGAAAGAGAGAAATGAGCTTGATTTGGGTAATATGGAGATGAAGAAAGCTTGGATAGTGCTAAGTAAAAAGATTAAAATGGGTAAGTCGAAATATTTAAACGGGTGGAAGTTGCAGATGGATAAGGTGAAGTGATAGTTTGGGTATGATGTGACAAATGTGGTAAGGTTAAATCCATTTCAAATACTCTAACATCATTAAGAAAATCTTTACCTTTTATAGTTATGGGCCTAAAGATTTCAATTACACAGTAAGCCTTCTTCAAGTATAAAAGATTTTTGAAGGTAATCTTCTTCCGAAGCCAACTTAACTTCCAAAGGTAATTTCTTACATCCGAGAGTAAAGTGCTTTCCAAATGAAGAATTTATAAGCTTTGAAATTAGATATGATAAATTAGCAATTACTTCTTCTGAGACTAAAAACTCTTCTGAGAAGAAGATTTCCCTTGGAGAAATTTTGCTTGGGAAGATATTATAAAACATCTTCCGAGGGTTAATTTTTCTTCGGAAGAATCTATATTAAGAAAAATTTTAGAGAAAACCTTTTGTAGCAGGGTTTAGATTGTTTTGACAAAAGACATTGCACATTTAAAAAGATTTTTCAAAGGAGATAGACTAATCAATGTTTATCATCCCAATAGCAATAATGAGATACTGTTAAATCTAGGACTTATAGGTCTAGATCAATTTGTATAGGCTTAGAACTTTAATCAATTCTTGTAATAAGTATTTTTAATTGTCATTTATTATGCATGCATTAATTATATATGCTAACCCTATATGTGTGTTATGGATAATTGCAGGTACAAACATTAGTCTTGGTCAATTTATGAAATTGACCAAGTGTAAGAAACATCTCCGGATGAATATTTTGTTCTTCTGTAGATATGTTTCATACAAGTAACATTACATCCAAAGATCTTCTACGGATGAATAACCAGAATTGAAGAACAAGTTTGCTTCGGAAGTACAAGTTTTCTACGGAAGAACAAGATTCCTACGAAAGAACAAAACTTCCTACGGAAGAGCAAGACTTCTACGGAAGACCAAACACCTACTGAAGCACTATTCTGCAGAGTCCAAACACTTGTATAATGCAAGTGTTACAAGTCAACAAGTCATCAAGGCAGTTATGCGAATCCCAAGAAATCCGATGATTCCTTAACTGACACAAATCAAATCCCAAGAGATCCGGTGTTTCCTATAACAGAAACATCATTGTCTATATATATGGATCCTAGGTTTGATTCAAAGACGGTTGTTTTAGATGATTGATTGAACAGCAACAGCAATAGCAATACGACAATCACCGTCTCTCAACCAAACCCTAGCAGCCGTCATATTATAAAAACTTTGATATCATACATTCATTATTTTGTAATCCTTAACATATTTTAATGAAATACATAGTATTCATTAATTGTGTTTCTGTTAGTGTGTTCTTGAATATTATTGATAATTAAAGTTATTACAAACATCTAAACCAAATTAACGTTGATTCCGCAAACGTTGACTTGCCATCAACCGACACTGATAATTCCTAATTGCGATCCTTGGATTCACAGGTGGTATCAGAGCCAGGTTCTCATTGATTTAGATCAATTGATCTATCAGTGTTAGCTATGTTTAATTGCTTTGAGTCTTGTAGATTTGTCAGTTTTTGCTGTATTAGATCTACTGTTTTTAAAAGAATTTTGTGTGAAACTTGTTTGTTGTTCAACTGCATTCAATTAGATTAACCTGTATCTATATTCAAATCAATTGAATAGCAGATCTAGTTAATCATTCTCATCAAATTACATCATGAGCAACTTCAGTGGATCATCTTACCAACCACCGAAGTTGGAAACAAAAGCAGACTTCAAGTCATGGAAAATCAAGTTTAGGAATCATGTAAACTATACTGATTCTGACTTGTGGGTCTCCATCACTGAAGGTCCTTATATTCCACCCACCCTTGGGCCGGATTATAATGACAAAAATCAACCAATCAGTACCAAAGATCTATCACCTGATGATGTCAAAAAGGTCAAAGTTGATATCAAATGCATACAGTTTGCTTAGTATGGCTTTAGCTAAAGAGATATTGATCAGGTGTGAGAACTACAAAACAGCAAACTCCTTGTGGAAGATACTTCATACTCTCTGCGAAGGGAGTGATGAGATCAGAAGCATAAGGAAAGACACCCTCAGGTCACAATATGAAACATTTCATCATATTCAGGATGAATCAATTCCTTAACAACTTCATAGATTCATGCAGTTGGTAACTAAGATGAATATTTTGGAGTTGAAATATACCAATGAGGAATTAAACAAAAAAATGCTCCACACTTTGCCAGAAAGTTGGAAGCAAACAGTATCCATGTTCAAGAACACAATAGATCTGAGGTCAACTGGTCTAAATACTTTGGTTGCAAAAGTGGAAGCTCTTGAAATGGATGAAAAATCAAGAAACAAAAGTGTGAGAACTCATGTCTCACCCTATCACTTCAAAGAATCAAATAATGTTGGAAGTGCATTTATTTCAAACAATGAAAGCGATAACTCTTGTGCTTGGAGTCATAATGAGGAGGAAGTTAGCTTTTATTCTTCCAAACCCTCAAAGAAATCATCTCAAGATAAAAATCAAAAGGATAAAGGAAGAATTGCTGAGAGAAAAGATACAATTGCAGCAACAGCTAAGTCTTCACATTCAAACAATCAGTCAGAACCAATCAGTGTGATATTGGATTATGAAGAACAAAAAGCAACCTTTGCAACTTTTAGTTCTAGTTTTCAAGCATATCTGGGAAGCTCTCTAACTTTAGCAAATATCTGCCAACAAGACTTAGAGAACTACATCCTGATGTAGTGGAAGAAATGGACCTACAATGGCAGATGGCAATGATTGCTTATAGAGCAAAGCAATATCTCAGGAGAAACAAGAACTTGGCAGCAGCCAGTAAAACATCAAAGATTGGTGTTGACAAATCAAAGGTAAGATGCTTCAAGTGCAATCTCTATAGACATTTCTCCAGAGAATGAATCAACATTCATATACAAAGATGAGACAACCTAAGCAGCATCAACAACATCAGACTGAACCTCATCAACAATCAAACTCTCCAAGATCTCTACACAGACAATCTTAACTGATCAATACATCCCCACCAGCCACCAATGAATCAGCTGGACCAAGCAATTCAAAAGAGTCAGGGCTGATCATACTTTAAGATGGAACGTGTGACTGGAGTATGTATGAAAAAGAAGTCTTGGAAGAGAGTCAAGCATTGATGGCTCATATGGAAGACAAAGTTCCTCCAATGGTCAGAGAGGTAAAAGAAAGGTTGTGTTCATCAACATGTGTTGAGCAAGTTGAACGTTATAGAGTCCATGCTCAACACTTGGCTGACAAAGTAAAAGAAACTATGATTTTGAATGAATCCCATGTTAGAGAACATAAATTGCATCAAATCAAAATTAACTCTTTGCAAAAGGATTTAGAAAAATTTGTTTCTGAAAACTATAGCCTAAAAGCCCAAGTTGAGCATCTGACCACTTCCTTAACAAAATCCATGGCTGATCATGCTTCAACTGAAGTGAAAATTCAGAAGTTTCAATTATCATCTTAGCAATATGAGAAATTACTAAATTCTCATATTGAATCAAAGAAAAGGTATGGGTTGGGTAATAATGTCGTTGCACCACCTGTGAATGATAATTACACATTTTTACCTACAACAATGACCAACACCCTGTCAAATCATTTTGTGCCTAGCACCAAGTTTGAAACCGAATCAACTCAAATCAACTTTAACAATGAAGCTGAGGTGAGTGAAATTGAATCCTCTGAATCAGAATTTTTATATCAAAATGATTTAGAATTTGATTATGATAATTGTGATGACTTGGATGATTCTGATGAACCTGATGTTGATCAAATGACCATTGGTAAGAATGTTCACATTAAAACTGGTATTCCAAGAGTACTTGAAGAATCAAAGCTTTAATATCCTCCAAAGCAGAGAAACATGCTCAAGACTATCTACAAGAGGACTGTTGAACTGAATGAAGGACTTCAAGAACTGAATCTTCAAAAAGAAGTTGATAGTTGTGGATCAACTGAAGAAGTACTTTTATCCCATGCAGATAAAGGTAAGAAGAAACAAGTATCAACTAAACAAAGAAAAATTCTTCAGTAGAAGATCTGCGGAAAGCAAAGTCTGCTGAATCCGTAGAACTTCTACGGAAAAAGAAAGCCGAATCTGTGGATGAGGTACCAAAAAGAGTAGTTGTTAACAAACAAAAGATGTTGAATCTGAAGCAACAAAAGTCATCAAAGGACAAGAAAGAATCAATTTCGGATATTTCAAGGAACAGCAAGAACAAATCAAGCTCTTCAAAAGAGGAAACAAAAGCTCCCAAACTAAACAAGAAAAAGAAGAAAGATGAGCATGAAGAGGAATCTAAAGAAATGTATTGCAAGTGGTGTGATATGACAAATCATAATACAGAAGACTGCTACTTCAGAGTTACTATTCCATATGCAATATAAACAATCATATGACTTCAGAGTGTTACTTCAACAAATTCTATGGTATTTGCAAAAACATAATCATTCAACTTAGGAATGCTAATTTAACAAAAAAAACAAAAGCAAAAGCACAAAGAAGTCAAAAACTGATTTGACAAAATCAGACTCTCAATCTGCTAAAAGTCAAGATGATTCAAAGAAAAAGAAGGTAAATCAAAAGCAAAAGTCAAAACAGAAATCTTCTGAAGATGCTAAATCTGTGAATAAAACAACATCAAGCCAATCCAAAACACCTCACAAAAGGGTGGACTTGGATGAGAAGAAGTCAATTTAGTGATATTTTCTTTGATCATTTTAAGAAGGGATCACATGTGTCTCAATCAAAAGCAAAAGATGATGAAACCTTCAAAAGTGTAGGTTCATCTTATAAATCAAAATATCAACCAAAGAAAGATAAGGTGAGGAAGAATCAATTAAGAAAGAAGACTCCAAAGCTTCTGCATCAGCTTCAACAGAATCATCCACACCATCATCAAATCAAAATGAATCACCTAGATATGAATTAATACTAAAACTTCAGGATTAAGTCATGAAGGAGTTAAAATTTTAGACACTGTTGACAAACCCAAGATCATTCAGTCTTGGGTTGTCACTTGTAACTGATTTATTTCTGAATGCAGGAACAATATTGGAGAGCTGACAAGAAGTGGTATGTTGATAGTGGTTGTTCCAGGCATATGACAGGAAACTATTCACTTCTCCATGATTTCAAACATAAAAATGCTTCTTATGTGGCATTTGTTAGGGATAAAATGGGAGGTAAAATTGTTGGTGAAGGGATGATAACAAATGGTGTACTCAAGTTTGAGAAAATAAATTACTGTCAAAATTTACAGTATAATCTACTTAGTGTGTCTCAAATTTGTGATCAAAATTATATCACATTGTTTGATAATACTAATTGTTACATTCTTAAGCCAGGATTTATTATTCCAGAAGAATGGATCCTCCACAAAGCATCAAGAAAAGGAAACACTTATGTTTTGGATATGAACAACACTTCTCTCACAAAACATGAAACATGCCTTATATCTAAACTATCAGAAGATTTGTCTCAATATGGCATAGAAGGCTTGTCCATTCTAACATGAAGAACATGAATAAATTGGTGAAAAATGACCTGGTCATTGGATTGCCAAACAAAGAGTTTCATTGCTTAACTCATTGTTCTTCTTGTTACAAAGGAAAACAACATAGAGTGTCACATAAATCAAAATTATCAATACTAATACTAGACCACTCAAATTGCTTCACATGGATCTGTTTGGTCCTACCAATGTGATAAGCATTGGAAAAAGCCAATATTGTCTGGTGGTAGTTAATGATTTCACAAGATTCACATGGGTCTTTTTCTTAAAACAAAAAAGTGAAACATCAGAAACATTAATGGACTTTGTGATCAAGATTGAGAATCAACTTGATACAAAAGTTAAAATTTTTAGGATTGAGACTGAGGAAACTCAAATCCCATATGAGGTCAACGGTGAAGGAAGGTGAGACCTCAGACTGAGTGGGAGTCCATGATCCACTCTAGTCCTTTTAGTTTGAACAGGAGGGGTGCTCAATCAGAGTAGATTGAACAAGGGTTCATTTTGGTCATTTCTGATATGTGTATTTGATGGGGTGAGAAGGTAAAATTGCAATGCGTGGGTGGATGCTGGGGGTTAACAGGGATGTCACTAGGAGCTATGCGTTCAATCATACCTAGAAGAAGTGGAGTGTCTCTTCCAGTGAAGTTGGTGGACATCCTCTTTAGAATCTTGAAGATGGTCGACCTTATATGAGGGACTGGAAGAGCAGCTGCATAGACAAGATTGCATTCGTCTAACTCATAGTTGGTAAGGTGCTGGGTGAACCTGAGATACATGTAGAATGTCTCCCTTTGAAGGTTGCCTATCAAATTAGTCCGCATGAATCGTGATTAGTTAAATCGAAGGCCTCTTCCCAACCCATGAACTACACAACCTAGTTCATATGGGATTTCATCCCATCCCCTGACTTGTTTGACAAGTAGTGGAGGACAATGTGCAACAAGAATTTCCACTGCTATGAGAAGTTAAACTTGTAGACAGTGGACCTGCTGACATCACCTCCATATCCCATTAAAGTATATGTTTCGTCAACTTCAGTCGTGGGGAATTCTATTGATGAACCCTTATCATGGAGCTCAAGATGCTCCCTAATGATTTGTTCAGATATGATCAACTCCTGGTGACAAATGCTAGACCTCAAAACCCTAACCCCATTCTAGGTTATGATCTTTGCATTTCCCCAAAAATCCGCCATGTGGTTTGAATACACCATAGGGTTTACAGTTAGGACTGTGAAGTAAGTAGATTGGGTCAGAAAAAAGATGATTTCAAAGAAGTTAGCATCCATGGAAGAATCCAAGAATGCAAGTTGATTGTGTTGGGGGTTAAGCGCCATTGAGAAAGAAAGAGAGAAATGAGCTTGATTTGGGTAATATGGAGATGAAGAAAGCTTTGGGTAGTGATAAGTAAAAATATT
Source organism: Flaveria trinervia (assembly GCA_025506515.1). Taxonomy (NCBI): domain Eukaryota; kingdom Viridiplantae; phylum Streptophyta; class Magnoliopsida; order Asterales; family Asteraceae; genus Flaveria; species Flaveria trinervia. The sequence continues at coordinate 77,524,482 of CM046444.1, forward strand.
AAAATGGGTAAGTCGAAATATTTAAACGGGTGGAAGTTACAGATGGATAAGGTGAAGTGATGGTTTGGGTATGATGTGACAAGGGTGGCAAGGTCAAATCCATTTCAAATACTCTAACATCATTAAGAAAATCTTTACCATTTACAGTTGTGGGGCCTAAAGATTTCAATTACACAGTAAGGCTTCTTCAAGTATAAAAGATTTTCGAAGGTAATCTTCTTCCGAAGCCAACTTAACTTCCAAAGGTAATTTCTTACCTCCCAGAGTAAAGTGCTTTCCAAATGAAGAATTTATAAGCTTTGAAAGGAGATATGATAAATTAGCAATCACTTCTTCCGAGACTAAAAACTCTTTCGAGAAGAAGATTTCCCTTGGAGAAATTTTACTTGGGAAGATATATGAAACATATTCCGAGGGTTAATTTCTCTTCGGAAGAATCTATACTTCGAAAAATTTCAGAGAAAACCTTTTGTAACAAGGTTTAGATTGTTTTGACGAAAGACATTGCACATTTAAAAAGATTTTTCAAAGGTGATAGACTAACCATTGTTTATCATCCCAATAGCTATAATGAGATACTGTTAGATCTAGGACTTATAGGTCTAGATCAATTTGTATAGGCTTAGAACATTAATCAATTCTTGTAATAAATATTTGTAATTGTCATTTATTATGCATGCATTAATTATATATGCTAACCCATATATGTGTGTTATGGATAATTGCATGTACAAACATTAGTCTAAGAAACATCTACGGATGAACATTTTGTTCTTCCGTATATATGTTTCTTACTATGGATCCTTTATGCCCAAGACACATAGAACATTGATGTGGTTAGTACGTTATGATCCAAGTCGGGTCATACCTAATAACAAGCTTAGCAAACACCAAATAATATTTAATTGATTATATGATCATGCAATTAAATAAATACACCAATTTAGAAAATGGGTTTTCTAAATAAGTTGCATATGAGATTGAACAACTTGTATGGATATTTTGTTCATAGTAATTGTTTGTAATGGTTTTTTTAAGTTAGTTAAATAACATCAAATAATAGGAGTGTGTGTATAAGTTATATAACTTATATGGAGATTTTGTTCATAGTAATTGTTAATGATGATCAAGAGGTTGATCAATGCACACAAAACGTTCGCAGATCTGGTAGAGTTAGCATTCTATCTGAAAGATATGGATTTTTCATGAGTGGATGCTATGTGGTTGACTCCGATGAGCCAACCACATACCATGAAGCAGTGTCCAATTCGGATTGTGACAAATGGCTGGATGCCATGAACGTTGAGATGCAATCCATGTATGACAATCAAGTTTGGGAATTGGTTGACCCTCCACTTAACTCCAAACCGGTTGGATGCAAGTGAGTTTCAAGAAGAAAATGGATATACATGGAAACTTGGATACTTACAAAGCAAGACTTATAGCGAAAGGTTTCACTCAAAATCAAGGGGTTGATTATGATGAAATTTTCTTGCCTGTGGCAATGCTAAAGTCAATTAGGATATTATTTGCCATTGCTACATATTATGACTATCAGATTTGGCAAATGGATGTCAAAACCACTTGTCTTAATGGACATCTCAAAGAGACTGTCCATATGGTTCAGCCAGAGGGTTTTCTCAATCCACAACATCCTAAAAGTATGCAAGGTAAGAGGTCAATCTATGGATTGAATCTAGCATCAAGAAGTTGAAATCAACATTTTGATGAAGAGATTAAGAAATTTGGTTTCATCAAGAACACTAAGGAGGCTTGTGTATATAAGAAGGCTAGTGGGAGCATAATAACATTCTTAGCATGTATGTTGATGACATACAACTTTTGGAAATGATATTCCAACAATGGAAGGTGTTAAAACCTGGCTTGGAAGTTGTTTTTCCATAAAAATCTCGGTGAAGCCGCCTATATTTTGGGAACAAAGATCTATAGGGATAGATTAAAGCAGTTGATAGGTTTAAACCAAAGTGCATATATGGATAATGTCTAGAAAGGGTTCAAGATGGAAAACTCTAAGAAAGGTATGGTACCTATTCAAAGAGGGACAATATTGAGTACATCTCAATGTCCAAGCTCAAAGGATGAGCAATATCGAATAAAGGACATCCGATATGCGTCAGCTACGGGGTCCATCATGTATGCGATGATATGCACTAGACTGGCGAGTCCTGCGCGTTAAGCATGACAAGCAGATATTAGCAGAATCCAGGTAATAGCCATTGGTGGTTATTAAAGGTATATTGAAATATCTTAGGAGGGCTAAGGAAATGTTTCTAATATATGGATCTGATGAAGAGGAACTCGTTGTAAAGGGTTTACACGGATGCGAGTTTCCAAACTGTTCGAGATGATTCTCGATCATAATCGGGGTATGTCTTCATTATGAATGGAGTAGCATTGTCCAATACAAAATCCGAATACATAGCCGCATCATTAGCAGCTCAGTAAGCTGCATGGATAGAGAAATTTATTGCCTACCTTGGGTGGTCTCTACCATTCAAGACCCCTAGAAATCCTTTTGTGATAACGAGGGTACGATTGCATAAATCTAGGTACCCTGTGCACTTCAAAAGGCTAGGCACATTGAGCGGAAATTCAACTACATAAGGGATGAGGTTGAAAAGGGAAAAAATGTATTCGTAAAGTTCACATCGATCAATACATTGCGGATCCACTCACGAAGCTCCTTGAAAGGGCAAAGCATGAAAGTCAAACTTGTGCCTTAGGACTTTGATATTCTAGTGACTGGAATTCATTTGTTTAGTTTGAAAATATGTAATATTTAACTCTTTACATACTTGTGATATTTTGAGTTATATTCATTTTAGCATGTATACATCCATGAATATGTTTATTATTCTAAATATCTGTAGTCGGTCATGTTTGTGGGAACATATATGAACGTAAGACTATTATGAACATGGATTGGTGGATATTCATAAGGAATGAATATAGAGCAATTGGTTGCTGCCAAGGTTCATAGATATTTGTGGGATATAAATATTGGACTGACCTGCATCTCAATTTTTACTACATGGAATCTTCTAGATTGATAGGCGAATATCATTTGGTATCCTCCGACCTGAGATACATATTGGGTTTTGATATTCACCAAATGTTGTACCTTGAGCTAGTCCTTCACTGCTCTAAAATAATAGGTAGTACATAAGGCTATGTTCAGGTGTGACACGAGGTGATTGTGAAAAACGTATGTAGTCAAGATGGAATTTGTTCCTCTTATTCGTTGAGAGCAAGATGTCTAAGGCCTGATTAAGTTAAATCAACAAGGAATGATCATTCTATGTCGTTGGATACATCTGAAACAAAAGGATAAATGATTGATTCACCTAAATCATTTAAAGTTGGATACTTGAAGGGGATGATGTTATTGAATGGCTTTAAGTTATGCGTATTAAGGGTAGTAAACTATTGTTAGGCGGTATTTACTACTTGCATCAATCTTCTATGAGTGTGTATAAGTTATATAATTAAAAGGGTAATTACATAACTTATTCTAATTACTAGTTAAAATTGTGTTTAAGTTTTTTGGGGGGAAAACCCTTTTAGAAGAAACTTTCGGTCACCCTTAGAAGGGGTGTGCCTTTTGCTTCTTCAAACAACACACAATCAAATAAAAACACACACTCTCCATCTAGCTCTCTCTCTCTCATATGCAAGATCCTCAAGAGCTTTACTCCTTCTACAATGTTGAAGAAATAGAAGCTGAAAATCGTTTCAGCAGCTCTAAGAAATAGAAGCTGAAAATCATTTTCAGCAGCTTTCTGTGTGCGATTTTGGTGTCAAAACCTAGCAAGATAGGTGCTTGCTTGATGCTTGTGGGTATGGATGCTTGAGGACACCTCTCCTTGGTGTTTTGGTCATTCAAGAACCTCACCTTCTTCATCAAAATTCGTTTTTCAGCAGCTTACAAAAGGTAGTTTGTATGTCTTATTTGGTTGTTATTTGTTGTTGGTAGCTAGTTCAAACACATATAAATGATCCTATGTTCTTGGGTTTGTTGTTGTTATGATATGAACCTTATTTTCAGATTACAAATGAACGTACTAAGGTTTTATTCCGCTGCGTTTTGATAGTTTAAATGGTTAAACTAGTTTGACTAAGGTCCAACAAACCCAACACTTACGATACTTTAAATGGTTAAACTAGTTTGACTAAGGTCCAACAAACCCAACACTTACAAGTAACATTACATCCAAAGATCTTCTGCGGATGAACAACTAGAACTGAAGAACAGTTTTGCTTCAGAAGTACAAGTTTTCTACGGAAGAACAAGATTCCTACGAAAGAACAAAACTTCCTACGGAAGAACAAAACGTCTACGGAAGAGCAAGACTTCTACGGAAGAACAAACTCCTACTGAAGACACTATTCCTGCGGAGTCCAAACACTTGTATAATGCAAGTGTTACAAGTCAACAAGTCAACAAGGCAGTTATGGAAATCCCAAGAAATCCGATGATTCCTTAACTGACACAAATCAAATCCTAAGAGATCCGGTGTTTCCTATAACAGAAACATCATTGTCTATATATATGAATCCTAGGTTTCGATTCGAAGACCGTTGTTTTAGACGATTGATTGAACAGCAACAGCAATAGCAATACGACAATCACCGTCTCTCAACCAAACCCTAGCAGCCGTCACATCATAACAAACTTTGATATCATACATTCATTATTTTGTAATCATTAACATATTTTAATGAAATACATATTATTCATTAATTGTGTTTCTGTTAGTGTGTTCTTGAATATTTATTGTTAATTAAAGTTATTACTGTGACATCCGTCACCTTAAGGTCCGCCAAAAAACATAATTAACCATCTATTCTTTCTTAATTGTTCTTCCTCTTCTTCATGAACTCCTCTTATAGAAATCACGTTTGCTTTATTACCCTTGTGTTTGTACTTCCTTCGTGAACGTGTGCTAAACCTTTTATAAATTTCATCACCATTATCACCAAATACATCATTTTTAATTATAACCAATGTCATTAATAAACTCATTTTAAGTTATTAATTACCATTAAATACACTTTTAACATTAAAATATCGAGCACTTTTAAAGTCGTTTTCAACCGAAACAAACTTGGGAACTCGGGGGCTAAGTGCAGGGACTAAAATTGACATTTTGAAAACTTGGGATGGGTATAAAAAACCCATTCCCAGCCATTTTCTTCATCTTCTTCACTTTCTTCTTCACCACCCATCTTCTTCACTTTTGCACCAAAAACGCTACATTTGGTCTCGTTTTCGTCGTCTAGATGTCATCTACAACCTCGTCTAGTCCATCCTTGCAGGTAGACGACCTTGGTTGTCCATTTCTTGCTTGTTTTACTGCTGTCCATTTCTAGGGTTCGGGTGTTTGGGTCAACTCAAACACAAGAGGTCGTGTGGGTGCGTGTGGTGTCTTTCTGAGTGTGCTCTTGTTTGTGTGTGTTTGTTGTGTGATTCTAGAAGTCCTTGTTGTGTAAAACCCATGCTCAGGGTAGCCGAAGGCTGCACTGCACTTCAACAGTCGCGAACCTGCAGTTCAGGCGACTAGGTCTGTCATTCGACTTAGCCGTGCGACTGGGTGAGTCATGCGACTGCGTCATTCGGGTGACTGAGTCGTGCGACTGGGAATGTCATTCCACTGAGCTGTGCGATCGAATGTTGTATGCGATTGAGTCAATCCGGATGAATGTTGTGTGCGATTGAGTCAATGCGGATGAATGTTGTGTGCGATTGAGTCAATGCGGATGAATGTTGTGTGCGATTGAGTCAATGCAGATGAATGTGGTGTACGATTGAGTCAATGCGGATGAATGTGGTATGCGATTGAGTCCTACGACAGAATGAATGCATGCGACTGTGCGTGTATCGCACGACTGAAGGCCAATCGTATGAATGAAGGTTCAGTCGTACAAATGAAGCTGATTCGAATGAATGATGGTTGATTCGTGCGTATGGAGGTTAAGTCGTGCGATTGGGTGTTGTGTGGTACGACTGAATGCCAGTCGTACGAATGAAGGTTCAATCGTGCTAATGAAGCTGATTCGTACGATTTAAGGTTGATTCGTACGAATGGAGTGTTGAGTCGAACGTATGGTCCTGTTGTGTGACTGATGGTGCTGTGTGTGCGAACTTCCTTCTTGAATGTCATGTGAAGATGAGGTAACATCAGTAAAAGTGTCATTGCTTGACCACAAAGAGTAAAGTCAATGCAATCAACATGCACAAACTATTTCAATTTAAATCAACCTAACCTTTTACAATTATCGACAACCCATTTAGGACTATAAATATTTAACAAGTACAATCTTTTATAACAATGGGATCTTTATACGCATGTCATTAGCAATGACGACTACTCTTAATACTTGGATCTACATAAAGTCTGATACGTGTGTCCGCTTGTGTGTGTGTTACCCATGACCGAACCGATACAACCCAAACCGACGAAAAATTACTACATGCTTATACACGTCATTAATGCTTAACAATAACTATCAATAGGTGTTTGAATGTTCATTGCATACAACCATTAGGAACTTGATCATTCATACTTACCACTTAACATGTGAGTTTCGTGGCCCTTTTTTATGCCTATACTACTTTACAAACATTTACAAACATGGGGGAAAAGTATCCTCGCCCGTTTTCTATGTTGTACAACTTACATACAATTTACATACTTGGAATCAACGTGCTACTATTTTGTGAGTACTTATCTGATACATGCTTGAGGCTGCTTTGTGGTTCCTTCTTACAACCATTTAATTCCAGTGTGGGAACCGACCGTTAGCTGTTGGTAGTACTACTTGGGTGACACCCCCACCCTCGTGTTGGTATACTAGTTAGTACCAACAGATGCCAGGAACGGACCTTGGGTGAATATATTCCAACAAGATTCTTTGTGTACGTCGTTAGGTTTGGTTGTAAAGCTCTTGTCATGTGATTTTGCTTACTTATAACTGTATGCACGGTATTCTGCAACAACTGTATACAGCATTAATTACTTATTTACTTTTAAACCTGCGAGGTCACCAAAAATTTTGTTGACCATTTTGAGCATATCTTTTCAGGTGATCATGCTAACTGAAGATCTAAGTGTGCTGCCTAAGTGGAGACTCTAGGATGCATTTTCGGGCTAAACTTGTCATTTCAAAAACTCTTGATGTAGTCTGTTTTAAATCAACAATTACTCTTTTGTTACTTGTTCCCGGTTGTGGGAAAAATACATTACAATGTTGATATCCGTATTTGTGTGATCATTTGGTTGTATATGCTTATGGCTATGTTGTCGTGAACATTGACTATACACGACACAAGTCCCCTTGTTGTCGGGTGTCGTCATGACACGCATGTTATCATTTACTATATTGCATCTCTATCGCTTACCATGTGTTATGACGATTCCCGTATCGTTACATCCCCGTGTTTCCGCTCTTAGAGGGGGTGTGACAGACTGGTATCAGAGCCATTGGTTATAGAGAATTAGGCAATACACTTGACCTAGACTATAACCTAGGAACCTTCATGTAGATTTGCATGCCAGGGTTGTGTGCATTTTATATCTCATACGTGTTCCTCATTACTTGTTCGTTTATCTATCTATTTCGTGATCTTTTAACCCTGTGAGGGAGCCCTTGTGCTCGCTTTTTATGGGATGCTTCTATCAGATCTTCCGTTTCCCTCTGCGCACCGAGTTGCTTTATCAATCTGGGTATTGAACCCAAAGAGATCTTCATAGATCATGCTATTGCGCTTGACCTTAGACACTGGAATTTACCCTGAGGAGGTTATGTCTGAGACCTCGAGAAAAGAGGAAATAGGCAACCTCCGCTAGACTAAACTTGATTTCATGCATGGATATGCCATTATTATGATGGACTACTGTTTGGACATTACCTATACATGGTGTGAGAATTAAACGATTTGTATGCGATGTGTGACAACCATAAGTATGGTATTAACCCACAATGTTAGACCTTAATGTGACATGGATAATGTGCCTTGCAATGGTTAAAACTTATGCGTTTACTATTCTTCTGATTAGAACATGCCGCCTCGAAGACTTACCCGCAGCAACAGTGGCGGAAGTGAAGCCCTAAGGGGCAGAGGCACGGGTAGAGGTAGAGCACCAAGGACAAGCGATGGTCCTACCAACAACAATCAGGGTACAAGAAACTCTAATATGGCAGCCTTAATTGCCCAACAGCTGGTCGCACTGATTCCGACTATCGTGGCCAAGTGAGCGATGCTCTTCAGAATCACCACCCCCACGAGGATGGCGGCAATGATAACGCAGATAATAGGAACCCGATTGGGAATGAAAGCAATCAGGAGACCGGGAATGGTGGTACAGCCAGTAATGAAACTGGGATTGCTAATGAGACTGGGGTTGTGAATGCTAGACGGGGATGTTCATACAAGGAATTTGTGGCTTGTAGACCGAGAGAGTTTGATGGAAAAGGTGGAGCCATAGCCCTGACTAGATGGCTTGAAAAGATGGAGGTAGTGATTGACATCAGCGAATGTCTTGATAGCCAAAGGATAAAGTATGCCACGTGCTCACTACAAGGTAAGGCTCTAACTTGGTGGAACACCCAGATTCAGGCTAGAGGAAGGGAATCGGCGGTGCAATTGTTGTGGGATGAGTTCAAAGCCCTAATCATGCTATGGTGGGGGCTGGGCACGCGGCTTACACCGATCATTTTCACAAGCTAGCAAGGTTGTTTCCGCATCTGGTCACCCCGGAATCAAAAAGGATAGAGAGGTATATTTGGGGACTTGCGCCACAAATCCGGGCAATGGTAACCACAGCTGCTCCTCCTACTATCCAGAGCGCAATTCTGAAGGCTGGCGCTCTAACTGATGAGATGGTCAGAATAGGGGTATTGGGCAGGGGAGTAGAGAAAAGGAAAGATGTTGGGGAAACGAGCCGGTCGAGTGCCAGGAAATTCAGGAAAAGGGCCAACACAACCAGAAATTTTGTGGCCGTGACCCAGGGCAGGCGAGAGTATGTGGGTCCGCCCCCAAATGCGATAAGTGCAACTTTCATCATCACCCAGCTATGTCGTGTCGGGTGTGCGCGAACTCTAGACGCCCGGGGCATTTAGCATGAGACTGCAGAACAGCACCGAATATGGTCACACCAGTCAACGTGGTTAACCTTGCCGGGAATGCCAGGGGCTGTTACGAGTGTGGAAGCCTCGATCACTACATAAACATGTGCCCTAAACTGAATCGGGCACCGGGTCAACAAGGGAACAACCAGCAACAGGTGATGGCTATAGCTGGAAATCAAGGCCCGGCAAACCAAGGGAATACGGATTGGGGACGCGCTTTTGTCATTGGAGCCAATGATGCCCGTCAGGACCCGAATGTTGTCACGTGTACGCACTTACTCAATAACTACTTTTCATCTGTACTACTTGACACTAGAGCAGACAATAGCTTTATATGTTCTGAGTTTGTGCAATTACGTGATTTGAGTCCTAGTAGGCTAGAAACTAGCTACTCTGTAGAAATGGCCAATGGTAGGGTTGTTCAGGCCGACGAGATTATTAGAAAGTGCTCGATAATTTTGGAGAACCACGCCTTCAATATAGACTTGATACCCTTTGAGTTAGGAAGTTTCGACGTAGTTGTGGGAATGGATTGGTTATCGAAACACGGAGCTCAGATTGTCTGTCGGGACAAGGTAGTGCGAATCCCTATGTCAGACGGAGAAGTACTCAGAATTCAAGGAGAACGACCGTGAAGAAATTTAAAGCTTATTTCCTGCATGAAAGCACACCAGAGTTTATGAAAATAGTGCTATGCTTTTCTGGCTCATGTGGTGGAAAAGAAAGAAGAGGAGCAGAATTTGGTAGATATCCCTGTAGTGCGGGATTACCCAGATGTATTTCCTGATGAATTGTATGGTTTGGCTCCCCCACGGCACGTGCAATTTCGTGTAGAGTTGGTTCCTAGAGCTACACCGGTAGCAAAGACACCGGATCGGCTAACACCATCTGAAATACAAGAGTTATCTAGCCAGTTACAGGAACTACTAGAGAAGGGTGTTATTCGGCCGAGTCACTCGCCTTGGGGAGCACCAGTGTTATTTGTCAAGAAGAAGGATGGGTCGTTCCGTATGTGCATCAACTACCGTGAGTTGAACAAGTTAGCTGTGAAGAATTGGTATCCTCTCCCCAGGATCGACGACCAGTTTGATCAGTTACAAGGAGCTTCGTATTTTTCCAAGATCGACCTTCGATCTGGATATCATCAACTACGGGTTTTCGAGGACGACGTGCCGAAAATAGCGTTTAGAACTCGTTACAGGCACTATGAGTTCTTGGTCATGCCATTTGGGTTGACAAACGCACCAGTTGTGTTTATGGACCTAATGAATCGGGTGTGTAAACCTTACATGGATAAGTTTGTGATCGTATTCATAGACGATATACTTATCTACTCCCGATTGAAAGAGGATCATGAATAACATCTTCGAGCAATAGTAGAAATGTTAAGGGAAGAGAAAATTTTCGCCAAGTTCTCGAAGTGTGAATTCTAGCTACGAGAAGTGAAGTTTTTGGGTCATGTGGTTAACAAGGACGGGATTCATGTAGATCCTGGCAAGATCGAAGCGGTGAAGAAATGGGATGCGCCCCAGACACCTTTAGAGATACGACAATTCTTAGGATTGGTCGGATACTATCGTCGTTTCATCGTGAACTTGTTGGACCAAAAGAACCAATGAGCCAAGATCAGAAAACCTCTAAGTCCCACATGGTATCACAACAACTGCTGAAAGCCTTATCAGTAGTTTGACAAGTGCTGAAGACTTCAATAGCTGAAGATCAAGTGCTGAAGACTTCAACAGCTGAAGAACTAAAGTGCTGAAGTACAACAGCTGAAGAACACAAGTGCTGAAGCTGAAAGACCAAAGTACTGAAGTACAACAACTGAAGAGTTTACAAGTGCTGAAGATCAACAACTGATGTACAAAGTCTGAAGACAAAGACTGAAGACATCAGCTGATGATATCTACTGAAGTCATCAGCTGATGAAACACCTGAAGGTCAAAGTCTGAAGATCAAGTACTGAAGCCTCAGTAGTTTGTCACAACTGCTGAAGAGTACTTCTTCAGTAGTTGTGATATCAGTAGTTTTATAATTCTAGTTTCAGTAGTTTTATGTTTCAGTAGTTTTGTAAAACGACTGAAGAGCTTGTTCTTCAGTCGTTGTAGTTTCAGTAGTTTCTAATCAGTAGTTTTATATTCTGTACTTAACACTCTGATATGTTCTCAGTAGTTGTGAACATTTCAGTAGTTTGTTAAGAGTTAGTTATTTTTGTATTAGATCTGCCAGTTGTCACTTTCCCGTGATAACAGCAGCGATTGCACTCTATATAAGGAGTGTCAACCTATTGTAATAAAATGAATGAATGATTTGAATGATTTGATTAGAAACATTCCATATCTATAAACATTCCTTGAATCAGAAATATATTCTCTCGCTATAACCGTATGTGCTCTTAATGCATACATGCATCGACTTCTTGCTCAATTTGTCTAATTCCTATTCTTATTCCGCTGCCTTGAACTCTAATACATCAAACTTGTGATCGATGATCCTGTCAAATGGTATGAGAGCAGGTTAATCATTGATCGATCTAATAATTGATCATTGAAACTGCTATTCAAGATCTAAGTTTGATTGAATTAGCTTTTGTTTTTGCAAGAAACGGTTATAGAGATTGAATTTTCTATATTTCTGGTCATTCATCCTGAGATCTTCTCTTGGTTTTCATTGAGTTTGTTGTGGTCTGTGTAAAACTTTTAAAAGCTTGAATCAAATTGTTTCTGAACTGAAAATGACTACTCCCTCCAATGATCCTCACAATACTGGTTCCTCAACCAAGCCACCAATGCTGGTTAGGAATGAGTATAACATATGGCAACGACGAATGCTCCATCACCTGTCTGTTAACAGCGCAGGTTGTTGAACATCAGTGGTACATGGTCCACACAAGCCTATGGTGAATAACCCGGAAACCAATCAAATGGTTCCGAAGAGGAGGGAGCAATACTCAGATGAGGATAAGAAGTTGCTTGAAATTGATGCAAAAGCCCATGGAATTCTGGCCATGCACTGCCAAATGAAATCTATTCTGGGCTAATGCATCATGAAACTGCCCATGACCTCTGGAATGCCTTGAAAGAATAATTTGGAGGAACAGATGAGGTCTTGGCAAATAATAGAGAAATCCTCGCCCAACAATATGAGACATTTTCTCATAGAAAGGGTGAGACACTGACTCAACAATATGAGCGGTTCTCTTGTTTGATCTCTGATTAAAAATGGTCAAACTTGAGTGCACAAATATCCAGATGAATAACAGATTTCTCAGATCACTGCCTGAGAGATGGGACACATATACTATTGTCCTACGCTCCAGTGCAAGTTTGGACAAACTATCTCTCACCCAACTCCATGGGAAACTGCTCACGTTTGAGAGAGAGATAGAACAGAAGAGAAAGTTGTCTTCATCTGGAAAGCTCACTGAAGACTTTGTACCAGGCAACACTGCCTTGGTTGGTCATGAGTCAGAATATGCTTCATCTGAATGCCAGTATGATGAGCATACTAATTTCTCTTCAAGCACTTCTGATTCTGCATTTGTGAGTATTGATGGTCAGTTTACTGGGTGTAATAATGACAATTTATGCTTCATTATGGATGATCTCAAGGGGATTGCTGATGACGACTTAGAAGAGATGGATATTTTGAGCCAAATGGCCCTGATAAATATCAGATCTCAGAAGTTCTATAAAAGAACTGGAAGAAAATTCCCAGGACTCTCAGGCAAAACCAAAGTTGTTTTGACAAGAGCAAGTTGAGGTGTCACAAATGCCAAAGGCTTGGACACTTTGCAAGAGAGTGTAGATCAACTGGATCTAACTCCACTGCACCCTTTGTGACTTTTGCTGGCAATAGTCAACAACACAGAGGGCAACATCCTGTCACTTCTAGTCATCATCCTCAACAACAATCTCCGGCATATTTTGTTCCTCAGGGTCAAATGCCATATCCGTACCCTTGTTATTACATGCCACAATCAAATCAAGTTCAAGTTCCTATGGCACCACAACCTCATGCACTACCAGAACCTCAGCCATCCCATCTCATCAACAAACTCAACCTCAACAACACAGCTTCTTCACCCCAGGAGTTGTTGACTGGAGTAGTTTACCAGATGACATGTCTGGTCATGACCAACTGTTTTCAGGTGCTGGTCAACATGGTGGTGACAGTCCTTTTGGGAATCTAGCTCTTATGGCTTTGGAGTCTGCTGATACTTCATTTTCTAATGCCTCTACACCTTAGGTATCACAGGTATCCTCTAAGGCAAAAGCCAAATTATGTTCTGAACCATGCATAGCAGCATTTGCTTCCATTAGAGAAGCAAATGTAGCTCTAATTAATAAGAACATTGAGCTCGAACAAATAATTTCCAAAAACAAAGCTGAGTTTGAGTTTGTGCTTAAAGATAAAAATGATGAGATTTATAAACTGAATTGCCAAATAATTGATGATAAGGCTAGAGAAGAGGTACTTCTAGAAAAGTACAAAGATCTCAAAGAAACCCTTGCAGTTACCCAGGTAGAGTGTGATAGATGGGTACAATCATGCAAAGATTTTAAAATGCTTCTTAGTAAGCAATCTGCTTCAAATGTGAAGTTTGGAATTGGTTACAATCACACTGCTCCACCTACAGATTTTACCCCAAGAGCAGAGGTAGAATCTGATGGTGAGAGTGATAACCAATCCATCACATCATGTGATCTACCTTCTGATACAGCACAATCAGAAGTAGCAGTCAGCATCAAGCCCTCTTTGAACGTATCAGCTGATGTTGATGGTTCAAATGCTGACACTCACATGATTAATGAGTTGATCAACTCAGGAGTTAATTCTGAAGGTCCTGAAAGGACTAGAGAGCAGGATTTAACACCTGAAGTTCAAACTTCAACTGCTGTCAGTACTGAAGAGAAGAAAACTGCCAGTAGAAAGAGTTTGAAGACTACTAAAGAGGCAGTCAAGAAAGCAACAATGCTTCTAAAGCATTGAAGAACAAGTCTTCAGTTGCTTCACCCTCTTTAGTTGATGATCAACCTAAGATGAAGAAGAAACCATGTGAAGTATGTGGTTTGTTCAATCATCTTACAGATGATTGTTGGTACAAAAGAGGTTCCAAACTCAAATAAAAAGAAGAAATTAATGAGAAAATGGTAAAAATGAAAACTGAATTTGAGACCACATTTGTATCAGCAACATCAAATCCTGTAACCCTTAAGTCCTCAAAGAAATCCAAAAAGGAAGGGGTTAAACAGTGACAGCTGAGAATGCTCAGAAGAAGAAGGTGCAACATAGGAACTTATCAAACTCCACTGGCAATGTGTCTGATGAGCTGAAAGCTTTATCACAAAATCAGACACAGCTGGTTATGATGGTTCAACATCTGTTGGGTAGAGTTAACCAACTAGATGCTCCTATGTTGAAACCACAGAAAAGGAAGTCCAAGCCAAAGGACTCCTCTTCTACACCATCTTCTTCCTCTCAGGCTATTGTTTCAGATAAACCTGTTAGTTTACCATCTATTGATGAGACCAGACCCAAAACCAAAAAGGTTTGGGTCTCCAAAACTAACTTATTGTTTATTAATGCAGGGTTCTTCAACATGCCAAAGTAGCATCTGGTATGTAGATAGTGGGGGATCTATGCACATGACTGGGAACAGCTCTCTTCTTCATGACTACTCCCAAGGAAAGAAGGGATTTGTTTCTTTTGGCAATGATGCTAGGGGTTACATCATTGGTAAGGGCTTTGTCTCCAATGGAGAAATCAAATTTGATGATGTTAATCATGTGGAAAATCTCAAGTACAATCTCTTGAGTGTCAGTCAAATGTGTGATAAAGGCCATGTTGCTCTTTTCACCAGTCAAAACCGTAGGATTCTGTCATCTAAAGTTTTGCACTTGATTGACAAGGTGTTGGATGATCACACTCTCTTGAGAGCCAACAGGACAGGAAGAGTGTATGCCTTAGATCTTTCTAAGAAAATAGATCTCAAAGGCAATCCTTGCCTATTTTCCAAAGCCTCTTCTCAAGAATCTAAACTGTGGCACAGAAGGCTTGGTCATGTTAATCTCAAAAACATGAATCAGCTTACCCACAATAGTTTAGTCAGAGGCTTACCAATAAAGGAGTTCCACTGTGATGAAACATGCACTGCTTGTTTAAAAGGAAAACAACACAAAGTCTCATTCCCTCCTATTGAAGTGCCTAAGTCCACTGCCTGCTTGCAATTACTGCATATGGATCTATTTGGTCCTGTGAGAGTAATGAGCATGGCAAAGAAGAAATACTGTCTGGTAATTGTGGATGATTACTCCAGATTTGTATGGACTTTCTTTCTACTTTCAAAGGATGAGGCTGCTTAGAAGATTATTCACTTTGTGTTGTATATTGAGAAGCAGTATTCCCTTCCAGTCAAGTGTATTAGAAGTGACAATGGAACTGAATTCAGAAATCATACACTTGATGACTTCTATCTTTCAAAGGGAATCAAAAGGCAGTTTAGCATCCCAAGGACTCCAGAACAAAATGGAGTAGTGGAGAGAAAGAACAGGACCCTCATTGAAGCTGCAAGGTCCATGCTGGCCGACTCAGGTTTGCCACTGACCTTTTGGGCTGAAGCTGTCAACACAGCTTGCTATGTGCAAAATAGAGTTTTAGTAAATCAGAGGTTGATGAAGACTCCATATGAAGTTCTCCATCATTTGGCTCCTTTGATTTCATTTTTCAAAGCATTTGGGTGTCCCTGTTTTATTCTCAACACAAAGGATCAACTCCATAAGTTTGATCCTAAGGTGGATGCAGGGTATTTTGTTGGTTATTCATCTACTTGCAAGGCATACAGAGTCTTCAACTGCAGAACAAAGATGGTTGAAGAAACTCTACATGTTAAGTTCAATGAATCTCCAAAGGACAAGATTCCACAAAGCCCTGTGGAGTTATTTGATTTGGACATACTACAATATGTTCCTTATCAAACTCCTGCTGTTTTTCCTGTCAACAGTTCACCACCTGGTGGTACTGCTGATGATGATGATGATTGCAGTACTCACCTCTTCAGGTTTAGTGATCAGCTGCCTGATTCAGCTAGACCTGATGTTCCTGTAGCTCCAGTAGCACCATCCACAACAAATGCTGATGAGATCTCTTCGAATTCAACTTCCTTCGAATTACCATCCACTGATTGGTTTCAAGGAAATGTTTCACCATCACCATCTGTTACTGCTGAGCCTGCTACAAACACTTGCACAGATCTCATTGTGTATCAAGATCTGAAGAATCACCCTATGTCTCAAATCATTGGTGATATCACTGCTGGAGTATCAACAAGAAGTCAATTGTCAAATTTCTGCTTCTATGCTCTCTTCATCAGTGAGCAAGAGCCATAGAATTATCACATTGCTTTAAAGGACAATGGATGGGTTGATGCCATGCAGCTTGAGCTTCTTCAGTTCAAGAAACAGCAAGTGTGGGAACTGGTTCCTCTACCTCCAGGTAAGTGTGCAATAGGCACTAAATGGGTGTTTAGGAACAAAACTGATGAAAATGGGCTTATTGTTAAGAACAAGGCCAGACTGGTGGTTCAGGGGTTTGCACAAGAAGAAGGTATTGATTATGATGAATCCTTTGCCCCTGTAGCCAGACTGGAAGCAATTCGATTGTTTTTAGCTTATGCTGCTTATCAAAACCTTAAAGTTTTTCAAATGGATGTCAAAAGTGCATTTTTGTATGGAAAAATTAAAGAAGAGGTTTATGTATGTCAACCTCCAGGCTTTGAGGACAATAAACATCCTAATTGGGTGTATAAGCTTGATAAGGCTCTTTATGGGTTGAAACAAGCTCCTAGAGCCTGGTATGAGACATTATCAAACTTTCTTCTGAAAAATAACTTCACTAGAGGCTCCATAGATAAGACTTTATTCATTAAGAAAGCTGGGCAGCATAATCTACTTGTTCAAATTTATGTAGATGACATTATTTTTGCATCCTTGATCCATAGTTGTGTGATGCATTTACAAAGTTGATGCAACAGAAGTTTGAAATGAGTGCCACGAGAGAATTACAGTTCTTTCTGGGTTTGCAAATCAAACAAAAGGCTGATGGAATTTTCATTCATCAGTCCAAATACACAAAAGATCTTTTGGAAAAGTTTGATTTACAAAACTGTAAGCCCTGCTCTACCCCCATGTGCAGCACCACACAACTGGATACAGATAAGAAAGGTAAAGTGGTTGATGAAACACTTTACAGATGTATGATTGGGTCCTTGATGTATTTAACAGCTTCTAGACCAGATATTATGTTTGCTACATGTTTGTGCTAGATTTCAGGCTGCATCTAAGGAGTCTCATTTGATTGCAGTCAAGAGGATCTTTAGATATTTGCAAGGCACTCCATTCTAGGTTTATGGTATTCTACTAGAAATTCTGGTAAATTAGTTGCTTTTTCTGACAGTGACTACGCAGGGTGTAAGTTGACCAGGAAATCAATTTCTGGTGGATGTCAATTCCTAGGCAACTGCTTGATTTCTTGGCAGAGCAAGAAACAGACCTCAGTTGCTACATCAACTGCTGAAGCAGAGTACATTGCCGCTGCAAGCTGTACATCTCAGGTACTCTGGCTTCAAAACCAACTATTGGATTATGGCATAACACAGACTAAGACCCCATTGTTAATGGACAACTCTTCAGCTCCTTGTATTGTCAAGAATCCTGTCCAGCACTCTAGGACTAAACATATTGAAATCACACACCATTTTATTAGAGATTGTTTTGAAAAAGGTCTAATTGATCCAAAATTTGTTCTAGTGCTGATGAGCTTGCAGACATTTTTACTAAGCCTTTGGATAGTTCAACTTTCCACAACCTGGTGTTAAGGCTTGGTATGCTGCAGCTAGAATAAGTGACAACTACTGATGATTTCAGTAGTAATTACTGGTGATCATTGGTACCCGTCACATATAAGTACCCATGAGTCCTTTTCCTTCAGTAGTTTTTATAACTACTGATGGCTAAATGTCTCATAAGTACTCAAGTACTTTATCTGTTCCAAACTACTGATGTAGTTAAAACTACTGATGTAGTTACAACTACTGAAATCAGTATAAACAGATAAGTACTGATGTCCCATGAAACAACTGAAATCCGCCAAAAGGCTGATGAATGTGTTGAGGACAGAAAGGTAAAGTGGTTGATGAAACACTTTACAGATGTATGATTGGGTCCTTGTGTATTTAACAGCTTCTAGACCAGATATTATGTTTGCTACATGTGTTTGTGCTAGATTTCAGGCTGCACCTAAAGAGTCTCATCTGATTGCAGTCAAGAGGATCTTTAGATATTTGCAAGGCACTCCATCTCTAGGTTATGGTATTCTACTGGACATCTGGTAAATTAGTTGTTTTTTCTGACAGTGACAATGAAGGGTGTAAGTTGACCAGGAAATTAACTTCTGGTGGATGTCAATCCTAGGCAACTGCTTGATTTCTTGGCAGAGCAAGAAACAGACCTCAGTTGCTACATCAACTGCTGAAGCAGAGTACATTGCTGCTGCAAGCTGCACCTCTCAGGTACTCTGGCTTCAGAACCAACTTCTGGATTATGGCATTACAGAGACTAAGACTCCATTGTTAATGGATAGTGCTTCAGCTCTGTGTATTGTCAAAAATCCAGTCCAGCACTCTAGGACCAAACATATAGAGATCAGACATCATTTTATAAGGGATTGTTTTGAAAAAGGTCTGATTGATCCTAAGTTTGTGCCCAGTGCTGATGAGCTTGCAGACATTTTTACTAAGCCTTTGGATAGTTCAACATTCCAAAACCTGGTGTTAAGGCTTGGCATGCTGCAGCTAGAATAAGTGACAACTACTGATGATTTCAGTAGTAATTACTGGTGATCATTGGTACCCGTCACATATAAGTACCGATGAGTCCTTTTCCCTTCAGTAGTTTTTATAACTACTGATGGCTAAATGTCTCATAAGTACTGAAGTACTTTATCTGTTCCAAACTACTGATGTAGTTAAAACTACTGATGTAGTTACAACTACTGAAATCAGTATAAACAGATAAGTACTGATGTCCCATGAAACAACTGAAATCCGCCAAAAGGCTGATGAATGTGTTGAGGACAGTATGAAACAGCTGAAAAGCTAAGAATTGACGAAAAAAGCTGATGAGAAATTTCTCTTCAGTCGTTTGCACTACTGCTGTTTCATTCTAAACAACTGAAGCAATACCATGTCTTCAGTAGTTTTATAACTACTGATGACTAATACCAAGTTCTCAGTTGTTTACAACAGCTGATGACTAAACCACTGTCTTCAGTAGTTTCACAACTACTGATGACAAACAACAAGTCCTCAGTTGTTTCAATCATCTGAAGTTAAAACCACGGTCTTCAGTAGTTTTCTAACTTCTGATGCCCAACACCACGACTTCAGCTGTTTCAACGTCTGAAAGGATAATACCATGTCAACGGTTGTTTAAAACTACTGATGACTAACACCACATCCTTCAGTCGTTTTCTTACCCGTACCCTATAAATATCCCTGACCTAAGCCCTCAATGCTTCATCTTCTTCAAACCTAACGTTCCTCTCCAAAACTTCCCTCTTCTCAATGGCATCCATGCAAATTAAACCGCGACACAACTGTGTTGCCTACCTTACTAAATCGCCTATCTAGACTAAGTTCGATGCTGCTATCGATCTTATGGTTCAGTCCCAATACAATACGGCATTTCTTCTGAATCCCATACTACATGCCGAATCCCTTCAACAATTTTGGATGAACGTTACTACTACCACTGGGGAGAACAACACACCATCTCTCCAGTCGATCGTCAATAACAAAGAAGTAGTCATCACTCCTGCAGTTATCCGCCAAAATCTTCATCTGGATGATGCTATCTCTCCTGCTGGATATCCGAAGGGCATCACAGATCTATCCTTTGCCCAACATGGATATCAAGGCAATCTCAGTGCCTCCACTATCCTGAAGAAACACTTAATGACGCTGAGCGCCTAATTTTTCACATGGTGAATGTATGTTTGGCTCCTAAGACGTCGTCTTGGGATCAAATGTCGACAAAATGGCAGCAGGTAATGTATTCTATTCTTGAGCAACAACCGCTAAACTTTTCAGAAATAATATTTTCGGAGCTCAAGGACATGGCTCAAAAACTAACTGCCAACCGTTGGATACTATATCCACGGTTCATAATGGCCATCATTACAAACCAGCTTAATGCTGAGGGACTTGTTGGCTTGGGAGTCCCTGCTACGGCTGTTCTGGCGGAAGTATACTCCCGGCACAACTCTGACCAGACACTAAAAATGGCTGCCAAGCTGCGAAAACCCACGCAGCTGGAACCCACAGCCACCACCTCCAAATCAAAAGTCCCCACCAAACCCACCAAAAAGAAACCCAAAACGGCTACTCAGGGAATTGAGTCCCCTGAGGATGCCCCTGCAACACAAACGCAGGATATATCCACTAGTCCAAACCCCCTAGTGGATACAATGACTCTTCCAGCCATAGCCGCTCAGGCTTCCTCTCAACAGGAGCCTGCAGCAACCACACACGGGGTACCTGCATATCTGGGATCTTCCTCACTTGAGGTGATTGCCATTGAAGAGCATCAACCTCCCCAGGTGCACACTGCTTCTATCCCTTCACCCCAAACAACCGCCCCTCACAGCCCAACTTTAATAGTTGCACAAGTGTTGACTCAACTGCACTCCTCACCCCCTCCCCAGAAACCACTTACTACTGGGAACACCTCTACAATTGAGGGGGAGGAACACAGTGCACTTGAGAACCCATAGCACAGGGGTTTACCACTTCTATCTCCTGGTGTAGACAAGGATCTTAGAATATCTAGTGAGGCTGCCACCTCCTCTGACTCAGCACATGATCAGAATGAGGCTGGTAACATTGCTAAGACCTCACTAGAGGCAACAGCTGATGATGGACATTGTCCTGAGGCTGGAAGTCCTCAGTACCAAGCACAAGGGGCACATGCAACAACTGGTCTACACCCAGTGCATGTAAATCCTGCTCTAAGCAGGAGGTCAGATGATTTAGTTTTGGCTGATGATGACCTGGGCTTTTTCTACGATGTTCTTGCCCAGAACACAATCCTTGAAGAGAAAGTCAGTAGGCTGCAAAACCTACTTGACCAACTCTCACAAGGACAAAGACCATCTGCCTATACCAACCCACAGATGGCACCTTCACTTGAAGGTTTCCCAAACACTGAGCCACTCCAAACTCAACCACCTGCCTCTGCTTCAGGCCCTATTTCTCAGGAACAGAACCCTCCTGAGCAAATAGGTGCTGTACTTCAAAATTCCCTCCCTCTCATCACACCCATAATCACTGATATTGTGACTAAAGCCATTGATGAGAGGCTTTCCTCAACTTTACATCCCTTGATTGATGTTGCTGTACAAAAGACTCTTTCTGCGGTACAAACCCCTTCCTCCAATGCATCCAAAAAGGGGGAGAGTACTGCAGTGAAAGAAAAGAAGAGGAAAAAAACAGAGGAAAAGAAGGAAGAGAAGCAAGCCCAAGATGAGGAGAAAGAAAAGCAACCTCTGCTCACTTACAAGCAAAAGAAAAGTGCTGATGATCATACTGCTGAAGACAAATCCTTGGAGGAGCTGGTAAAAGAAGCTGACACTACACACAGCCGATCCATGGATAAAATAATTGAACAACTCTTCAGGCAGGGGTTTGATACAGCCACATTGGATAGTGAGATCAGAAGGTTGGAAGTCCAAGAGATTCAGACCCGATGGGCTGGGTATGATGCTCTGGAAAAAGAGAGATTGGAAATAATGATCCGCTTTATTGCAAAATACTTAGGAAGATCGTTAATGGAGATTCGCGCGTGGACCAGGGACAGTATTCTGGCTATAGCCACCAGAATATCTCTGTTTGAGCAATTCAACAAAGGGATTATTGTGGAAGCCCTTGATGAGGCTGGGGCTGGTAAAAGGTTAGAGATGGCTAAACTCATAAAGGCGAAACTAACTACAAAGATGCTGGATCAACCTTCCCTTCCACCCACTCAAACAAAGCCTATCCCTCAAATCTCCCAACCAATCTCTAAGCCAAAATCGAAACATCTTCATTCTCCAAAACCAATTCCTTCACCAACCCAACCATCATCCAGTGATGCACCTAGAAGGAGGAGAAGGGTGCTGAGGATGGAAGAAGAAGAAGAAGAAGAGGATGAAGATGATAGTCTGCCACTCTCTGCTGTTCTAAAGCTACCAAAACCCCGAAGTCAACTCATGATCACACCTGACTCTTAAAGGGAAATGGTCAGAGTCAAGATAGAAGAAGAAGAACAGCAGAAACAGCACGATGAGCAACTGTTGAAGATGGTTGACAAGGAATTTCCTCAGTCATCATCTATTCAAGCCATGAAAGGGCATGCTCAAAGGCTGTACACTCTCAGGCACACTTTTCAGTATTAGAAGGAGAGAGTGAGATTATGGCCAAACCCCAGGGTGAGTTCTAGAATCCATAAAAGAACTATTCCACACAGATACAATGGCCAGGTACGAAAAACAATAGATTCTACCATCATGTTGGCCATTGTAGTCTCACCTTGGGAAATCATTGATGAATTCAAGAAAGCTCACCAAGCAAAGAAGACCCCTCAAGCTTTACTAGAAAACAAGATGATTAAGAAGGGGTTGTTATATAAAAAGCTTGAAGACATCCAGAAGAATGAGCTCCAGTTACTCCTTGAAGGCAACCATCCTGATGAATTTGTATATAGGGAGGTAACTATGGTGGAGCTGAAAAATGGCAGGACCATGAAGTACTTATCAGAGTACTATGGTCCAGAGTTCTTCTTCGAAGGAGGAGGAGTAGAAGAACTCTCTCAGGAGGAACAAGTTGTTCTCCTTGAGGCCTATGTTCGAGAGTCATACAGACTCATTATGGGGAAGCAAATCTCATGAATGGGATAACAACTCTGTGTCCAGTTCCCCAAAACAGAGTTCCCATTCATACCCTGCCAAACAAATATCTGAGATTTCTTCCCAGGCCGGAGCTTACATGGGTCATCTTCTCTACTGATCAAGAAGGAAAAAGACCAACATTTTGCCTACAATAAGTGGGATAATAAATAATTTAGAGGTTTTGGCTGCATTGGTTCAGGGGGAGTTTGTTGGACCAAAAGAACCAATGAGCCAAGATCACAAAACCTCTAAGTCCCACATGGTATCACAACAACTGCTAAAAGCCTCATCAGCAGTTTGACAAGTGCTGAAGACTTCAACAGCTGAAGATCAAGTGCTGAAGACTTCAACAGCTGAAGAACTAAAGTGCTGGAGTACAACAGCTGAAGAACACAAGTGCTGAAGCTGAAAGACCAAAGTACTGAGGTACAACAGCTGAAGAGTTTACAAGTGCTGAAGATCAACAACTGATGTACAAAGTCTGAAGACAAAGACTGAAGACATCAGCTGATGATATCTACTGAAGTCATCAGCTGATGAAACACCTGAAGGGCAAAGTCTGAAGATCAAGTACTGAAGCCTCAGTAGTTTGTCACAACTACTGAAGAGTACTTCTTCAGTAGTTGTGATATCAATAGTTTTATATTTCTAGTTTCAGTAGTTTTATGTTTCAGTAGTTTTGTAAAACGACTGAAGAGCTTGTTCTTCAGTCGTTGTAGTTTCAGTAGTTTCTAATCAGTAGTTTTATATTCTGTACTTAATACTCTGATATGTTCTTAGTAGTTGTGAACATTTCAGTAGTTTGTTAAGAGTTAGTTATATTTGTATTAGATCTGCTAGTTGTCACTTTCCCGTGATAACAACAGCGATTGCACTCTATATAAGGAGTGTCAACCTATTGTAATAAAACGAATGAATGATTTGAATGATTTGATTAGAAACATTCCATATCTATAAACATTCCTTGAATCAGAAATATATTCTCTCGCTATAACCGTATGTGCTCTTAATGCATACATGCATCGACTTCTTGCTACAATTTGTCTAATTCCTATTCTTATTCCGCTGCCTTGAACTCTAATACATCAAACTTGTGATCGATGATCCTGTCAGAACTTTTCAAAGGTCACTCAACCATTGACATTTTTGACTCAGAAAGACAAGAAGTTTGATTGGGGACATGCACAAGAACAAGCGTTCCAAACGCTAAAAGATAAGCTGTGTAATGCACCAATATTGTCCCTCCTAGACGGAACTGATGATTTTGTGGTATACTATGATGCTTCGCATCAAGGGTTGGGATGTGTACTAATGCAGAAAGATAAGGTGATTGCCTACGCTTCACGACAACTTAAGGTGCACAAAAAGAACTACATAACTCATGATCTTGAATTGGGCGCTGTAGTATTCGCACTCAAAATATGGAGGCATTACCTGTATGGAACCAAATACATCATCTACATAGATCATAAAAGCCTTCAACATATCCTAGATCAGAAGGAACTCAATATGCGACAACGATGTTGGGTAGAGCTTCTTAGTGACTACGATTGTGAAATCCGTTATCATCCGGGGAAGGCTAACGTGGTGGCTGATGCTCTAAGCCGCAAAGAACGTGTGAAACCACTACGTGCTCGAGCTTTGGGATTGACCATTCAAACGAACTTGAAAGCTCAGATCCAAATTGCACAAAGTGAGGCATTGAAAGAAGAAAACCTTGCCAGAGAAGAATTTTGAGGGTTGGATAAACAACTGATGTGCAAGGACGATAGTGTACAGTACTTCATGGACCGTATATAGGTACCCAAATGGGGAGGTGTACGTACCTTGGTCATGGATGAAGCACACAAGATGCGATATTCTATTCATCCTGGTGCAGACAAAATGTACCACGATCTCAAAGATCTGTACTGGTGGCCAGGCATAAAGAAAGACATTGCCATGTACGTCAGCAGATGCTTGACATGCTCGAAAGTTAAAGCTGAACATCAAAAACCATCGGGACTGTTACAGCAACCTGAGATTCCTGAGTGGAAATAGGAGAACATAGCCATGGATTTCATTACCAAACTCCCTCGAGCGAGCAACGGGCATGACTTGATATGGGTCGTAGTGGATCGAATGACGAAATCAACACATTTCTTGCCAATCTGAGAATACTACAAAATGGACAAGTTGGCGAGATTGTACATAAAAGAGGTCGTGACAAGACACGGAGTGCCGGTGTCAATCATATTTGATTGTGCCGGCCGATTCACTTCACGATTTTGGCAGACACTACAGAAAGCGATGGGCACTCGATTTGACATGAGTACCGCCTATCACCCTCAGACAGATGGCCAAAGTGAACAAACTATACAAATGCTAGAAGACATGCTAAGAGCATGTGTAATCGACTTTGGTGGTAGTTGGGACACTCATTTGCCGTTGATTGAGTTCTCTTACAACAACAACTACCATACCAACATTGGGTGTGCTCCATTCGAAGCATTGTACAGAAGGAAATGTAGATCACCCGTTTGTTGGGCCGAGATTGGTGAAAGTCAGTTAACAAGCCCAGAGATCATTCAGGAATCAACCAACAAGATCTTCCAAATCAAAGATAGACTAAAAGCCGCTAGAGATCAACAAAAGAGCTATGCCGACAACCGTCGGAAGCCTCTAGAATTCAACGTTGGGGATCAAGTGTTACTCAAAGTCTCCCCTTGGAAAGGAATAGTTCAGTTTGGAAAGAAAGGGAAGTTAGCCCCAAGATACCTTGGACCATTCGAGATTACAAAAAGAATTGGTCCAGTGGCTTATCGATTAAGGTTACCACAAGAACTCAGCGGTGTGCATGATACTTTCCATGTGTTGAACCTCAAGAAGTGTTTGGCTGACGAACCACTTCACATACCACTTAAGGATATCAAAATCTATGAAAAGCTTCATTTTATTGAGGAACCCATTAAGATCATGGATCGTAAGGTCAAACAGTTAAAGCGCAGTAGAATACCAATTGTTTGCGTGAGATGGAATTCAAAATGACGGCTGGAGTTCACATGGGAATGGAAAGATAAAATGAAACTTAAATATCCACACCTATTCATAGATGACAATCTTGGACCTAACTCCAGCTGAATTTCGGGATGAAATTCTCTCAACTGGGGGATGTGACATCCGTCACCTTAAGGTCCATCAAACAACATAATTAACCATCTATTCTTTCTTAATTGTTCTTCCTCTTCTTCATGAACTCCTGTTATAGAAATCATGTTTGCTTTATTACCCTTGTGCCTGTACTTCCTTCGTGAACGTGTGCTAAGCCTAAACCTTTTATAAATTTCATCATCATTATCACCAAATACATCATTATTAATTATAACCAATGTCATTAATAAACCCATTTTAAGTTATTTAATACCATTAAACACACTTTTAACATTATAATAACGAGCACTTTTAAAGTCGTTTTCAACCGAAACAAACTTTGGGAACTCGGGGGTTAAGTGCAGGGACTAAAGTTGACATTTTGCAAACTTGGGATGGGTATACAAACCCCATTCCAACCATTTTCTTCATCTTCTTCACTTTCTTCTTCACCACCCATCTTCTTCACTTTTGCACCAAAACGCTCCATTTGGTCTCGTTTTTGTCGTCTAGACGTCATCTACAACCTAGTCTACTCCATCCTTGCAGGTAGACGACCTTGGTTGTCCATTTCTTGCTTGTTTTACTGCTGTCCATTTCTAGGGTTCGGGTGTTCGGGTCAACTTGAACACAAGAGGTCGTGTGGGTGCGTATGGTGTCTTTCTAAGTGTGCTTCTTGTTTGTGTGTGTTTGTTGTGTGATTCTGGAACTCCTTGTTGTGTAAAACCCGTGCTCGGGGCAGCCGAAGGCTGCTCTGCACTTCATCAGTCACGAACCTGTAGTTCAGGCGACTGGGTCTGTCATGCGACTGAGCCGTGCGACTGGGTGAGTCGTGCGACTGAGTCATGCGACTGGATCATTCGGGCGACTGAGTCGTGCAACTAGGAATGTCATGTTGTGTGCGGTTGAGTCAATGCGGATGAATGTTGTGTGTGATTTAGTCAATGCGGATGAATGTTGTGTGCGATTGAGTCAATGCGGATGAATGTAGGGTGTGATTGAGTCAATGAATTTGAATGTGGTGTGCGATTGAGTCCTACAACCGAATGAATGCATGCAACTGTGCGTGTATCGCATGACTGAAGGCAATCGTACGCTGATTCGTATGATTGAAGGTTGATTTGTGCGTATGGAGGTTAAGTTGTGCGATTGGTGTTGTGTGGTATGACAGAATGCCAGTCGTACGAATGAAGGTTCAATCGTGCCAATGAAGTTGATTCATACGATTGAAGGTTGATTCGTACGAATGGAGTGTTGAGTCGAGCGTATGGTCCTGTTGTGTGACTGATGGTGTTGTGTGTCCGAACTTCCTTCTTGAATGTCGTGTGATGATGAGGTAACATCAGTAAAAGTGTCATTGCTTGACCACAAAGATTAAAGTCAACGCTATCAACATGCACATACTATTTCAATTTAAATCAACCTAACCTTTTACAATTATCAACAACCCATTTGGGACTACAAATATTTAACAAGTACTATCTTTTATAACAATGGGATCTTTATACGGATTTCATTAGCAATGACGACTACTCTTAATACTTGGATCTACATAAGGTCTGATACGTGTGTCTGCTTGTGTGTGTGTTACCCACGACCGAACCGATACAACCCGAACCGACCAAACATTACTATATGCTTTATACACGTCATTAATGCTTAACAATAACTTTCAATAGGTGTTTGACTGTTCATTGCATACAACCATTGGGAACTTGATCATTCATACTTACCACTTAACATGTGAGTTTCGTGGCCCCTTTTTATGCCTATGCTACTTTACAAACATTTACAAACATGGGGGAAAAGTATGCTCGCCCGTTTTCTATGCTGTACAACTTACATACAATTTACATACTTGGAATCAATGTGCTACTGTTTTGTTAGTACTTATCTCATACATGCTTGAGGCTTCTTTGTGGTTCTTTCTTACAACCATTTAATTCCAGTGTGGGAACCGACGGTTAGGTATTGGTATTACTACTTGGGTTGACACCCTCACCCTCGTGTTGGTATACTAGTTAGTACCAACAGATGCCAGGAACGGGCCTTGGGTTATTATATTCTTCATGATGCTCTGAAAGTCTGTACACATTTGGTAATATGAGGAAGCAAATATGATCTCATTAACATAGACTTAGACGAGAAAAATGCCTTTCCTAGACTTCTTTATGAATAAAGTCTTGTCAATGGTGCCTTTACTGTAGCCAGTCTTCAGGAGAAACTGAGCCAGAGTCTCACACCACAACCTAGGTGCTTGGTGCAGTCCATATAGAGTTTTATCCAACTTGCATACATAGTTGGAGTGCTCTGGATCTTCAAATCCTAGAGGTTGACACACATAGACTTCCATACTTTATCCTCATATAGAAAGGCACACTTGACTTCAAGCTAGTAGACAGTAAAATTCTTGGATGCAGCATAAACAAGAAAGATCCTCACTGCCTCAAGTCATGCAACTAGTGCGAAGACATTAATGTAATAACTTCCTTCTTCTTGGGTGTATCCTTGAACTACTAGTCTTTCCTTGTTCTTGATTATCAAGCCTCTATCATCTCTCTTTTTTCTGAAGAGGCATTTGGTGCCTATTGGTACTTGACCAGATGGTAACGGACATAGGTTCCAAACCTTTTCTCTTTTGAATTGAAGAATTCTGACTCAACCCAGCTACTATCCTTTAAGGTTTCTTCTACTTTCTCGGGTTCCATCTGAGACAAAAAGCATGAGTACAGGTAGACTTTCCTATTATGAGTTTGTCCCGTTGTTCTCACACCTTCAGAGACTTCTCCTATGATGTTCTTAACTGGATGAGTGTTGTGAGTCCTAAGCCTGGGAATCACCCCATGTTGCAAAGATAAATCCAGGTTGGATGTATTTTGCTCAGGAGCTTGAACACTTGAACCAGCTATTGTTTCAAACTTATTCCATGAGGATTGATTGAATGAATAGGAAACACCATTATCATTTGTTGGCAGTGAAGTAGCATTAACAGTTTCTTGTTCCTTCAATATGCTACTTTCATCATCTTGGTGTTGTGTAGTGCCACCAGATGACTTTTGAGGCTCACTAGGTAGAACACTAGTTGAAGCTCCACTATCTCTTGAAATAGTCAAACTATCAGATCTTAAGATAGTTGGAGCCTGATCCTCAGCTACTCTTGGAGAACTTGAACTCTGGGTAACTCAAGAGTTGATCATCATCAGAATCACTTTGAAAACCTATTCTAGCTAAAACATTCTCACAAGATGGTTTAGAATAGTTAGGAAACAACTCTAAGTAAAAAAAATGATCAGACCCATTCCCCCTAACACAAGGAGTGTGCTCATTGACAAGAATGTTGGATGATCCCTCAAATTGTAGATTTTTAATGTTATAAACTCTATAAGTAATAGAGTTAGAGGAATATCAAACAAAGATAGCATCATCCGACTTTTTAGCAAATTTTGCCAAACTGTCTTTTGTGTTAAGTATGGTACACCTGCTGCCAAAGCCATTAGAAAGCCAATGAATGATGGCCTCTTGTTCCATAGCTCATAAGGGGTTTTTCCATGTCGGTTAACTACAAGAACACTGTTGTGCACATAGCATGCAGTTCCTCCTCTCAGCAACACCATTTTGTTGAGAAGTTCTAGGAGCAATGTATGTGTAGCTATCCCTTTTGAGTTACAGAATGAGTCAAGAACTTGAATATCAAACTCAGTCCCTTGATCACTTCTAATTAGCTTAACCTTGTGATCAATTTGATTTTTTATTTTAAGAATAAAGATTTTAACGTTTTAGCAGTTTCATCCTTAGTTCTTAAAAAGAAGACCCATGTAAATCTTGTAAAATCATCAACGATCACAAGGCAGTATGATTTCTTTCAATTGCTTGTTATACTTATGGGACCAAATAGATCCATGTGCAATAAGTGTAATGGTGGTCCTGTTCAATTTCAACAATTTCAACATTTTGAAGGTTGCTGTTCAATTTGGAGGTGAGGCTAGAGGATACATTTCAAATTGAACAAGATATCCATCAAAATGGTTTTTGAAGGAGAGATCCATGTGCAATAAGTGTAATGGAGGTCCTGTTTAATCAAACCAAACCCCTCGTTATACTGATGGACCTCCAAATTGAATAGGAACTTGAAGGCTATTGTTTCTTGTTCTTCTTGTCTTTATTATCAGTTCTTCCCTTTGTCTTCTGACTCTTTTGTTGGATAGGTGTGTTGGTACTACACATTTATCAGGGATCAGAAGTTCCTACCAACTCGAATCCAACTAAGATGAACACACCCTTTTGTTTTGGATCAATCTTCAACTTAGATTTAGCCACTTTCTTGGTAGTTTTTCTGCCTACCTTAGCGCAGGTTCTTCTGGCTTTTTTGGTTAGGGGTTGGTCATCACCGGTAAGAGGGTTTGGTTTACCTAGTTCGTCCCTGTGATGGTCTCTAAAGTTGCATTAGTCTTTAACTCATGGAAAGGGGGGTCAGCAGATGGAACCTTTTGCTTTTACTATGATACCTTGGTTGTCTAATAGACTCATAAGAGTCTAGTGGAGAAATTACATTCGTTCCCAACCCACCTTTGTTTTGATAAAAAAATTTTGAGTGAGAGGATGATGCAAGAATGGTTTTGAAGTTTTTCTTTGAGATAGCATGGCATGCTTCCTAGCTTGAGCCTTAGCTGTGACAAGTTAGGCTTGACCCTCAGTCAATTTGGATATTAAATCCTTGATTGGAGTCTTGTCGTTTGTACGTTCATGTTTTGAAAAGGACACAGTTTTCTCTAACTCGTCATTTTCTTTTGATAGTCAGATTTAACCCTTTTAAAATTAGATTTTAAGATATTTAAAGACTCAATATCATATTTAATTTCCATATTGTAATCCTAATATAACTTAACTTTAGCAATACAAGCTGGAGTACATAGATGTTCATATACCTTGGTATCATGTATTCCAGCCATAAGTGCATGAGCAAGAGTCACATCCTGTACCATGAAGATCCATTCAACTTCTTGAGCTACAACTGTTGTTTCAGTTGACTTCCTAGTGGCTTTAGGTGTAAAGGGATGTGAGGAGGCATGTGAGGTTCCCGGATTTGATTTAGGAGCCTTACATTCTCTAGCAAAGTGACCAAGTTGGTTATAGTTGTAACTTTTGCATTTGTTTTATCAAACCCAAACTTGTTGCTAGTTGTATTCTAAGGGAATTGCCTTCTAGTTCTTTTGAAGAACTTCTTTACTCAGTAGGTTAATAGAGCCATTTGTTGGACTATGTCCACATACTCCACATCATCTGCACTGAAGCACTCTAAATCATCAAGCAATACTGATGATCACTAAAGTACTCACTTCCTGAGACAAAGGCACAACTATCTTGAAAAGAACCTTGTTGACCTTGTTAAGACCTTGGAGTCTCAATATAGGTGATGTAGGGCCTTGAAGAACAAGATGGCTGTTATGAATATGTCAGGTACTACTGAGGTTGGAGTCTTGAGCCTTCAACAAACATTAAAGCATTGCAAGCAGGAAGGCTTGAAGGTCTGCTCATCTAATGGCCTTTCTTGTTGTCCATCTCTACACAGTATCCATCAAGGATGCCATATCGTTCATTCATGGTGAGGATTTCAAGTTTTCTATCCTCTTGATAGAGACACAATAGAACATCCAATCATTTGGGAGTGCACTCATGAATTTTTGAGTGAGATCTCTCAATTCAAGGGTAACTCCCACAGTCTGAATGGAAGAGATAAAATCCATATACCTGAAGTATTGGTGGCTGAGGTTCTCTCCAGCAATGTAAGTGAAGTTCTCGAACTGCTGCTTCAATGAATATTTCTTTGAGTCATTAGAACTAGATTACATTTGAGACAATGCATCAAACAGTTCTTGAGATGACTTGTAGTACTCAAAACCTACCATAATGGAGTTGGGTATAGCACTCATAAGAACAGTCATGGCATTGCTATCAATGTCCAACTACTTCTAGTCTTCATCAGGGTAGTCTTCAATGACTTTTTCTAACATCACATTGTTTCTACCTAGTGTAGCAACCTTTGGTTTGTAAGGACCATTGATAATCGATTGCCACATTTTCCCATCTTGATACATGATGAAGCTTTTTATACGTCTACTCCATGATCTAAAGGCTTCAGGGGTGATCATAGGTGCTTTAGTCATCGTCCCCATCTCAACACTAGACTTTTGGTTGAGGGCCATTTTGAGAGTGGTGAAAGGATTAGTGAAAAACAGTTGATTTGGACGGTAAGATCTCACAATCAATAGCCTAAAAACCTCTGATATCAATTACAAGATCGATGTTTGTCACTTAACACTTGGTTTTTCTCTCAAACTCACTTATCACACACAGTTTTAGAGTAAGAATAATCTCTTCTAAGAGTTGATAATAATAAGTAACAAAGAGGACAAGAAAATCATTTTCAAGGTACTTGTATATATTACTTTTCAACTCAATGTAATCTTAGACTCCTACAACCATATTACAAAAGTTATATGAGAAACTATATATACTATCACTTATAGCCAGATATACTTTGATACGAACTGAAAACCTATAACTAAAGCAAATACTACAAAGCTAAAGTTAAGGTATCTTGGATAATGTCTTATCTAAGATATGGTAGTCATGACATGTCCATTACTTACCTTTTGCACCAACTATACTAATTGATAAAGGGGAACAATGGAATAAAATATGGTCAAATACATGGGTTTTAAGAAAACACCATCTAGAGGTATGCAACAAAGTATCAGAAAGACTATACTTATGTCCACTAGTTCATAGCAGTGTCTTCTGAAGTTTAATTGGCTTTAGAAGAACAAGTTCTTCTGAGGCCAATTATACTTTGAAAGAGACTACTTCTTCTGAGGCATGGGGACTTCTAATTCGGAAGTCATTGTCATGGAATCTTCTAAGTCTTGAACTTCGGAAGAGAAGGCTTTGTATTCAGAAGTTGGAGTTTTTTTCAGAAGTTGTTCTTGAACTTTGTCTTCAGAAGAACTACTTTTGCATTTGGAAGTTCTACACTGAGCTTAAAAAGTCCTTTATTAGTTGCACCAAAATTGTTTAAGTGTTTGGTTTTGGTTGAACCAGCCTTTCTAGATCCAACATATCCTCTGTTGTAAGTCACTACACACATGGATATTTTCACCTGATTCAAAAGATGCGAATGTGCACAATCCATTCAAAAGTCCAAAATGGATGCCCCTGATTCTTATGAATCATCTCTATCTATTCCTTTATGAAATGGAGTCATAGATTACCTAATGGTTCGTCTATGGTGGTTTTCTTGGATATTATAAAATGCTTTAACCATGATGAGTTTCTTATTGACCTAAACATGAGATCTGGTTAACATATATATATTAGGTTTTTAAGTTGATTAAAAGTGCTTGTTTGCATACCTTGATGAGAGTCAGGCTTTCTAAGTCTGAGTGTGTGTTACATAATGTCACATCTAGTCAATCCTTAATCAATCCAAGAATAGAAAAAGTAAGTGTGCTGATACTTTTTCCAAAATACTTATTGTTTGTCCTTAGATCTAGTGTCTTCTTGCTATAGAAATGCTGACCTAGAACACACCTGAATAGGATTAACCACTGTCTATGACTATCCATAATTATTTTTGTTTAATCTGCTTATTTTTAACTGATATGATCTCAATGCAAGCATGTGATTCATTAAGTATATAGTAGAGTTTTATTCTGCTTTATTTTGATTTATGCATGACTTTATGTGTCCAGGCATGTTGATAATGAGTGGTTTTTCTCTATTTTCCAACAATCAAATAAAGTTATATGTTTTTGAACTAAAAAGTTTAGGGGGAGTAAAGATTGAAAATGAAACTCAAAATAAATGTTTAGATGAAAAGGATGAAGCTAAAGTTTACAACCATGTGTGTTTACAAGCATGTGTGTGTTTGATATGATGAAATAATAAGTCTAAAAAGATTTCAAATCAAGTGAAAGCTTCTTGGAAATTTACAAATAAAAGAATTGAGATAACTTTTATTTTTGAAACATTTCAAAATTTGAGACTAAAATGACAAGAAATTATCTAAAAATAAAAAAGTCAAAATGTGCTTGATTGATGATAAAAAGTCAAAGTTTGACCAAGAGTTGAAATTTTAGTGAAGAACAGTGTTAATTTGAAGAATTAGGGTTTGGACGAAATTTGTGAGAAAATTCCAAGTGTTAGATGTATGGAAATGTCTTCATACGCCTAAGAAGTACATTTCAAGAGTATGATGAATTTTTAGATAATGTGCAGTGTTGGGCGTTTTGGTTCAACCTCATGTCCCTAAACAGTTGTCATGAGTCTAAAAAATTGGTCAAGTGTGGGGCATTTACATTCAATCTAATGCGCCTGAACAGTACCAGACTTTTCAAATGTTGAAAATATTCAAAGTGTAGACTCTTAAAAGGTTCTTGCGCATAAATTGTTTTCATGTGGACTAAAGATATATTAAATTGTTCCAAGTATTAGGCGTTTTAAGCTAAGTCATACACCTGAACAGTGCTCATACGCATAAACAGTGCCCATGCACCTGAACAATGCAAATGCACCTAAGAATTTTTGATAAAATCTGACCAAGTGAGCTCATGCGCCTAAGTCTCATGCTTCTCAACAGTGGTCATGCGCCTTCACAGTTTTGATCCACCTAAGTGTTTTTACACTTACATAAATTCAACACTTGACATAATTGTTGGGTTTGTTGGACCATATGAAAGTAGTTTAACCATTAAAACATGAAAACGCAGCAGATTAAAACCTTAATATTATCATTTGTAATGTGAAAATTAAGTCTCTAAACATAACTACAACAAACCCAAGAACATAAGGATCATTTTTATGTGAATGGACTAGCTATCAACAAGTAATAACAACCAAAATAAGACATACAAATACCTTTGTAGAGCTACTGAAAAACATGATGTAGGAGGAAGAAAATGATGTTGTTGAACAGCCAAAACACCAAGGAAAGGTGTCCTCAAGCTTCCATACCCACAAGCATCAAGCAAAGACCACTCTTGCTAGGATTTGTACACCAAAAGCTCAAAGAACAAGCTGCTGGAACCCTTTCCAGCCGAGAATCCCTTCAAGAAAAGGAGAGAATATGTTCTTTTGTTCTTGCATGTGTGAGAGAGAGTGAGAGGTGAAGTGTTGGACCATTCAATTGTGTCTCTTCTCAAGACACTTGAAAGACCAAAGAACCCCTTTTGGGGCGGTCGAAAATGGTCAGCCAAAAAGAGTTTCCCCCCAAAAACGTTTATAAAACAAAACATTTACAAGGTAATTATGAGTTATGTAAATAACCTATTAATTATATAACTCTCACACTCTCTTATTATTTTATGTCATTTGACCAAAACAAATAACATTACAAATAATACTTATGGACAAAATATCCTAATAAGTTGTTCCATCTCATATGCAATTTATTTAGAAAACCCATTTTCTAAATTGGTGTAATTATTTAATTTCATGATCATATCATCAATTAAATATTTATATTGGTATTTGCAAAGCTTGTTATTGGGTATGACCTGACTTGGATCATAACGTACTAACCACATCAATGTTCTATGTGTCTTGGGCATAAAGAATCCAACAATCTCCCACTTGCACAAGATTCATAGAAGATTGATGCAAACAGTAAATACCGCCTAACAACGGTTTACTACCCTTAATACGCATGACTTAAACCCATTCAATAACATCATCGCCTTCAAGTATCCATCTTGAAATTATTTAGGTGAATCAGTTATTTGTCCTTTTGTTATAGATTTCATGTTAAATCCAAGGACATAGAGTGATCATTCCTTGTTGATTTAACTTAATCAGGTCTTAGACATCTTGCTCTCAGTGAATAAGAGGAACAAATTCCATCTTTACTACATATGTTTTTCACAATCACCTCGTGTCACACCTGAACATAGCCTTATGTACTGCACATTATTTCAGAGCAGTGAAGAACTAGCTCAAGGTATAACATTTGGTGAATATTAAAACCCAATATGTATCTCAGGTCGGAGGAAACCAAATAATATTCGCCTTTACTCAAATTTACTTATGATCAATCTAGAAGATTCCATGTAGTAAAATTGAGATGTGGTTCAGTCCAATATTTGTATCCCACAAATATCTAGGAACCTTGGCAGCAATCAATTGCTCTATATTCATTCCTTATGAATATCCACCAATCCATGTTCATAATAGTCTTACGTTCATATCTTTTCCCACAAACATGACCGACTACGGACATTTATGTTGGGTTTTGTAGAAGTTTATCAAAGTCATATTAACCATTAATATGTCAAAACTCTATGGAGTAATAATCAATAAACCATTTTAAGATTAGTTAATTTATACATCAAATACATGTGTAAAAACAAAACCCATTAACAAGGATCTTTATATGAAAGAACATGCTATCAAACAACCATTTAAAACATCATATACTACCTCCTAGAAGTCGTGGATGAAGAGCGAAGATGATGATTGAAAGCTAAATCTTCAATGTAGAAGACCTCAAGAGGTGATACCCACAAGCCCTTCCAAGACACCTACTTGCTAGGTAGTAAAACACCAACTTCTTCTCTTCTTGTAGATCCGAAAAACCCCAAGCAAAGCTGAATTTTTCAGCTCACAAAACTTATTTTCAGCCAAGGGAGGGAGGAATCTAGCTTGAGTGTGTGTAGGAGAAAGTGTAAATTATGGAAGAGTGTATGTTGGACCAAAAGAACCAATGAGCCAGATCAGAAAAACCTTTAAGTCCACAGACATCATAACAACTAAAGTGGTCTACAACAGCTAAAGACAAAGTCTGGAGACAAAGTCTGAAGACAAAGTCTGGAGACAAAGTCTGAAGACAATAGCTGAAGACAAAGTCTGAAGACAAAGTCTGAAGACAAAAGCTGAAGACAAAGTCTCACGACAAAGTCTGAAGACAAAGTCTGAAGACAAAGTCTGAAGACAAAGTCTGAAGACAAAGTCTGAAGACAAAGTCTGAAGACAAAGTCTGAAGACAAGTCTGAAGACAAAGTCTGAAGACAAAGTCTGAAGACAAAGTCTGAAGACAAAGTCTGAAGACAAAGTCTGAAGACAAAGTCTGAAGACAAGTCTGAAGACAAAGTCTGAAGACAAAGTCTGAAGACAACTGCTGAAGACAAAGTCTGAAGACCAAGTTCTCAGAAGTTGTCACAACAACTGTAGTAGTTCTTTTCAGTAGTTGGGATGGTTTACCTTTCAGTAGTTTGTAATAAGTAGTTTTATTTTATGTAAAACATCTGAAGTTCTTACACTTCAGATGTTATAACTTCAGTAGTTGTAATTTTAGCTTGCACTTAGCTTTTTGTTAAGGTGTCCACAGTTGTTGTGGACATCTTCAGTAGTTTAGTCTACTTTCAGTTGTTTGTATAAATCAGTTAGCTGTCACTATCAAGTGACATCAGCTGATGTCACATTCCTTTATAAAAGGAATGTTGACCTAATTTCTTTGTAGCCAAAGCTTGTGTGTGAATGAAAATATTCTCTTTGCAGAAAACTGTCTCTCTCTATAACCGTCACTATTTGATTGAATATTCATATTATTCTTGCTTAATTTCGTCTGATTCTTGTTCTATTCCGCTGCAAATCTTAATCTAATTGATCAAACTAGATCCCAATCCTTTCAAATGGTATCAGAGCTAGATTAATCATTGATCGATTTAAAAATTGATCATGAAACTGCTCTTTTGATATCTAAGTTTGATTGAATAGAAAATTTGCAAGAATTGGTTATAGAGTTTGATTTTCTATTGCTTCCGGTAAATTAATTTGAGATTCGTCTTGTTTCAAACTGAGTTGTTGAGTTTTTGAGCTAGATTTGTTAAAATTTCATTGAACCTGTTTGAATAAGTGAAAATGGCTACATCAATCAATGATCCTCACAATACTGGCTCCTCAACAAAGCCTCTGATGCTTGTTAGGAGTGAGTATAACATATGGCAACGCCAAATGCTCCATCACCGGTCTGTCAACAGTTCAGGTTGTTGGAAATCTGTGGTTCATGGACCATATAAGCCTATGGTGAGTAATCCGGAAACGAATGAGATGGTTCCGAAGAAGAAAGAGCAATACTCAGATGAAGATCCGAAACTGTTCGAAATTGATGCTAAAGCCCATGGAATTATGGCCATGGCACTGCCTAATGAAATCTATTTTGGACTTATGCATCATGAAACTTCTCATGACCTCTGGGTTGCTCTGAAAGAACAATTAGGAGGAACTAATGAGGTCTTGGCAAACAATAGAGAGATCCTTGCCCAGCAATATGAGACATTCTCTCATAGAAAGGGTGAGTCACTCACTCAACAGTTTGAGCGATTCTCCTGTTTGATATCTGAGCTGAAAATGGTTAACATGAATATACAAACAGTCAGATGAACAACAGATTCCTCAGATCATTGCCTGAGAGATGGGACACATATACTATTGTCCTACACTCCAGTGCAAATCTGGACAATCTATCTCTCACCCAACTTCATGGGAAACTGTTAACATTTGAAAGAGATAGAACAAAAAAGGAAACTGGCTTCATCTGGGAAGCTCACTGATGATTTTGTACCAGGCAATACTACTATGGTTGGTCATGAGTTAGAATATGCTGCATCAGAAAGTTCTTATGATGAGAATATAGATTTCTCTTCAAACAGTGGAGATCCTGCTTTTGTGGTATTGATAGTAATTCAGGGTGTAGTAGTGATAATTTGTGCTTTTTGATGGATGATTGAAAGGAATTGCTCGTGATGATTTGGAAGAGATGGATATTTTGAGCCAAATAGCATTAATCAATATCAGATCTCAAAAATTTTACAAAAGGACAGGTAGAAAATATCCTGGTCTCTCTGGAAAAACCAAAGTTGGTTTTGACAAGAGCAAGTTGAGGTGTCACAAGTGCCATAGACTTGGACATTTTGCAAGAGAATGTAGATCATCTGGATCTAACTCTTCTGCACCCTTTGTGACATTTCCATGCAATAGCTCACAAAACAAAGGGCAACATTCTACCAATTCTGGTCATCTCCAGCATATTTTGTCCCTCAAGGTCCAATGCCATATCCTTATCCCTGTTTTTACATGCCTCAATCCAGTCAGGTTCCATTACCCATAGCTCAACAACCACATGCCCTACCTGAGCCTCAACCATCTCAATCAAATCAACAATGTCAATCTCAATCACATCAAAGCTTTTTCACACCTGGAGTTGTTGACTGGAGTAGCTTACCAGATGATTTTTCTGGTTATCTGAACAATTGTTTTCTGGTGCTGGTCAACATGGTGGTGAAAATCCTTTTGGAAATCTTGCTCTTATGGCCCTAGAGTCTACTGATGGTTCATGCTCAAATGCTTCATCATCACAGGTACCATAGGTATCTTCTGAGGCTAAGGCCAAGTTGTGTTCTGAGTCATGCATTGCTGCTTTTGTCTCAATTAGAGAACAAATGTAGCTTTAATTAATCAAAATCTTGACCTAGAGAAAGTGTTTTCCAAAAGAAAAGCTGAGTTTGAGTCTGTCTTAAATGAAAAAGATGATGAGATTTACAAATTAAAATGCCAAATCACTAATGAAAAGGCAAAGGTAGAGGTCATTTTAGAGAATCATAAGAATCTCAAAGAAACACTTGCAGCTACTTAAGTAGAGTGTGAACATTGGGTAACATCCTGCAAGGGGTTTGAAATGCTTCTCAGCAAGCAAACAACTTCAAATATGAAGTTTGGGATTGGGTATAATCACACTGTACCTCCTATAGATTTTACTCACAAGATAGAAGTAAAATCTTAAGGTGAAAGCAATTCCCAAACCACGTCATCATGTGTCTCATCCTCAAGTGATAATCCAAAATCAGAGGATGAAGTCAGTATTAGTACCTCAGCTAATCAATCTGCTGATGGTCTCACTGATGATAAACACATGATCAAAGAAAAACTGAAGACTTCAGCTGTTGTCTCACAAAGTATTCAAAGTACTGAAGGGCAAGTAACAACACCTGACGAGCATTTCAAACTAAATGAAAACAAACATGATTTGACAACTGCTGAAGAGTCTATTAGGAAATCCAAAAGTATTGATAGAAAACTTCTGAAGAACAAATCTTCAGTTGTTACAAATCCTTTAGTACTTAACATAAGTACTGAGAGGAAGAAAGTACTGAAGAACACACCTTCAGTAGTTTCATCTTCTTTAGCAGTTGAACAACAGAAGATGATGAAAAAGCCATGTGAAAGATGTGGTCTATTCAATCATCTCACTGATGAATGTTGGTACAAAATGGGTTCCAAATTCAACAAAGATAAAATCATTAAAAAGAAAATTAATAAAATGAAAGATGAATTTGAAACCAAGTTTGTACCACAAACATCTCAAACTGATTACCCAAAGTTCATACAAAAATCTAAAAAGAAGGAAAGGGTTTATCATAAAACAGCTAAAAGTATTCCTCATGGAATATCAAAACACCAGACTAAGTCTGTGTCTTTCAAAAAGGAGGACATGGTGAGTCAGAGGAACCAATCAAAAACAAGTACTGATGTGTCTGCTGAATTGAAGGCTTTAACAACCAATGAGACACAACTTGTTATGATGGTTCAACATCTGTGGGGAGAGTTAACCAAATAGATGTACCTGTGATTGAACCACTGAAAAGGAAAACTAAGCCAAAATCAGAGGAATCCTTTTGAGCACCATCTCCACCTTCAAAGGCTGTTACTCATGAAAAATCAGTTAGTATAAAATCTATTGATGAGAACAGACCCAAAACCAAAATGGTTTGGGTCTCAAAAGCTCACTAGTTTCTTGTGACAAATACAAGGTTCTTAGCATGCCATAGAAGCATCTGGTATGTGGACAGTGGAGGATCTATGCATATGACAGGGAGCAGTTCTCTTCTTCATGACTACTCTCAAGGAAAGAAGGGATTTGTATCTTTTGGTAATGATGCTAAGGGTTACATCATCGGCAAAGGCTTTGTGTCAAATGGTGAGAGAAGATTTGATGATGTTAACCATGTGGAGAATCTCAAGTACAACTTGTTGAGTGTTAGTCAAATGTGTGATAAAGGGCATCTTGCACTTTTCACCAGCTAGAACTGTCGGATTCTATCTTCCAATGTTTTGAGAATTATTGACAAGATATTGGATGAATATACTCTCATGAAGGCCAACAGGATTGGAAGAGTATATGCCTTAGACTTATCAAAGAAAACTGAGCTAAAAGGCCAATCATGTCTATTCTCCAAGGCCACTCCTCAGGAATCTGAAAATTGAGTTCAAATGTGATGACAACTGTTCTGCTTGTTTAAAAGGAAAGCAACACAAAGTATCATTCCCTCCAATAGAAGAACCAAAGTCCACTGCCTGCTTGCAATTACTGCATATGGATCTTTTTGGTCCAGTAAGAGAGATGAGCATGGCAAAGAAAATATACTGTCTGGTAATTGTGGATGATTATTCCAGATTTGTATGGACCTTCTTCATACATTCAAAACATGAGGCTGTTCAAATCATCATCTACTTTTTGTTGTATGTGGAAAAGCAATACTCCCTTCCAGTCAAGTGTGTGAGGAGTGATAATGGCACAGAATTTAGAAACACACACTTGATGAATTCTATTATCTAAGGGAATCAAGAGGCAGTATAGCATTCCAAGAACTCCTGAACAAAATGGAGTGGTGGAGGGAAAGAACAGGACCCTTATTGAAGCCGCAAGGTCAATGTTGGCTGATTCTGGTTTGCCACTAACCTTTTGGGCTGAAGTTGTCAACACAGCTTGCTATGTTCAAAATAGAGTGTTAGTAAATCGGAGGTTGATGAAGACTCTTATGAAATGTTACATCATTTGGCCCTTTTGATTTCCTTTTTTAGAGCATTTGGGTGTCCCTGTTACATTCTTAACACAAAGAATCCACTTCAGACGTTTGAATCAAAAGTGGATGCAGGGTACTTTGTTGGGTACTCATCTAGTTGCAAGGCATACAGAGTTTTTAATTGCAGAACAAAGATAGTTGAAGAAACCTTGCATGTAAAGTTTAATGAATCTCCAAAGGACAAAATCCCACAAAACCCTGTGGAGTTATTTGATTTGGACATACTGCAATATGTTCCTTATCAGTCTCTAGCTGTTGCAGATTCTGTGAATCCATCATCTCCTGCAACTAGTCATCCATCTGGTGGTACAAATGTAAGGTTTAGTGATCACCTGCCTGAGTCTACTAAACTTGATGTTCCTGTAGCTTCAGCAGTTCCATCCATAACAAATGCTGATGAGATCTCTGAATCCTCTACTTCATTTGAATTGCCATCTCATTCTAGGTTTCAAGAGTATGGATCAACATCTGTTGCTGCTGAATCTCCTACAAACACTTGCACAGATCTTATTGAGTACCAAGAATTGAAGAATCACCCCATGTCTCATATCATTGGTGACTTCAATGCTGGAGTTTCAACTAGACGTCAATTGTCCAATTTCTACTTTTATGCTCTCTTCATCAGTCAGCAAGAGCCAAAGAACTATCATATTGCATTAAGAGACAATGGATGGGTTGAAGCCATGCAACTTGAGCTTCTTCAGTTTCAAAAGCAGCAAGTATGGGAACTGGTTCTTCTACCCCAAGGTAAGTGTGCAATAGGCACTAAATGGGTGTTTAGGAATAAAACTGATGAAAAAGGTCAAATTGTCAAGAACAAGGCCAGACTGGTTATACGGGGGTTTTCATAAGAAGAAGGTATTGATTATGATGAAACCTTTGCCCCTGTAGCCAGACTGGAGGCAATCAGATTGTTCTTAGCTTATGCTGCTTTCCATAATCTTAAAGTTTTTCAAATGGATGTCAAAAGTGCATTCTTATATGGTAAAATAAAAGAAGAAGTTTATGTGTGTCAACCACCAG
Source organism: Flaveria trinervia (assembly GCA_025506515.1). Lineage (NCBI taxonomy): Eukaryota > Viridiplantae > Streptophyta > Magnoliopsida > Asterales > Asteraceae > Flaveria > Flaveria trinervia. The sequence goes on from CM046444.1 coordinate 77,567,675, forward strand.
GCTTTGAAGATCATAAACATCCACATTGGGTGTATAAGCTTGATACGGCTCTTTATGGGTTAAAACAAGCTCCTAGAGCCTAGTATGAACCATTGTCTAACTTTCTTCTTCAAAACAATTTCACTTGAGGCTCCATAGATAAAACTTTGTTCATTAAGAAAGTAGGCATGCATAAGCTCCTTGTTCAAATTTATGTAGATGATATTATTTTTGCATCCTCTGATCCACAGTTGTGTGATGCCTTTACTAAGTTGATGCAACAAAAGTTTGAAATGAGTGCCATGGGAGAATTACAGTTCTTTCTGGGTTTGCAAATCAAACAAATGGCTTATGGAACTTTCATTCATCAGTCAAAATATACAAAGGATCTGTTGAAAAAGGTTGATTTACAACATTGTAAGCCCTGTTCTACTCCCATGTGCAGCACCACATAACTGGATGTTGATCAGAAAGGTAAAGCAGTTGATGAAACTCTTTACAGATGTATGATTGGTTCCTTGATGTACCTTACAGCTTCTAGACCAGACATTATGTTTGCAACTTATGTCTATGCTAGATTTCAGGCTGACCCTAAAGTATCCCATATGATTGCAGTCAAAAGGATCTTTAGATACTTGCAAGGAACTCATTCTCTAGGACTTTGGTATTCCACTGGGCACTCTTGCAAATTAGTCGCTTTCTCTCATAGTGACCATGTAGGGTGTAAGTTAACTAGAAAATCAACCTTGGTGGATGCCAATTTCTAGGCAATTGTTTAGTTTCTTGGCAGAGTAAGAAACAAACTTCAGTTGCTACATCCACTGCTGAAGCAGAGTACATTGCTGCTGCAAGTTGTACATCTCAGGTACTCTAGCTTCAGAATCAATTACTGGATTATGACATTACAGAGACTAAGACTCCTTTATAATGCTTTAGATCTTTATATTGTTAAGAATCTTGTCCAGCATTCTAGGACCAAACATATTGAGATCAGACATCATTTTATCAGGGATTGTTATGAAAAAGGTCTGATTGATCCAAAGTTTGTTCCTAGTGCTGATGAGCTTGTAGATATATTTACTAAGCCTTTGGATAGTGCAGCTTTCCAAAATCTATTGCTAAGGCTTGGTATGCTACAGCTAGAATGATTTGACAACTACTGATGATCTCAGTTCACAAGTACTGATGAGCATTAGTATACAACTGTCAAAAATAAGTACTGATAAGTTATTTTATCTTTAGCAGTTTTCATAACTACTCAAGACTAAATTACTTAAACGTACTCAAGTACTTTATTTGTTGAAAAGTACTGATGTAGCTACAACTACTGATGTGGTTACAACTACTGATGTCTGTCCTAACAGATAAGTACATATGACCAATGAAACATCTAAAAATCAGATAGTCTGCTGGGTAAGTGTTAAGGTCAATGAAACAACTGAGATCTGTGAATTGACGACAACAACTGATGAGAAATTTTACTCTTCAATTGTTTCAAACAACTGCTGTTTCATTTCAAAACAACTAAAGCCAAAACCAAGTCTTTAGTAGTTTCAAACTACTAATGACTAACACCAAGCCTTCAGTTGTTTACAACATCTGAAAGTTAAAACCATGTCTTCAGTCATTTTCTAACAACTGATGACTAACACCAAAACTTTCAGTTGTTTTCTTTCAGCCATTTCATAACCTATAAATACCTAAACCTAAATTCAAACATTTCATAAGTCATTTTTAGAACTTTCATCTTCCATTAATGGCGACCATGCAAATCAAACCATGACACAACTGTGTTGCCTACTTCATAAAACGGCCTTTTGGACTAAGTTTGATGCTGCCATTGATCTAATGGTTGTTTCCCCGTATCAAACTGCTTTTCTTCTGAATCCAACCATCTATCCCGATACCCTTCGCCAATTCTGGACAAATGTCACTATCCATACTGGTGAGAATGATGTCGCGATCACTCTCCAGTAGTTTGTAAACCAGAAGAAGGTGGTCATCACTCCTGCTATCATTCGCCAAACCCTAGATCTGAATGATGCCACCTTTGTCACCAAATAACGAAGAGCACCACTGATCTATCATTCATCAACCATGGGTATAAGGGCGACCTAAGTGCTACCACCATTCTGAAGAAGCACTTCCATGATGCTGGACGCCTAATCTTTCATATGATCAATGTCTGCCTTGCCCCCAATCCTCTTCATGGGATCAAATGTCATCTAGGTGGTAGCAGGTATTGTATTCTATCCTTGAATGCCAAAGCTTAAATTTTTCTGAAGTTATATTTTTGGAATTAAAAGATCTGGCAATGAAACATGTGGCTAACAGATGGATATTATATCCAAGGTTTCTTATGGCCATAATCATCAATCAATTAAAATCTGATGGCCGTGTTGGCCTTGGAGTCCTTATTGGGGTAGTTTTGCCTGAGGTATACTCTAGGCACAACTCTGACCCACAACTCAAAGAGGCTGCCAAACTGCTAAAACCCAAGCAGAGGGAACCCACAGCCTCATCCTCCAGATCCAAAGTCCCTTGATGATGCCCGTGCAACACAAAGGCAGGATGAAACTACTAGTAGTAATCCCCCTGTAGTTTCCAAGACTCTACCAGCTGAAACCGCTCAAGTATCCTCTCAACAGGATCCTGATGCAACCAAAAATAGGGAAAACACATTACTGGAATCTCTCTCACTTGAGAAGACTGCCATTGAAGAGCACCATTCACCCCAGGTGCAATCTTCTTCACACTTATCTTCAACTGACGCCACCCCTACAAGCCCAATTGTGGTTATTGCACAAGTGTTGACTCAACTACATTCCTCTACCCCTCCCCAGAAACCTATTACCACTGGGAAAACCTCATCAGTTGAGGGTGAGGATTATAATGTGGCTGATAACCCACAACACACGGATTGCAGAGTTCAATCTCCCTGTGTAGAGGAGGAGATTCGCACATCTGGTGAGGCTGCCTTTTCTGCTGTTTGAGCACATGAACAGGATGACGGTGGTATCATCTCTAAGACCTCACCAGAGGCAACTGCCAATGAAGGACATAATCCTGAGATAGGAAGTCCTCAGTTCCAAGAAATAGGGGCACATGTGAATACTGATCTACACTCAGCACATGGTCATCCTGATTTAATCAGGAGGTCAGATGATTCAGCAAAGACTGATGATGACCTGGGCTTTTTCTTTGACGTTCTAGCCCACAACACCATTCTTGAGGCTGAGGTATGCAGACTACAAGAATTGTTTGCCAAATTGTTACAAGAATCAAGTCCATCTGCCCAAATTCACCCACAGATGGCAGCTTCTTCTGAAGGTCTCCCGAACACTGAGTCACTCCTAACAACTGTGCCACCAGCCTCTGATTCAGGGACCATTTCTCAGGGACAGAACCCCTCTGAGCAAATGGTTGCTGCCTTTCAATCCTCCTTACCTCTCATCACTTCCATCATCACTAACATTATGCATCAAGCCATTGATGAGAGGCTTTCCTCAAATTTTCAAACCTTAGGTGATGATGCTGTTTCTAAGAGACTTTCTGACATTCAAACCCCTAAACCCAATGCAAATAAAAGGGGGGAGTCTAAGTCAGTGAAAGCAGACAAAAGAAAGAGAGTTGAAGAGGAAGAAGAAAAATAGAAGAAAGAAAAGGAGTTGATCACATACAAGAGAAAGAAGAGTGCTGAACAGACTGAAGATGAGAAAAAGTTAGAAGAACTGATCAAAGAAGCTGATGAGCAACATAGCAGATCTATGGATAAGATCATTGATCAACTCTTTAGACAAGGTTTTGACACAGCCAAACTTGACTCTGAAAGTAGAAGGCTAGAGATTCAAGAGATTGAGCATAGATGGGCAAGTTGTAGTGAGAAAGAAAGTGAAAGGCTGGAAGCTATGATAAGATTCATATCAAAGCATTTGGGAAGATCAATCATTGAAGTGAAGTCATTGTCTAGAGACAGTATTTTGGAGATAACCACCAGAATCTGTTCTTTTGAAGTATTCAACAAAGGATTGATCATACAAGCTCTTAATGAAGCTGGTGCTGGGAAAAGGTCTGATATGGCAAAGTTATCCAAAGCCTTACTCACAACCAAGATGCTAGAGCAGATTACAATCTCCACACCAAAACAACCAACTTCACAACCCTCAAAACCAACTCCTTTACCCAAGAAACCTACTCAAACCACTACCAATGGTGCACCCAAGAGGAAGAGAAGGGTGTTGAGGATGGAAGAAGTAGAAGATGATGATGAGGATGATAGTCTGCCAATCTCTGTTGTTCTTAAAACAAAGATGCCTGAGCCCAGGAGTCAACCAATGACAATTACACCTGACATCCAAAGGCAAATGGTAATAGTCAAACTTGAAGAAGAAGAACAGCACAAACAACATGATGAGCAGCTGTTAAGGATGGTTGATAAAGAGTTTCCTAAGTCTTCATCCATACAAGCTATGAAGAAACATGCTCAGAGGTTGTATGCTCTCAATTCACATTTCAATATCAGAAAGAGAGAGTGAGAATTTGGCCTGACCCCAGAGTAACTGACAGAATTCATAAAAAGAATATTCCAAGCCGATACAATGGCCAAGTAAAGAGGACTGTAGATGCTATGATAATGCTGGCCATTGTAGTGTCACCCTGGGAAATCCTTCAAGACTTCAAGAGAGCTTACAAGTCTAAGATGACTCCACAAAGTTTACTAGAAAACAAAATGGTGAAGAAGGGGTTGATCTATAAGAAGCTTGAAGAAATAAGAAGAAATGAGCTCCAGTTGTTACTTGAAGGTACTCATCCTGATGAGTTTGCATACAGAGAAATAACTAATGTGGAGCTAAAGAATGGAAAGAATGTTAAATACTTATCAAAGTACTATGGGCCTGAGTTCTTCTTTGAAAGTGAAGCTGAAGAACTCACAATGGAAGAACAAGTTGTATTCCTTGAGGCCTATGTTAGAGAGTCTTACAATCTCATCATTGGGAAGTAGGTCTCATGGATGGGGTAACAGCTCTATGTCCAATTCCCCAAGACAGAGTTCCCATTCATCCTTTGCCAATCAAACTTTTTGAAACCTCTTCCCTGACCTGAGCTTAATTTGGTGATTTCTGAGCAGATCTAGAAAATGTTTCTGCCAATAAGTGGGAATTCAATAATCTTAAAGGTTTTGGCTATATTGGTTCAGTGGAAGTTTGTTGGACCAAAAGAACCAATGAGCCAGATTAAAAAAACCTTTAAGTCCCACAGACATCATAACAACTGAAGTGGTCTACAACAGCTAAAGACAAAGTCTGAAGACAACAGCTGAAGACAAAGTCTGAAGACAACAGCTGAAGACAAAGTCTGAAGACAACAGCTGAAGACAAAGTCTGAAGACAACAGCTGAAGACAAAGTCTGAAGACAAAGTCTGAAGACAAAGTCTGAAGAAAAAGTCTGAAGACAAAGTCTGAAGACAAAGTCTGAAGACAAGTCTGAAGACAAAGTCTGAAGACAAAGTCTGAAGACAAAGTCTGAAGACAAACTCTGAAGACAAAGTTGAAGACAAAGTCTGAAGACAACAGCTGAAGACAAAGTCTGGAGACAGTAGCTGAAGACAAAGTTTGAAGACAAAGTCTGAACATAAAGTCTAAAGACAACAGCTGAAGACAAAGTTTGAAGATAAAGTCTGAAGACAAAGTCTGAAGACAAAGTCTGAAGACAAAGTCTGAAGACAAAGTCTGAAGACAAAGTGAAGACAAAGTCTGAAGACAAAGTCTGAAGACAAAGTCTGAAGACAAAGTCTGAAGACAAGTCTGAAGACAAACTCTGAAGACAAAGTCTGAAGACAAAGTCTGAAGACAACAGCTGAAGACAAAGTCTGGAGACAGTAGCTGAAGACAAAGTTGAAGACAAAGTCTGAACATAAAGTCTAAAGACAACAGCTGAAGACAAAGTTTGAAGATAAAGTCTGAAGACAAAGTCTGAAGACAAAGTCTGAAGACAAAGTCTGAAGACAAAGTCTGAAGACAAAGTCTGAAGACAAAGTCTGAAGAAAAAGTCTGAAGACAAAGTCTGAAGACAACTGCTGAAGACAAAGTCTGAAGACCAAGTTCTCAGAAGTTGTCATAACAGCTGAAGTAGTTCTTTTCAGTAGTTGTGATGTGTTAGCTCATTGGTTCTTTTGGTCCACAAACTCCCCCTGAACCAATGCAGCCAAAACCTCTAAGTTATTGACGAGTCCCACTTATTTTGTCATATAGATTGGTCTTTTTATCCTCTTGATCAGATGAGAAGTGACCCTTTTTCAGCACCGGCCTGGGAAGAAGTCTCTGATGATCTGTTTTGCATGATATGGTTGGGAGCTCTGTATTGGGGACTTGGACATTGAGCTGTTACCCCAACCATGAGATCTACTTCCCGTGTATCAGCCTATATGATTCCCTGGTGTAAGCCCTTAGAAACATGATCTGCTCATCCATTGTCAGCACCTCGGGCACACCATCAAACAATCCTTCTCGGCCATACACTTCAGAGATGTACTTGGCCTGTTTTCCATTCTTGAGCTCAACCGTGGTTATTTGTCTGTAAGCAAACTCATCTGGATGAGTCCCTTCTAAGAGCAGGTTGAGCTCATCTTGTTTGAAGTTTTCAAGTCTTTTGTAAACCAATCCCTTCTTTATGATTTTATTCTCCAACATCTTTTGGGGTGGTTGTTTGGCTTCATAGGCTTTCTTGAACTCTTCTACAATTTCCCAGGGGGACACTACAAGAACCACAGTGATGTCTTCGTCGACAACCCTCTTCACTCGGCCCTTGTATTTTGAAGGAATTTCTTTCTTGACAATCCTGTGTGCCACCCTAGGATCAGGCCATATCCTTACTTTTTCCCTTTGGTATTGAAAGGTATTAGCAAGGGTGTACAATCTTAAGACTTCTTTCTTCATGCTAATCATTGAAGAGGATGTGGCAAATGCTTTGTCAATGCTTTTCAGCATTTCCTCATCATGTCTTTGCATCTGTTCCTCTTCAATCTTTATCATCACATCATGCATTTGAGAAGCAGGAGTGATGGACAGTGGATTAGCCTTAGGCAAAGTGATAACTGCAGAGAGTGGCAGTCTGTCTTCATCCTCCTCTTCTTCTTCATCAGCCCTCAGTACCTTTCTTTTCTTTTGTCTAGGTACATCACTGGCAGTAGGTTTTGGGGGTAAAGGATTTGGTTTTGTGGGTTGGATGGTTGGTTTAGAGGGTAAAGGGGTTGTTTTAGTGGGTTGTGGAGGTAGTGATTTTGAGGATAGAGGCTTTTCAGACTGTTTTAGCATTTTGGCTGTAAGGGAGGCTTTAGTAAATTTTGTCAGTTCTTTTCGGTTCCAACCCCAGCTTCATTTAATGCCTCAATCACTAAACCCTTGGAGTATGCTTCAGACGAACAAATCTTGGTGGTTATTGCCAAGATATTGTCCCTGGTCCAGGCCCTTATTTCTATCAGAGATCTTCCCAAGTATTTGGCTATAAATCTAATCATTATCTCCAGCCTTTCTCTTTCTAAGGCATCATAACTAGCCCATCTTGAGTTGATCTCCTCTGTCTCCAACCTTCTGATCTCGGAGTCTAGTTGTTGGATGTCAAAACCCTGCCTATATAACTGATCAATGATTTTATCCATTGAACGGTTATGGTTGGCATCAGCTTCTTTCACCATATCATTCAGCTCCTTCTCCTTCTCAGACTCTCCTTTCCTCTTTTTGATATGTGATACCAGTCTTTTTTCTTTCACCAGGAGTTGTTGACTGGAGCAGCTTACCAGATGATGTGTCTGGTAATGAACAACTGTTCTCAGGTGCTGGTCAACATGGTGGTGAGCATCCTTTTGGAAATCTAGCTCACATGGCTTTGGAATCCTCTGATGGATCATCCTCAAGTACCTCTTCAACATAGGTATCACAGGTATCCTCTGAGGCTAAGGCCAAATTATGTTCTGAAACTTGCATAGCAGCATTTGCCTCTATTAGAGAAGCAAATGTGGCTTTAATCAATAAAAATGTAGAGCTAGAACAAATAATTTCCAAAAATAAAGCTGAGTTTGAGTCTGTGCTGAAAGAGAAAACTGATAAGATTTATAAATTAAAATGCCAAATCTCTGATGATAAGGCTAGGGAGGATGTACTCTTAGAGAAGTACAAAGACCTCAAAGATACTGTTGCTGTTACCCAAGTAGAGTGTGATCGATGGGTACAATCTTGCAAGGGCTTTGAAATGCTTCTTAGTAAGCAAACAGCTTCCAATGTGAAGTTTGGAATTGGTTATAATCACACTGCTCCTCCTACAGATTTTGCTTCAAGAGCAGGAGTAGAATCTGATGGAGAAAGTAATGACCAATCCACCTCATCATGTGATTCACTACTTGATAAAGCACCATCAGTAGTTGAAGTCAGTAGTAATCCCTCTGTGAACCTATCAGCTGATATTGATGGTTCAACTGCTGACACTCACATGATCAATGAGTTGATCAACCCAAGTGTTATCCCTAGAAGTACTGAGGGTACTGGAGAGCAGGGGATAACATCTGGAGTTCAAATCCCAATAACTGACAGCACTAAAGAGAAGAAAACTGTTAGTAGGAAGGATTTGAAGCCTACTAAGGGAGGTGACAAGAAGGCAAAAAGTGCTTCTAAACTGTTGAAGAGCAAGTCTTTAGTAGTTTCATCTTCTTAAGTTGATGATCAACAGAAGATGAAGAAGAAACCATGTGAAATATGTGGTCTATTCAATCATCTCACAGATGATTGTTGGTACAAAAAGGGATCCAAACTCAAACAAAAGGAGAAAATTAAAGAAAACTTGGCTAAAATGAAAACTGAGTTTGAGTCCAAGTTTGTACCAGCAGCATCAAATCCTGTTACTCCTATGTCCAAAAAGAAATCTAAAAGGGAAGGAGTGCAACAGGCAACAGCTGAGGTTGCTCAAAAGAAGATGGTGCAACACAAGAACTCATCATCAAACACCAATACCAATGTGTCTGAAGAGCTGAAAGCTCTTTCCCAGAATCAGACATAGCTGGTAATGATGGTTCAACATCTGTTGGGAAGAGTTAACCAACTTGATGGCCCTGTGTTGAAACCCCAGAAAAGGAGATCCAAGCCAAAGGATTCCTCTTCTACACCATCTCCTTCACCTCAAGCTATTGTGCCCAATAAACCTGTTAGTTTACCATCTATTGATGAGACCAGGCCCAAAACCAAAAAGGTTTGGGTCTCCAAAACTAACTGATTGTTTATTAATGCAGGTTTCTTCAACATGCCAAAGTAGCATCTGGTATGTAGACAGTGGGGGATCTATGCATATGACTGGGAACAACTCACTTCTTAATGACTACTCTCCAGGAAGGAAGGGTTTTGTTTCCTTTGGCAATGATGCAAGAGGTTACATCATCGGGAAGGGCTTTGTTTCCAATGGGGAAATAAGGTTTGATGATGTCAACCATGTGGAAAATCTCAAGTATAATCTCTTGAGTGTCAGTCAAATGTGTGACAAAGGCCATGTTGCCCTTTTCACAAGCCAGAACTGCAGGATTCTGTCATCTAAAGTTCTGAGTTTGATTGACAAGGTTTTGGATGCTCACACTCTCCTGAAGGCCAACAGGACAGGAAGAGTGTATGCCTTAGATCTTTCCAAGAAAATAGATCTCAAAGGCCATCCTTGCCTATTTTCCAAGGCCTCTCCTCAAGAATCTAATCTATGGCATAGAAGGCTGGGACATGTTAACTTCAAGAACATGAATCAGCTGATACACCATAGTTTAGTAAGGGGAATGCCTATGAAGGAGTTCAAGTGTGAAAACAACTGCACTGCTTGTTTGAAAGGAAAACAGCACAAGGTTTCATTCCCACCTATTGAAGAACCAAAGTCCACTGCCTGCTTACAACTTCTTCACATGGATCTCTTTGGTCCTGTGAGAGTGATGAGCATGGCAAAGAAGAAATACTGTCTGGTAATTGTGGATGATTACTCCAGATTTGTATGGACTTTCTTTCTACATTCAAAGGATGAAGCTGCACAGAAAATCATAAACTTTGTGTTGTATGCTGAGAAGCAGTATTCCCTCTCAGTCAAGTGTATTAGAAGTGACAATGGAACAGAATTCAGGAACAATACACTTGATGAGTTCTACCTTTCCAAGGGAATAAAGAGGCAGTTTAGTATTCCAAGAACTCCTGAACAGAATGGAGTTGTGGAGAGAAAGAACAGGACCCTCATTGAAGCTGCAAGGTCTATGTTGGCTGATTCTGGACTGCCATTGACCTTTTGGGCTGAAGCTGTCAACACAGCATGCTATGTGCAAAATAGAGTGCTAATAAATCAGAGGTTGATGAAGACTCCATATGAAGTTCTGCATCATTTGGCCCCTCTCATTTCATTCTTTAGAGCATTTGGGTGTCCCTGTTTCATTCTCAACACAAAGGATCAGCTCCAGAAATTTGATCCTAAGGTGGATGCAGGGTACTTTGTTGGTTATTCATCAACTTGCAAGGCATACAGAGTCTTCAACTGCAGAACAAAGATGGTTGAAGAGACTCTACATGTCAAGTTCAATGAATCTCCAAAGGACAAGATTCCACAAAGCCCTGTGGAGCTCTTTGATTTGGACATACTGCAATATGTTCCTTATCAATCTCCTGCTGTTGCTCCTGTCAACAGTTCACCACCTGGTGTTACTGCTGAAGATGATGATGATAGTAGTAATCACCTCTTCAGGTTTAGTGACCAACTGCCTGAGTCCTCTAAACCTGATGCTCCTGTAGCTCCAGTAGCACCATCCACAACAAATGCTGATGAGATTTCTGCATCCTCAACTTCATTTGAGTTGCCACCATCTTCATGGTTTCAAGAATCTGCATCAACATCTGCTGCTGCTGAAGGTCCTACAAACACTTGCACAGATTTGATTGTTTACCAAGAGCTGAAAAATCACCCAATGTCTCAAATCCTTGGTGATATCACTGCTGGTGTTTCAACCAGAAGCCAGTTGTCCAATTTCTGCTTCTATGCTCTCTTCATCAGTCAGCTAGAGCCAAAGAACTATCATGTAGCTTTGAGAGACAATGGATGGGTTGAAGCCATGCAGCTTGAGCTTCTTTAGTTCAAAAAACAGCAAGTGTGGGAGCTTGTTCCTCTACCCCAGGTAAGTGTGCAATAGGCACTAAATGGGTGTTTAGGAATAAAACTGATGAAAATGGGCTAATTGTTAAGAACAAGGCCAGACTGGTTGTGCAGGGGTTTGCACAAGAAGAAGGTATTGATTATGATGAAACCTTTGCCCCTGTAGCCAAACTGGAGGCAATTAGATTGTTTTTAGCCTATGCTGCACTCCACAATCTTAAAGTTTTTCAAATGGATGTCAAAAGTGCTTTTCTATATGGTAACATAAAAGAAGAAGTTTATGTGTGTCAACCACCAGGCTTTGAGGATAATAAGCACCCAGAATGGGTATATAAGCTTGATAAAGCTCTTTATGGTTTGAAACAAGCACCTAGAGCCTGGTATGAGACCTTATCAAACTTTCTTCTACAGAATAATTTCACTAGAGGCTCCATAGATAAAACTTTATTTATTAAGAAGGTGGATCAGCATAAGCTACTTGTTCAAATTTATGTTGATGATATTATATTTGCATCCTCTGATCCCCAATTGTGTGTGGAATTCCAAAACTTAATGCAACAGAAGTTTGAAATGAGTGCAATGGGAGAATTACAGTTCTTTCTAGGTTTGCAAATCAAACAAAAAGCTGATGGAATTTTCATTCATCAGTCTAAATACACAAAAGATCTTTTGAATAAGTTTGATTTACAAAACTGTAAACCCTGTTCTACTCCCATGTGCAACACCACACAATTGGATGTTGATCAGAAAGGTAAAGATGTTGGTGAAACTCTTTACAGATGTATGATTGGTTCCTTGATGTGTTTAACAGCTTCTAGACCAGATATTATGTTTGCTACATGTGTTTGTGCTAGATTTCAGGCTGCACCTAAGGAGTCTCATCTGATTGCAGTCAAGAGGATCTTTAGATATCTGCAAGGTACACAATCTCTAGGCTTATGGTATTCCACTGGACATTCTTGCAAATTAGTTGCTTTCTCTGATAGTGACTATGCAGGGTGTAAGTTGACCAGGAAATCAACTTCTGGTGGATGTCAATTCCTAGGCAACTGTTTGATTTCTTGGCAGAGTAAGAAACAAACATCTGTTGCTACATCCACTGCTGAAGCCGAGTACATTGCTGCTGCAAGTTGTACATCCCAAGTACTCTGGCTTCAGAATCAACTTTTGGATTATGGCATTACAGAGACTAAGACTCCATTATTAATGGATAGTGCTTCATCTCTTTGCATTGTCAAAAATCCAGTCCAGCACTCTAGGACCAAACATATAGAAATTAGACATCATTTTATAAGAGATTGTTTTGAAAAGGGTCTAATTAATCCTATGTTTGTGCCTAGTGCTGATGAGCTTGCAGACATTTTTACTAAGCCTTTGGATAGTTCAACTTTCCACAACCTGGTGTTAAGGCTTGGTATGCTGCAGCTAGAATAAGTGACAACTACTGATGATCTCAGTAATTACTGATGATCATTGGTAACCATGTCACATATAAGTACTGATGAGTTATTTTACCCTCAGTAGTTTTTATAACTACTGAAGGCTAAATGCTTTAAGTACTATACTTTATCTGTTCTAAACTACTGATGTAGTTACAACTACTGAAATCAGTAGAAACAGATAAGTACTGATGTCCTATGAAACAACTGAAAACAGCAAAAAGGCTGATGAGTAAGTGTTGAGGACAGTATGAAACAGCTGAAAGGCTATGAATTGACGACAACTACTGATGAGTACTCTCTCTTCAGTAGTTCACAAACTGCTGTTTCTTCATAAACAACTGAAGCAATACCTTGTCTTCAGTAGTTTCACAACTACTGATGACTAACACCAAGTCTTCAGTTGTTTACAACAACTGATGGCACAACCAGGGTCTTCAGTAGTTTCACAACTACTGATGACTAATACCAAGTCCTCAGTTGTTTCAACATCTGAAGTCCAATTTGTCTTCAGTAGTTTTTAAAACTACTGATGCCTAAATCAGAGACTTCAGTTGTTTCAACGTCTGATTGTAAACACCATGTCTGCAGTTGTTTTATAACTGCTGACCACACCAATACCATCAGTCGTTTCAAACCTCTGAAAGTTAATACCACGTCATCAGTTGTTTCAAATTCTGATGACTAACACCAAAACCTTCAGTCGTTTCATAACCCGTACCCTATATATATCTGATCCCTCTTTCAGAGTTTTTCATTCTTTCACGACCTAAAATTTCAAAAGCTCTGAAAACCTTTCACCTTCATTAATGGCGACCATGCAACTCAAGTCTCGACACAACTGTGTCGCGTACCTCACTAAATCGCCCTTCTGGACCAAATTCGATAATGCTATAGATCTTATGGTCCAATCACCACTGAAAACGGCCTTCCTCCTAAATCCAATCATTTATGCCGATTCGCTACATCAGTTTTGGACGAATGCAAATGTTAATGGAGAATCTATCCATTCGTCCATCAACTCTCATAAGGTTGTCATCTCTACTGCTACCATCCGCCAGATATTACTATTAGATGATGCTGCCTACCCTGTTGGATATCCTAAGCGCCAAATTGATCTTTCTTTTGGACAACATGGATATCAAGGCGATCTTAGTGCTTCGACCATCCTGAAGAAACATTTTCCAGATGCTGAACGATTGATCTTCATATGGTAAATGTTTGCCTGGCCCCGAAGACTTCCTTGGGATCAACTGTCTTCCAGATGGCAACAGGTACTTTTCTATCCTTGAACAAGAACCACTAAACTTTTCTGAAATAATTTTTCTTGAAATCAAGGATATGGCCACAAAACCACTTTCTAACCGTTGGATACTATATCCTCGGTTTATAATGGCCATAATAGAGAATCAGCTTCATGCTGAGGGACTAGTTGGTCTGGGAGTCCCTGCTTTGGCTGTATTGCCGGAGGTATACTCCCGACACAACACTGACCAAACTCTTAAATAGGCTGCCAAGCTGCGCAAACCCACGCAGCTGGAACCCACAGCCTCCACTTCCACATCCAAAGTCCCCTCCAAACCCACAGAAGAAGCCTAAGAAGGCTACTCAGGGAGTTGAGTCCCCTGAGGATGCTCCTGCTGCACCAAAGCAGGTTACCTTTACTGGAAATAACCCCCAGTAGAGACTATGACTCCACCAACCGAAGCCGCTCAGGTTTCCTCTCAAAAGGAACCTGATGCAACCACTCAAAGGGAAGCCACACTGTTGGGATCCTCCTCACTTGAGGGGATTACCATTGAAGAGCACCACTCGTCCCGGGTGCACACTGCTTCCACACCCTCTCCTGATGCAACCGCCCCTCAAAGCCCTACAATTATTGTTGCAAAAGTGCTGACGCAGTTGCATTCCTCACCCCCCACCCAGACACCAATCACTACTGGGATAACCTCAACACCTGAGGGGGAGGATCACCATGCTACTGTCAACCACAGCGCAGGGGTTATCATGTTCCATCTCCTGGTGTAGACAAGGAGGTGCGACCTTCTGGTGAGGCTGCCACTGCCCCTGACTCAGCAAATGACCAGGATGCAGTTGGTAACGTCTCTAAGACCTCACCAGCGGCAACAGCTGATGAAGGACATAGTCCTGAGGCTGGAAGTCCCCAGAACCAAGAACAAGGGGCACATGCTATAATTGATCTACACTCAAGGCATGTTAATCCTGACTCTGTCAGGAGGTCAGGTGATTCAGTATCAACTGATGATGACCTGAGCTTCTTCTATGATGTACTTGCTCAAAACACCATCCTAGAGGATGAGGTTAGCAGACTCAAAGAGCTGCTGGCCAAGATGTCTCAGGATGCAAGTCCATCTGCCACCACAATACACCCTCAGATGGCACCTTCTTCTGAAGGTCCCCTAAACACTGAGCCAATACATACTTCCAAGCCACCAGCCTCTGCTTTTGGCACTGATTCTCAGGAACAGAACCATCCTGATCAATCAGTTGCTAACCTTCAAAAATCCGTACCTCTCATCACTCCCATGATCACAGATATAGTGATCAAAGCCATTGATGAGAGGCTTCTACAATAATACAACCCCTGGTGGAGGAGTTGGTAACCAAATCACTTTCTACTGCTCAAACCCTTGCACCCAATGCAACCAAAAAGGGGGAGAGTCAGTCAGTTAAAGGAAAAAGGAAGAGGACAGATGGGGAGAAGAGAGAAAGAATCAGAGAAGGTAAATGAGAAGGAGTTGGCTGTTATAAGTGTGGAGGAGACTGAGTTTGATCATGAGAAGGAAAAGGATAGTGAGAAGAGAGCTGAAGTGAATGAAAGTCAAAAAGACTTTCATGTCACATATCAAAAGAGGAAAGGAGAGTCTGAGAAGGAGAAGGAGCTGAATAATATGGTGAAAGAAGCTGATGCCAACCATAACCGTTCAATGGATAAAATCATTGATCAGTTATATAGGCAGGGTTTTGACATCCAACAACTAGACTCCGAGATCAGAAGGTTGGAGACAGAGGAGATCAACTCAAGATGGGCTAGTTATGATGCCTTAGAAAGAGAAAGGCTGGAGATAATGATTAGATTTATAGCCAATACTTGGGAAGATCTCTGATAGAAATAAGGGCCTGGACCAGGGACAATATCTTGGCAATAACCACCAAGATTTGTTCGTCTGAAGCATACTCCAAGGGTTTAGTGATTGAGGCATTAAATGAAGCTGGGGTTGGGAACCAAAAAGAACTGACAAAATTTACTAAAGCCTCCCTTACAGCCAAAATGCTAAAACAGTCTGAAAAGCCTCTATCCTCAAAATCACTACCTCCACAACCCACTAAAACAACCCCTTTACCCTCTAAACCAACCATCCAACCCACAAAACCAAATCCTTTACCCCCAAAACCTACTGCCAGTGATGTACCTAGACAAAAGAAAAGAAAGGTACTGAGGGCTGATGAAGGAGAAGAGGAGGATGAAGACAGACTGCCACTCTCTGCAGTTATCACTTTGCCTAAGGCTAATCCAATGTCCATCACTCCTGCTCCTCAAATGCATGATGTGATGATAAAGATTGAAGAGGAACAGATGCAAAGACATGATGAGGAAATGCTGAAAAGCATTGACAAAGCATATGCCACATCCTCTTCAATGATTAGCATGAAGAAAGAAGTCTTAAGATTGTACACCCTTGCTAATACCTTTCAATACCAAAGGGAAAAAGTAAGGATATGGCCTGATCCTAGGGTGGCACACAGGATTGTCAAGAAAGAAATTCCTTCAAAATACAAGGGCCGAGTGAAGAGGGTTGTCGACGAAGACATCACTGTGGTTCTTGTAGTGTCCCCCTGGGAAATTGTAGAAGGGTTCAAGAAAGCCTATGAAGCCAAACAACCACCCCAAAAGATGTTGGAGAATAAAATCATAAAGAAGGGATTGGTTTACAAAAGACTTGAAAACTTCAAACAAGATGAGCTCAACCTGCTCTTAGAAGGGACTCATCCAGATGAGTTTGCTTACAGACAAATAACCACGGTTGAGCTCAAGAATGGAAAACAGGCCAAGTACATCTCTGAAGTGTATGGCCGAGAAGGATTGTTTGATGGTGTGCCCGAGGTGCTGACAATGGATGAGCAGATCATGTTTCTAAGGGCTTACACCAGGGAATCATATAGGCTGATACACGGGAAGTAGATCTCATGGTTGGGGTAACAACTCAATGTCCAAGTCCCCAATACAGAGCTCCCAACCATATCATGCAAAACAGATCATCAGAGACTTCTTCCCAGGCCGGTGCTGAAAAAGGGTCACTTCTCATCTGATCAAGAGGATAAAAAGACCAATCTATCTGCCAAAATAAGTGGGACTCGTCAATAACTTAGAGGTTTTGGCTGCATTGGTTCAGGGGGAGTTTGTTGGACCAAAAGAACCAATGAGCCTGATCAGAGAAACCTCTAAGTCCCACAGGACATCACAACAGCTGAAGAAGACCTGATCAGCTGTTCTACAAAGTCTGAAGAATACAACTGCTGAAGTATTTCTGAAGTACTGAAGACAAAGACTGAGACAACAGCTGAAGATCTAAAGTCTGAAGACTTCAACAAGTACTGAAGACAAAGACTGAAGATCAACAGCTGAAAGACAAAGTCTGATGTTCAAGTACTGAAGACATCAGCTGATGCTAACAGCTGATGACAACAGCTGAAGAGGGCTTCTTCAGTTGTTGTGATGGTTTTTCTTCATCAGTAGTTTTCTTTGTCTTTCAGTGGTTTGTTTACTTTTCAGTAGTTTTGTTTCCTTTTCAGTACTTGTAACAACTGAAGAGGTTGTTCTTCAGTTGTTGTAGTATCAATAGTTTTATGTTTTTCAGTAGTTGTAAATAAGATGTTTAACACTTAGGAACATTTGTAAGAAGATGTCAGTTGTTGACATCTTCAGTAGTTGTTAAACATCAGTAGTTATAAAACGGTTACATGTCATTTTCAAGTGACATCAGCCTACGTCATTCTTTCCTTTATAAGGAAGGATGACTCACCTGTAATCGTGCCATTGAGGCCGACAATCTTAATGCAATATTCCTTTTGTCAGATATTTCTCTCTCTATAACAAAATTCTTTTATCGTTTTATATCAAATGTTCTTGCTTGAATTTGTCTAATTCTGAGCTATTCCGCTGCTATATCTGTTCAATCGATTAAACCAAGGGCTGAGATCCTAACATGATGGTTTACTTTTCAGTAGTTTGTAATAAGTAGTTTTATTTTATGTAAAACATCTGAAGTTCTTACACTTCAGATGTTATAACTTCAGTAGTTGTAATTTTAGCTTGTACTTAGCTTTTTGTGAAGGTGTCCACAGTTGTTGTGGACATCTTTAGTAGTTTAGTCTACTTTCAGTTGTTTGTATAAATCAGTTAGCTGTCGCTATCAAGTGACATCAGCTGATGTCACATTCCTTTATAAAAGGAATGTTGACCAAATTTCTTTGTAGCCGAAGCTTGTGCGTGAATGAAAATATTCTCTTTGCATAAAACTGTCTCTCTCTATAACCGTCACTGTTTGATTGAATATTCATATTATTCTTGCATAATTTCGTCTAATTCTTGTTCTATTCTGCTACAAATCTTAATCTAATTGATCACTAGATCCCGATCCTTTCAGTGTAAGAGTGGTCTTAATCTGCAAAAGCCAGACTAAAAGGGGGAGTCCCTAGGCCAAGGGGCGGCCGAAATTTTAATAAAATTGGGTTCCCCGTTTTATTTCCTTTATAAAATATACACTCTTAGCCCTTTGTTTTATAAAATTAACCCCCTTTTTAATTTTATAATACTAACACACTTGTATTTGTCATTGTTTAACTAACTTAAATAATGAAACAAATAACTCCTCATGAACAAATTATCCACATAATGGTTTTGTTTACAAAAGCAATGATTTAGAAAACCCATTTTTCTAAATTGGTGTTAATATTATTTGTATGATGCTATCTACGAATAAATATTTATTGGTGTTTGTTTGGCTTGTTATTGGGTATGACCCGACTTGGATCATAACGTAGTAACCACATCAATCTTGTATGTGTCTTAGGCATATAAGATCCAACAATCTCCCACTTGCATAAGATTCATTGAAGATTGATGCTAGCAGTAAATACAGCCTAACAACGGTTTACTACCCTTATACGTATGACTAGGTGCCATTCAATAACATCATCTCCTTCAAGTACCATACTTGAAATGTTTTAGGTGAATTAATCATCTATCCTTTTGTCACAGATGTCATGTAAATCCTAGAGACACAGAATTGCCATTCTCCGATGATCTGACTTAAACAAGCCTTAGATATCTAACTCTCAACGAATAAGAAGAACAAATTCCATCTTGACTACATACGTCTCTCACAATCGCCTTATATCATATCTGAACCTAGCCTTATGTACTGCCAATGTTTCAGAATAGCAAAGTACTAAGTCAAAGTACGATACTTGGTGAATATCAAGACCCAATATGTATCTCAGGTCTGAGGATAAAATGATATTCGCCTTTACTCAATATCTCTTATGACTAATCATAAAGATTCTATGCATAAATAATTGCGAGCGGGATAGTCCTATATCTATATCCCATAGATATCAATGAACCTTGGTGGCAACCTCTTGCTCTATATTCATACCTTATGAATATCAACCAATCCAAGTTCATTATAGTCTTACATTCATAGTTGTTCCCACAAGTTGATCGACTATGGACGTTTAGAATAACTTACTTATTCACGGATTTAAACATGCTAGAATGGAAGAACAAATGAAAATTATGACCATATAATTAAGTCAAATAACATAAGCTTCAATATCCAAATACAAAGTTTGATTAAATCCAATCACTAGAATATCGAAGTCATGAGGCACAAGTATGACTTTCATGTTTTGACCTATCTAGGAGCTTCATGAATGGATCCGCAATGTTTTGATCAGTGTGAACTTTGCGAATACATATCTTTCCCTTTTCAACTTCATCCCTTACGTAGTGAACCTTCGTTCAATGTGCCGAGTCTTTTGATGAGCACGAGGTTCCTTGATTTGAGCAATCGTACCCTCGTTGTCACAAAAGATCTCTAGGGAGTCTTGAATGGTAGCAACAACCCCTAGATTAGCAATGAACTTCCTTGGCCATGCAGCTTCTTGAGTTGCCAATGAAGCAGCGATGTATTTTGATTCTGTTGTAGGTAGTACCACTACATCTTGCTTTGAGCTCTTCCAAGAGACCGCTCCTCCATTCATAATGAAGACATATCCCGACTGTGATCGAGAATCATCTCGATCAGTTTGGAAACTCGCATCCGTGTAACCCTTTACAATGAGCTCCTCCTCACGAGATCCATATATTAAGAACATATCCTCAGTGTTTCTAAGGTATTTCAAAATACTCTTAACAGCCATCCAATGACTATTGCCAGGATTCTGTTGATATCTACTTGTCATGCTTAGAGCATATGACACGTCTGGCCTAGTACATATCATTGCAGACATGATGGATCCTATAGCAGATGCATATGGGACTCCATTCATTCTTTCTTGTTCAATGTTTGAACTAGGGCATTGAGACGTGCTCAATATCGTCTCTTTTGAATAGGTACCAACCTTTCTTAGAATTCTCCATCTTGAACCTTTTCAAGACATTTTCAATCTATGTACTTTGGTTTAACCTATCAACTGCCTTGATCTATCCCTATAGATCTTTATTCCCAAAATATAGGCGGCTTCACCAAGATCCTTAATGGAAAAAGAACTTCCAAGCCAGGCTTTTACACCTTCCATGGTTGGAATGTCATTTCCAAATAGTAAAATGTCATCGACATATAATACAAGGAAAGTAGTAATGCTCCCACTAGATTTCTTATACACACAAGATTCATTAGCATTTTTGATGAAGCCAAATTTCTTTACTTCATCATCAAAACGGTGATTCCAACTTCTCGATGCTTGTTTCAATCCGTAGATTGACTTCTTTAACCTGCACACCTTGTTAGGATGTTTTGGATCAACAAAACCTTCAGGCTGTTCCATATGGACATCTTCCTCAAGATATCCATTAAGAAAACCGTTTTGACATCCATTCGCCAAATCTCATAGTCATAATATGCAGCTATGGCAAACAATATCCTGATAGACTTTAGCATTGCGACAGGCGAGAAAGTTTCATCATAATCAACCCCTTGAGTTTGAGTGAAACCTTTTGCTACAAGTCTAGCTTTATAAATATCCAAGTTTCCATGCATATCAGTTTACTTCTTGAAAACCCACTTACTTCCAACTACCTTGGATTTAAGAGGTGGTGTTATCAATTCCCAAACTTGGTTATCATACATGGATTGCATCTCAATGTGCATGGCTTCTTGCCATTTGTCAAAATTAGGTTTTGACATTGCATCACGGTATGTGGTTGGTTCATCCGAATCTACCACATAACATCCATCCATAAAAAATCCATATCTCTCACAAGGAACACTAGTTCTACTAGATCTGCGAATGTTTTGTGTATCTTGATCATCCATATGATCATTCTCAACATCCTCATGTTGATTGCTAGTATCAACCAAATGTGTATCTTCTTGTGAATCTTGAACCTCTTCAAGTTCCATTGTTCTTCCACTAGTTCCTTCCGAACGGAACTTAGTTTCCAAGAACTCTACCTTTCGAGCAATAAACACTTTCTGCTCTGTTGGATCATAGAAATAATATCCAATACAATCTCTAGGATATCAAATAAAGATACACTTAGTGGATCGGGCTTCCAATTTGTTTTGAGTGTATTGCTTAGGATAATCCTCACACCCCCAAACTTTTAGATATGACAATGATGGAACCCTTCCATGCCATACTTCGAATGGCGTCCTTTCCACTTTCTTGGTTGGGGCCATATTTAAAATACGTGTTGCGGAGAGCAAAGCGAAACCCTAAAATGAGAGGTAGGGTACTTCTAGCCATCATAGATTGAACCATATCCAATAAAGTCCGATTCCTCCTCTCACAAACACCATTATGTTGTGGTGTTTCTGGTGGATTAAGTTGTGAGACAATCCCACAACTTCTAAGATACTCTTAAAATTCACTACTTAGGTATTCACCTCCTCTATCTGTACGAAGAATCTTGACCGTTTTGTTGAGTTGATTTTCTACTTCATTCTTGAAGATTTTGAACATTTCAAAAGATTCATGTTTGTCTTGATAAGTACACATACCCATAATGACTATAGTCATCGATAAAGGTAATGAAATATCTTTCATCATTCCTAATTATTGGTTTAAAAGGTCCACATATCCGAATGTATGATCCCTAATAAATCATTTTCCCTTTTATTGGTCCCACTAAAAGTAGCCTTTGTCATTTTACCTTATAAACAAGACTCGCATACATCAAATGAATCATTTTCATTAGTTCTTAAAAGACCATTCTTTTGAAGTTTTTGCATACGATTCTTGTTTATGTGACCAAGGCGACAATGCCAAAGATATGAATCACTCAAATCTAGTTTGAGCCTTTTGGTGGTTGCTTGGTACATTGAGCTATCATATGTTGTGTTATCATGAACCAATTCATAGATACCATTACAAGGCATAGCCTTAAAATAAAACACATGATGCAAACAAACATGGATATCATTGTCAACAAATTTGAAATCATAACCACATTGTCTTAAAAGGGAAACTGAAATAATATTCCTACTCAAACTAGGAGCATACAAAACATTTTTCAAAATAACTTTCAAACCACTTGAAAGTTTCAAAACATAGTCTCCTTGGGCTTCAACTTCAACTTTTGCTCCATTGCCCATAAAGAGACTATCATCCCCTTTTCTGTAACGCTTATTTCTTTTGAACCCCTACAACAAAGTGCAAATTTGAGTTCCACATCCGGTATCCAATACCCATGTGTTAGAAGAAATAACATTTAGCTCAACATGTATCATAAAAGTCATACCTGAGGTTTGCCCGGCATCCCTCTTGGCTCTCAACTCTTTGAGATAGACCGGACAGTTTCGTTTCCAATGGCCTACCTCACCACACTCAAAGCACGGATCATCTTTAGAAACCTTTTGCTTCTTTTCTTTGGGTTCCACTTTAGACTTACCGTTCCCTTTCCCCTTAATGTGTCCCTTCCCTTTGGCAACACTTGCCTTAGGGTCGGGGTGGTTCTTTTTCTTTCTACCTCCTTCATTAATCGTAAGGACCGGTAGAACCTTTCTACCTATGCCCGCCTCGGCCGTTTTGAGCATTGAATGAAACTCACCAATGCTCTTGTCCCATCCATTTATGTTATAGTTCATAACAAAGCTTTCAAACTTCATGGATAGAGAGTTGAGGATCAAATCCATAGCCAAATCGTTGGAGACACGGCAATTAAGCCTTTCGAGGGGATCAATGTGGCTCTTCTTCTTAAGAACATAAGATGATACCGATTGGGTCTCGTCCATATATATTCATGGAGCGCTTGAACCGTTTCGAAGCGTTCCACCCTTGATTGTTGTTGGAACTTTTCCTTCAACTGGTTGATCATGTCATAGGCATTGTGGTTCTCAAAGTCCTTTTGTAAATCAGGAATCATACTCACTAACATGAGACTTGCACGGAGTCCTCGGTGTACTTGACCCAATCATTAAAGGCCTCCACGTCATTCTCATCGGGTTGATCGGGAATGGGATCGTCTAACACATAGGACTTATTTTCTTGCTTGAGAACGATTCTCAAGTTTCGATACCAATCCATGAAGTTCCCATGGTTAAAAGTTCCTTCTCGAGGATGGTTCTTAGTGATAGGTTATGGACGGTTGGGATTGAGTTATTGTTGTTTGCCATCTACAATTTTACAAAGTTCAATTTTAGTATTTTTAATATCAAAGTATTTTAATTATTAATACCCTTTTATGTCTAATAGATAATTAATGATTAAAATCTAGAATCCAACGTTACATTTAAATATCGGTTAGGTGACCTTTATCCCTTTATTTAAATTAACAAGGTAGTCAACGTTTGACAATTATAACTATTACAATTTCTAGTGTATGGGATCGGTTTAAACATTTATGTTTTGTTTGTCATGTTAATCCCATCAACACTTTTGTACATCATGCTTCGGTGATCCTAATGCATGACATCCAAATCAAGTCGTCATACCTAGACACACGTGTGATTTTACTAATATAAGTGGTTAGGTGACCTTTATCCCACAAATACGGTAATTTCACCTCAACTTCACAAGTATCTACATTTATGGTTAGGTGACCTTCATCCCATAAACGAGTTGCAAGTGAATCGAGTGTTGTCTAAGAGGATGGTGTTAAACTTCTTTTGAAAAGGGTTTTTATAGTTTTTAAAATTCTAGTTTTTAGAAAAACCTTTTATACCATACAATTTGTATGCATTCAAATGCATGGTATTTTATGAAAAACTATTTTCATTGTTCCTTTAATAAAACTCATTTCTATTAAATCATTAACCTTTAATAAACTCATTTTATTAATTCCTTTAATGATATTAAAGAACCAATTTTATGCTTTTTTTATCATAGTTGTTTACCTAGTTTATCAATTTTCAACAAACTGTCAAACTCATCCAAACAACACAAAACAAACAACCAACAATACAATATAATTGCATAACCATAGCCAACTATTTTGACCACACTTGCTTGCCATAACAAGTGTGTCAAAAGGTCATTCCTAAGGGTAAAAACATTGACAAGAATCTTGTGTCGGTGAACTCCCACTTGAACCCGTATCCAAATGCTTCAAGTAACCCTTTTGTGTTGTGATTTCACCATCTTCTTTAGGCACCTTCTTGGTCATCCAAATCAGCCCCAAAGTACAATTACATAGAAAAACCTAATACATTTTTCTAGAATAATAAAGTGCAAACTAATCTATTTATTACATACAAATGAAACAAATAAATTACATGCCTTTATTACAACAAATGAAATCACAATCACAAACATTCAAACATAAGGTCATGGCTAGGTTATATGCACCATAATACATCCAAATATGTAAACAAAAACAAACGAGAATGGCACCCTTTTAAACCCCAAAATTTCGGCCAACATTAACCAAATAAGAGGTTTTTGTCCAAACAAATAAGCCATCTTATGACATTAATTTTTCAGGATCATAACTATGCATATAAAAGTATTATCTTGAAAAACAAAGGGTTTGCCATGGGTGAAATTTCCAGCCCACTTTTTACACGAAAAGGACCCGAAAATTTCGTTTTTGAAGCATGTATCCATATAATCGGCTCTTGATGCCATTGTTGGGTTTTGTAGAAGTTTATCAAAGTCATATTAACCATTAATATGTCAAAACACAGCAGAGTAATATCAAAAAACCATTTAAAGATTAGTTAATTTATACATCAAATACATGTGTAAAAACAAAACCCATTAACTAGGATCTTTATATGAAAGAACATGTTATCAAACAAACATTCAAAACATCATATACTACCTCCTAGAATTCGTGGATGAAGAGGGAAGATGATGATTGAAAGCTAAATCTTCAGTATAGAAGACCTCAAGAGATGATACCCACAAGTCCTTCCAAGACACCTACTTGCTAGGTAGTAAAACACCAACTTTCTTCTCTCTTCTTGTAGATCCAAAAAACCCCAAGCAAAGCTGAATTTCACAGCTCACAAAACTTATTTTTAGCCAATGGAGAGAGGAATCTAGCTTCAGTGTGTGTAGGACAAAGTGTAAATTATGGAAGAGTGTAAGAGTGGTCTTAATCTTGCAAAAGCCAAGGCTAAAACGGGGGAGTCCCTAGGCCAAGGGGCGGCCGAAATTTTAATAAAATTGGGTTCCCAATTTTATTTCCTTTATAAAATACACTCTTAGCCCTTTTTTTATAAAATTAAAACCCCTTTTAATTTTATAACACTAACACACTTGTATTTGTCATTGTTTAACTAACTTAAATAATGAAATAAATAACTCCTCATGAACAAATTATCCACATAATGTTGTTCATTTACAAAAGCAATGACTTAGAAAACCAATTTTCTAAATTGGTGTTAATATTTATTTGTATGATCTTATCTACGAATAAATATTTATTGCTGTTTGTTTGGCTTGTTATTGGGTATGACCCGACTTGGATCATAACGTACTAACCACATCAATCTTGTATGTGTCTTAGGCATATAATGTCCAACAATTTTGAATAATAACCATATTCATGGATGTATACATGCTAAAATGAATACAACTCAAAATATCACAAGTATACAAAGAGTTAAATATTACATTGTTCCAAACTTTTAAATACTAAACAGATCAATTCCAATCACTAGAATATTGAAGTTCTAAAGCACAAGTATGACTTTCATGCTTTGCCCTTTCAAGGAGCTTCGTGAGTGGATCCTCAATGTTTTGATCGGTGTGAACTTTACGAATCCATATCCTTCCCTTTTCAACTTCATCCCTTACGTAGTTGAATTCCACTCAATGTGCCTAGCCTTTGGAAATGCATAGGGTACCTTGATTTATGAAGTCGTACCCTCGTTATCACAAAAGATTTCTAGGGGGTCTTGAATGGTAGAGACCACCCTAGGTTGGCGATAAAATTCTTTATCCATGCAGCTTCCTGACCTGCTAATGGTGTGGCTATGTATTTGGGTTTTGTAGTGGACAATGCTACCCATTCATAATGAAGACATACCCCGATTGTGATCGAGAATCATCTCGATCGGTTTGGAAACTCGCATCCGTGTAACCCTTTACAACGAGTTCTTCTCCATCATATCCATATATTAGAAACATTTCCATAGTCCTCCTAAGGTATTTCAATATACTTTTAACAGCCATCCAATGGCAATTACTTGGATTCTGCTGATATCTACTCGTTATGATTAACACGCATGACACGTCCGATCTAGTGCATATCATCTTATATGATGGATCCTATAGCAGATGCATATGGGATGTCCTTCATTCGATCTTGCTCATCCTTTGAGCTTGGACATGGAGATGTACTCAATATTGTCCCTTTTTGAATAGGTACCATACCTTTCTCAAAGTTTTTCCATCTTGAACCTTTTCAAGACTTTATCAATATATGCAGTTTGGTTTAAACTTATCAACCGCCTCGATCTATCTCTATAGATCTCTATTCCCAAAATATTGGCGGCTTCACCGAGATATTTTATGCAAAAACTACTTCCAAGCCAGGTTTTAATACCTTCCATGGTTGGAATATCATTTCCAAAAGGTAGTATGTCATCAACATACAATACTAAGAATGTTATTATGCTCCCACTAGCCTTCGTATATACACAAGCCTTGTCAGCGTTCTTGGTGAAACCAAATTTCTTGATCTCTTCATCAAAATGTTGATTCCAACTTATGCTTGATTCAATCCATAGATTGATCTCTTTAACTTGCATACTTTATTAGGATGTTATGGACCGACAAAACCATCAAGCTGAACCATATGGACAGTCTCTTTGAGATGTCCATTCAGAAAAGCGGTTTTGACATCCATTTGCTAAATCTCATAGTCATAATATGTAGCTATGGCAAATAATATCCTAATTGACTTTAGCATTGCCCCTTGATTTTGAATGAAACCTGTTGCTACAAGTCTTGCTTTGTAAGTATCCAAGTTTCCATGTACATCCATTTTCTTGTTGAAACCCACTTGCATCCAACAGGTATGGAGTTAAGTGGAGGGTCAACCAATTCCCAAACTTGATTGTCATACATGGATTGCATCTCAACGTTCATGGCTTCCAGCCATTTGTCACAATCCGAATTGGACATTGCTTCATGGTATGTAGTTGGCTCATCGGAGTCAACCACATAGCATCCATTCATGAAAAATCCATATCTTTGAGGTTGAATGCTAACTCTACCAGATCTGCGAACGTTTTGTGTGTATTGATCAACCTCTTGATCATCATCAGCAACCTCTTGTTGATTTCTAGTGTCAACCAAACGTGTATCGGCTTGTGGATCTTGATCCTCATCAAAATCCACTGTTCTATACGTTATTCCTTCCATAAGGAACTTAGCTTCCAAGAACTCTGCCTTTTGAGCAATAAATACCTTTTGCTCTATTGGATCAAAGAAGTAATATCCTATACAGTCTTTGGGATATCCAACAAATATACATTTAGTGAATCGACTTTCTTGATCGAGGCCATATTCAAAATATGAGCCGCGGGGAGCAATACGAAATCCCAAAAGGATGGAGGTAGTGAGCTTATAGCCATCATAGATCGAACCATATCCAATAGGGTTTGGTTTCTCCTTTCGGACACACCATTATGTTGTGGTGTTCCAGGTGGAGTAAGTTGTGAGACGATCCCATAACTTCTTAGATGGTATTGAATAGCATCACTTAGGTATTCACCTTCTCTATCTGAACGAAGAACTTTGATAGTTTTATTGAGTTGATTTTCTACTTCATTCTTGAAGATTTTGATTATTTCAAAAGCTTCATGTTTATGCGTCATCAAGTACACATAACCATAGGAACTATAAACATCGGTAAAGGTAGTGAAGTATCTTTCCCCATTTCTAGTTATTGTCATAAAAGGACCACATACATCCAAATATATGGTTCCCAATAAGTCTTTTGCCCTTTCGTTAGTAACACTAAAGGCCGACTTGGTCATCTAACCTTGTAAACAAGATTCACATTTATTAAATGAAACATTTTCATTTGTTTTCAAAAGACCATTCTTTTGAGGTGTTTGAATCCGATTCTTGTTTATGTGACCAAGATGACAATGCCAAAGATAAGAATCACTTAAACTTGTTTTAATTTTCTTGGTGCTTGTTTGGTATAGTGTGCTATTATAGGATGAATCATTATGAACCAATTCATAGATTCAATTAAAAGACATAGCCTTGAAATAAAATACATCATCCATACAAACATAAATACCATTGTTAACAAACTTTAATTCATAACTACATTGTTTTAAAAGGGAATCGAAATTATGTTCCTAGTCAAACTAGGAGCATACAAATGTTCTTAAGAACAACTTCCAAACCATTTGAAAGTTTCAAAATATTGTCTCTTTGGGCTTCGACATCAACTTTTGCTCCATTGCCCATGTAGAGACTTGTGTCTCCCTTCTTGAACTGCTTATTTCTTTTGAACCTCTGCAACAAATTGCAAATATAAGTTCCACATCCAGTATCCAATACCCATGTGTTTGAAGAAATAACATTTCAACCAATATGAATCATGAACGTTGTACCTGAGGTCTGCCGAGCATCCCTCTTGTTTCTCAACTCTTTGAGATAGGTTGGACAATTCCTTTTCCAATGACCTATCTCACCACACTCAAAGCATGGATTGTTCTTCGTTACCTTAGGCTTCTTAAGCTTAGGCTTTGGAAGCTCTGCTTTAGCCTTTCCTTTTCCCTTTCCTTTGATGTACCCATTTCCTTTGACAATATTTCCCTTGGGATCGGGAAATGGCCTTTTCTTATTGCCTCCCTCATTGATCGAGAGAACAGGTAGAACCGTTCTACCCATTCCTGCCTTGGAGGTTTTGAGCATTGCGTGAAGCTCCCCAACGCTCTTGTCCCACCCATTCATATTGTAATTCATTATGAATTTCTCAAACCTTTTGGTTAGGCCATTAAGGATCAAATCCGTGGCCAGATCCTTTGAGATGGGACAATTAAGCCGCTCGAGGCGATCAACGTGGCTTTTCATCTTGAGAACGTAAGATGATACCGATTGGGTTTCCTCCATGCGACACGCATGAAACGCTCGAACCGTTTTGAAGCACTCTACCCTAGCTTGTTGTAGGAACATTTCCTTCAACTGGGTAATTATGTCATATGCCCTAAGATGCTCCAAATCCTTTTGGAGTTTGGGAATCATAGTTCCCAACATGAGGCAGGAAACCTACATCGAATCCTCAGTGTATTGAAGCCAATCGTTATAGGCCTCAACATCCTCGGGGTCGGATTGGTCAGGAATAGGTTCGTCAAGCACATAGGCCCTTTTCTCTTGCTTGAGAACAATTCTGAAGTTTCGATACCAGTCCATAAAGTTATTATGGTTAAGATGATCCCTTTCTAAGATGGTTCTCTGTGATAGGGTAGGGATGGTCGGGGTGGTAGCATTATTGTTTGCGGCCATTTCTACAAAATCACAAAGTTTATATTAGTATTTCTGAAAAATTGTATTTTAATTATTAATACCCTTTACACGTCTCATAGACAACTAATAATTAAAATATAGAACCAATGTTACATTTAAATGATGGTTAGGTGACCTTTATCCCATTATTTAAATTAACAAGGTAGTCAACATTTGACAATTGCAACCTATTGCAACTTCTAGCTTTATGGGATCGGTTAAACATCTTATGTTTAGTCGGCATGTAAAATCCCATCAACACCATTGTACGCCATGCTTTGGTGACCCTATACACATGGTTTCCAATTCAAGTCATCCGACTTACACACACATGTGAGTTTACACATACAAGAGGTTAGGTGATCTTTATCCCACAAGTATCTTAAGCCCACCTCAAATACACAAGTTCCTTAAAAGTGGTTAGGTGACCTTTATCCCACAAGTAGTTCTCAAGTGATTCGAGTGTCGGGTAAAAGGATGGTGTTTAACTTGTTTCCAAAGGGATTTAAGTTTCCATTAATTCTAGTTATGAAAACTCTATGTACCTTGTATTCGCATGCTTTCAAATACATGGTACCCTATGGTTCCATTTTTAATAACCCTCTTTTATTTTGAAATCATTAATCCTTTTAATAACCTTTTATTAGTCACTTAATGATTAGGAACCAAAAATTAAGCTTGTTATGATAATTTATTTAGATTGTTAAGCATATCCACATATCAAACAATCAACATAAAATGAATAATCAAACAAGCATATATATAAAACAACCACATGTGCATAACCATAGCCACTATGTTGACAACACTTGTTTGTCATCACAAGTGTTGTCATTTGGTCTTTCCTAAGGGTTGAACACAACATAAAAGATGAGATCTCCAAAGACCCCCACTTGAAGTTGCATCCAAATGCTTCAAGCCCTTCTCTTTGTGTCTTCTTCTTTTTGTGCTTCCATCTTGTGCATCTTCTTTTACAAAATTTATATCCGAATACAAATTTTCTAATAAAAGAAAACACACTTAATCTATCTATTACATTGCCATTGAATGAATAAATAAATTACATCCAAATACAAACACAAAAGAATAATATTACAACCCATTATGAATGAAATCAACCAAAACAAATATTCATTCAAAACCAAATCAACACAAGGTCAAGGCTAGGTTATGCACCAATATGAATCATCATATAAAACATACAAGAACCAAATAAATCCCCATTGGACCCTAAATTTTCAGCCAACATAAACCAATAATTTAGGGTTTTGTCCAAACAAACACAATCAACCATTTGATATCTTACTTTCAAGGTTTAATCACAAGCATGTTAGATATAACCTTGAAGGTTGGGGATTTATAACATCACCACAAAGCAGCCCCTATAAGGTTGTTAAAGTCCTATAAAGCAATTTTACAAGGACAAATGAAACTAGTCATCCACATATCCAGCTCTAGATGCCAATGTTGGGTTTGTTGGACCATATCAAAGTAGTTTAACCATTTAAACATGAAAACGCAGTGGATTAAAACCTTAATATTATCATTTGTAATCTGAAAATTAAGTCTCATAACATAACTACAATAAACCCAAGAACATAAGGATCATTTATATGTGAATGGACTAGCTATCAACAAGAAATAACAACCAAAATAAGACATACAAACACCTTTGTAGAGCTGCTGAAAAACGTGATGTAGGAGGAAGAAAATGACGTTGTTGAACAGCCAAAACACCAAGGAAAGGTGTCCTCAAGCTTCCATACCCACAAGCATCAAGCAAAGACCACTCTTGCTAGGATTTGTACACCAAAAGCTCAAAGAACAAGCTGCTGGAACCCTTTCCAGCCAAGAATCCCTTCAAGAAAAGGAGAGAATATGTTCTTTTGTTCTTGCATGTGTGAGAGAGAGTGAGAGGTGAAGTGTTGGACCATTCAATTGTGTCTCTTCTCAAGACACTTGAAAGACCAAAGAACCCCTTTAAGGGCGGCCGAAAATGGTCAGCCAAAAAGAGTTTTCCCCCAAAAACTTTTATAAAACAAAACACTTACAAGTTAATTGTGAGTTATGTAATTAACCTATTAATTATATAACTCTCACACTCTCTTATTATTTGATGTCATTTGACCAAAACAAATAACATTACAAATAATACTTATGGACAAAATATCCTAATAAGTTGTTCCATCTCATATGCAATTTATTTAGAAAACCCATTTTCTAAATTGGTGTAATTATTTAATTGCATGATCATATCATCAATTAAATATTTATATTGGTATTTGCAAAGCTTGTTATTGGGTATGACCCAATTTGGATCATAACGTACTAACCACATCAATGTTTTATGTGTCTTGGGCATAAAGAATCCAACAATAATTTCATTCTCACTCGTTCATTCAAACACAAACTCTCTGTGTGTTCATACTCACTCCCAACATTCATCACTTGCATTGTATCGACTGTTTACCTCAAATTATTATGATATATAGGTAATGCATTTGATCCTGAACATCATGTTAAGTTTAAAACATCAAATCTCTAATCATTAATCAAACAATGACTAAGCGTTTGAATCCTATTCGGGTGTTCGAACCCTAAGTTCTCAAAAATTTGAAATTTATGGCTTAAATGTGTTAAAATGTTCAAAATTAAACCTAAATTTGTTGATAAGACATGATTTCAACCGGATTATCATCATGAGAACTCATTTTCAATAGAAAATGTTATTAATGATCTTGGTGTTCATTACTAAAATTTTTTTTTTCAAAAGAACTGAATTGACAAAATTAGATCTCTATGTTAAAAAATTCAATTGTTAATCATAATCATCTTAATATTCATAATATTGGATGATTAAAATGACATACTGATCGTAAATTTTTAAAACTTGTTTGATTGTGAATAAGATAGAATGTTTTTGAACACTGAGAAAATTTTTGAATAAAATTGATCAAGTTTAATAATTTTAAAATCTATTAAGTAAATTAATAAAATAAACAAGTATTTATAATCTTTTATATCTTACTTGATAGTAGTCTCAAAATGACAATTGATTTTGTATCAAAAGTGCAGGATCATTGAAGGGTGTGAGTTACAACACAACAACACAAAGAGGAGATTAAACAAACTTTTAATCAAATGGTAAACTAGATTAACCAAGATAAGACACTAGGAACACAAGTAATGTAAGAGACAGAACATAAAGAACGCAAGTGTATGGTTTTCAAGAATGCAGTATATTGCTTTCTCTATGTTCTATTACAAGTGTTACAAAGCATAAATAAAAGATACAAGAACATGAGATACTTATACTACATCCTACAGCTGGCTATACTTTGAAAGCTAGCTGGATACAATTGACTAGACACAAACAAAATCAATTGTAGAGTCAAAAGGCAGATTGCCTTTTGACTTGTGACTATGACATGCCATAGCTCACATCCTTATTTATTACAAAAAGGATAAAGTACATAAAGTAGAAAGTTTACAGACACAAGACCTCAATGTACAGTTACCGAAAGCATGGACCTTTTCACCAACTCATGTAAGTTGGTGACTTGTAGAGGTGCAGCGGAAATGTGTCCAGCTTTACAGAAAAGTACATCAGAAAAAGCATATTTTAAAAGTCTTCGAAAGAAATCTGTCTTCATAACTTGAAGCTTCGGAAGACTTTGTCTCTGAGGCTTCGGAAGACTTCATCTTTGGCTTCGGAAGATATTGGTCTTGGCTTCGGAAGATTTCACACTTAGAATATTTTTGTTGAGTGTGTGAAACTTCCGAAGCATTCTACTTTAGAACTTGTGCAGCAGAATAAGCCTTGGATGTTTGGGTTGCATCAACCTCTTCATTAGTCTCTACAAACTCCCCCTAGCTTGATGCTACCAAAACACTAAGAAGACTTCAGATACCAACAGTCCTCATCAGAATGATACCCATTCCTTTCTTCAAGGGATGATCAGGATTCTTCAAATTGTCAAAGTATCTTCTCATGTCAAAGAGATCATGCAGAGGCAATTGAAACATGTCTTGCCATGTATAAGTGTCTTCAAAGCCTTGATCTCTAATGACATGCCACCTTTCTGGATTTGTGGTGTATGTCCAAGACAAGATGGGTCTTCCTGATGCAAGAGGAGCTACTAAGGTTAGAGTTGGTTGAGCATCCTCTGGCTGCACATCCTCAGGATGTTCTGACTCTTCCTGAGGTTTAGAAGAGGATGCAGTCTTCCTTTTCTTTGGCTTTGGTTTAGAAGCCATCCTCTTCTTTCTTTTTCCAAATTTTAACTGAGAAGACTGGCGTGCAGCACTAGATTGATCTCTGTTGTCTGTCTTAGTTGGGACTTCCTCTCTCTTAGGCTCAAAAGGAGAAGGAGGTTGACCCTGCTGTGGATCAGAAGATGAAGCTTGCTGAGTCTCAGCAGGAGGTCCAGGTTGTGTTGTCTCTGGTTGTTCAACCTTAACCTCCACTTCAGGTGAAGCTTGACTTGGAGTGGAGTGTAAATCAGTGAGCTCTCCCTTTTTAATCTTCTACTTGATCACCCTAATATGCTCATCCATAGTGGATAGAGACATGGGACCAAGTCTCCTTCCGGATAATCCATACAGCTTCAAGAAGCTCATCATCCTTTGCCTATCAGCAGACTTCTTCATACTCTTTCGGATGATGGCTCTTGATTTTGCAGCTTCTTCCCTAAGCTTCATCTTTGTTGTCTTTCTATCCTTGACTATCTCAAGCTCAAGCTGTTTTAAATAATCAAAATCAACATAGTCATAGGGCAGGGGAAGAAGTGCATCTGCCTGGTAGAAGCCTGTGGCACTCAGGTAGTTGATCATCTTGATTCTATCTTCTTCTCTGTCTACCTGAGGTTCTTGTTGAACCACATCCTCTTGCATAGGACTTTCTTGAACTGGGGAGAACGCAGGCATATCTTTGTATAGTCTTTTTCTTCTTCTCTCTTCTTTGACTTGTACTAGGAGTTCTGCATCTTTTGCCTCCTTCTTCTCTCTTGACCTTTCCACGTCAACCAGTTCATTTAGCTCATCCAAGGGGAGAGAGATGACACTGTCTATATCATAGTTCGTAGTCTGCAGATAGTTAATCCCGACTGCCCATAACTAATCATTCTGAGTGTTTGGTCTGGGGCAGCCCTGATTGCAGACTCCATGAGTCTTGAAGACCCAGAAGAGGAACCTTCTCCCCTCAGCTTCCTTTTCCTCTCTCTCTCCTCCTCCTCAATCTCCACAGATGTCATCTTTCTTTTCCCTTTGTCATTCACAGACTTTTGTGACTCAGGGTGGATAGAGCTTTGGTCTTCATTGCTTGTTGCAGCATCTGAGCTCAAGCCAGAGAGAGGTTGAGAGCACCTTCACCAGCAGGTGTCAGAAGGAATATGGATCTCTGCAGCAATTGGAGATGATGAGACAGGGCTCTCAGGTTCTGTCACTCGGCCTTCAGTCAAGGTTTCCCCTATGAAGCTAATCTTAGGGTCTGCCTCAACATCCAGTTGACGGATGACATTGCCTGATTGCCTTAGTCTCCTTCTTAGGCTGAACTCTGCAATGATCCTATCTTGGATTCTTTTAGCCAGTCTGTCAGCTTGTCTTGATTGGTTTGGGTTGACAAGTGGCATGTTGACTAGATCCAGACCTTCATAGTAGTTCAAGGTCTGAAAGTTGAAGACTTCTTGTTGTCCTTGAACTCTTATGATGATGAGGGCCTTCCAGTTGTTGTCATACCTCCATCCAATGATGTGATTAAAGGATGATGGAGGTGACATAGCCCTTGGTATCCCATCCTCAAACAGACTCTGTATAAAGGAGTCTGTGTAGTCCACATCAATGTACACTAGAGGAGGTTGCTGAGAATGCACAGTTGCAAGTGAGGATGGTGAGTCCTCAATGTCCATTCTCTCAGAGGAACTCCCAGGTTCTATGGCTGATAGACTTTCTCCCCCTTTTTGGTAGCATCACCCACTTGCATAGGTGAGCTGGAGGATAGATCAATCACATCCACAAGTTCTTGTGTTCCTGGTTGAGCTCGCCTTAAGGGTCTCCCAGCTAGTTTTTCCTTAAGATGTGAAATCTCAAGTTGCTGATCATTGATCCTATTGTGTAAGGTAGTCGCCTGAGATTCAAGATGACTAACCTTTGAGACTAAATAGGTGCATGTTTTGGATAGTTGTTGCACTTTTAGTCTTAGATCCCCCTCATCTTCATCAGAAGAATCACTGGGGGTGGAGAAGATTGGACCAGAGTCCTTTCTCTTATGACCAGTTCTGAGTTCTTGGCCACTGGATTTCCTCTGCTTACTGGCAGTCTCAGTTGAGATGTCAGTAGGCTGAGTTGCCATGGTTGAGGTCTTAATGATGTAATCACTTGCAGAAGTGAGAGCCTCTTCCATATGGACATCCTGAACAGGTTCAGGAGTGTCCACCTCTGTTGTGGGTGACTGATGTGGGATAGATATAGGAGACTCAGGAGTATTCATCTCTCTTTGAGTAGGGGAAAAGAAGAGAGACTCATTATACTCACTGAAACCTAGATCTTCATCAGTATAGAAGTCAAGGTTAGGAATTGGTTGTTGTTAGGATCAGTGATCTACGTTGATTGATTTAAGAGTATAGCAGCGGAATTCTAACAATGAATTAGCCAATTCACAAGAACGAAACGATATTCAATGAAGAACAAAGACGGTTATAGAGAGAGAGAATTCTGCAAATATATTCATTCAATATTCGCTTTCGTGGTAACTGAATGTCACAATTACAATTAGGTCGACACCTCTTATATAAGAGATGTGACGTCTGCTGATGTCACTTGATAGTGACATCTAACAGAATTATTTCAACTGAAACACAACTACTGAAGATGTCAAAACAGCTGACATCTTCTTACAAAAATACTAAGTGTTATCAGTTACTATAACTACTGAAAAACATAAAACTACTGAAACTACAACGACCGAAGAACAAGCTCTTCAGTCATTTTACAAAACTACTGAAAGTAAAAACATAAAACTACCGATATCACAACTACTGAAGAAGTACTCTTCAGCTGTTGTGACAAACTACTGAAACTTCAGTACTTGGTCTTCAGACTTGAACTTCAGATGTTTCATCAGCTAATGACTTCAGTAGATATCATCAGCTCATGTCTTCAGTCTTTGTCTTCAGACTTTGTACACCAGTTGTTGATCTTCAGTACTTGTAGACTCTTCAGCTGTTGTACTTCAGTACTTTGAACTTCAGCTTCAGCACTTGTGTTCTTCAGCTGTTGAACTTCAGCACTTTAGTCTTCAGCTGTTGAAGTCTTCAGCACTTGATCTTCAGCTGTTGGAGTTTTCAGTACTTGTCGAACTGCTGATGAAGTCTTCAGCAGTTGTTGTGATATCATGTGGGACTTAGAGGTTTTCTGATCTTGGCTCATTGGTTCTTTTGGTCCAACAAACTCCCCCTGAACCAATGCAGCCAAAACCTCTAATTTATTTATTTTGCCACTTATTGTTGGCAAAAAGGTTGGTCTTTTTCCTTCTTGATCAGTAGAGAAGATGACCCATATAAGCTCCGGCCTGGGAAGAAATCTCAGATATTTGTTTGGCAAGGTATGAATGGGAACTCTGTTTTGGGGAACTGGACACAGAGTTGTTATCCCATTCATGAGATCTACTTCCCGTGTATAAGCCTGTAGGATTCTCTGGTATGTGCTTTGAGAAACATAATTTGTTCTTCCATGGTCAGGTTCTCGGCTTCACCATCAAACAATCCTTCTCGCCCATACAGCTCTGAGATGTACTTGGCCTGTTTACCATTTTTGAGCTCAACTGTTGTAATCTGTCTGTATGCAAACTCATCAGGATGACTCCCTTCAAGTAACAGACTGAGCTCATTTTGTTTGAAGTTCTCAAGCCTCTTGTAGACTAACCCCTTTTTAATAATTCTGTTCTCTAACATCTTTTGGGGTGGTTGTTTAGTCTCATAGGCCTTCTTGAAGTCTTCGACAATCTCCCAGGGTGATACTACAAGGGCCACTGTGATCTCTTCATCTACGATCCTTTTGACTTGGCCCTTGTATCTCGAAGGAATGTCTTTCTTTACAATCCTGTGAGCCACCCTAGGATCAGGCCATACTCTCACCTTTTCCTTCTGATATTGAAATGTGTTGGCAAGAGTGTACAACCTCAGAGCTTCTTTCTTCATACTAATAATTGATGACGAAGCAGCATAAGTTTTGTCAATGCTTTTCAGCATTTCATCATCATGAAGCTTTTGCTGCTGCTCTTCTTCAATATTTACTCTCACAGCATCCATCTGTGAGGTGGGAGTGATGGGCATGGGTTTGGCTTTCGCCAATGTTAGAACTGCAGACAGAGGCAGCCTATCTTCTTCCACATCATCCTCCTCTTCTTCTTCTTCTAGCCTCAACACCCTCTCTTCTTCTTCTTAGGTGCATCATCGGCTGTTGGTTTAGATGGTAAGGGAATTGGTTTTGAAGGTTGAGGAAGTTTGGATTTGGGCTTTGAGATTGGTTTGGAGATTTGAGGGGTAGGCTGTTTTTGAGTGGGTAAAAGGAAGGTTGTTCCAGCATTTTGGTTGTGAGTTTAGCTTTTGTAAGTCTTGCCATTTCAAACCTTTTTCCAGCCCCAGCCTCATCAAGGGCTTCAATGATAATCCCCTTATGGAATTGCTCAGACAGACAGATTCTGGTGGCTATAGCCAGAATACTGTCTCTGGTCCATGCACGAATCTCCATCAAAGATCTTCCTACTATTTCGCAATGAAACGAATCATGATCTCCAATCTCTCCTTTTCCAGTACATCATACCCAGCCCATCTGGTTTGAATCTCCTCCACTTCCAACTTCCTGATCTCACTATCTAATGTGGCTGTATCAAAACCTTGCTTGAAGAGTTGCTCAATGATGGATCGGCTGTGTGTGTCATCTGCATCTTTTACCAGCTCTTCCAAGGATTTTTCTTCAGCAGTAGTTTGATCATCAGCACTTTTCTTTCTTTTGTAGGTGATCAGTTGTTGTTGCTTTTCTTTTTCCAACTCCTGGATTTGCTCTTGTGCCTTCTCATCCTCAGTTCTTTTCCTCTTCTTTTCTTTCACTGCAGTACTCTCCCCCTTTTTGGATGCATTGGTGGTAGGGGTTTGTACCGCAGAAAGTTTCTTTTGCACAGCATCATCAATGAGTGTTGTAGAATGGAGGAAATCCTCTCATCAATGGCTTTAGTAACAATTCATTGATGATGGGAGTGATGAGAGGTATGGATTGTTGGAATACAGCAACCATCTGCTCTGGGGGGTACTGTCCCGGAGAGATAGTGCCAAAAGCAGAAGCTGGAGGCTCAGTGGAGTGAGAGGGTGAAGTGTTTGGGGAACCTTCAACTGAAGGTGCCATCTGTGGTTGGTGGAGGCAGATGGTCTTTGTTCCTTAGAAGTTTTGGCAAGCAGCTCTTGAGTCTGCTCACCTCCTCCTCCAGGATGGTGTTTTGGGCGATTACATCGTAAAAGAAGCCCAGGTCATCATCAGTAGATACTGAATCACCTGACCTCCTGATAGGATCAGGATGAACATGCACTGAGTGTAGCTCAGTTATAGCATGTGCCCCTTTGTCTTGGAACTGGGGACTTCCTGCCTCAGGACTATGTCCGTCATCAGCAGTTGCCTCTGGTAAGGTCTTAGTAATGGTACCAACTACAACCTGATCATATGCTGACGCAGGAGAAGTGGCAGCCTCACCAGAAGTTCCAATCTCCATTGCTACACTAGGAGAAGGAACATTGTAACCCCTATGCTGTGGGTTCTCAGCTGCACTTTGGTCCTCCCCCTCAATGGTAGAAGTGTTCCCAGTAGTAATTGGTATCTGGGGAGGGGGTGAGGAGTGCAACTGAGTCAGCACTTGTGCAACAAGCAATGTAGGACTTTGGGGGCGGTTGCATGGGGTGATGGGGTAGAAGCAGTGTGCACCTGGGGAGGAAGGTGCTCTTCAATGGCAATCTCCTCAAGTGAGGAAGATCCCAGATGTGTGGGTACCCCTTGTTTGGTTGCTGCAGGCTCCTTTTGATAGGAATCCTGAGCGGCTATGGCTGGAAGAGTCCTGATATCCACTAGGGGGTTATAACAAGTGGATATAGCCTGCGTTTGTGTTGCAGGGGCATCCTCAGGGGACTCATTTCCCTGAGTAGCCTTTTTGGTTTTCTTTTTAGTGGGTTTGGTGGGGACTTTTGATTTGGAGGTGGTGGCTGGGGGTTCCAGCTGCGTGGGTTTGCGCAGCTTGGCAGCCAGTTTGAGTGATTGGTCAGAGTTGTGCCGGGAGTATACTTCAGGCAAAACAGCCATAGCAGGGACTCCCAGGCCAACAAGTCCCTCAGCTTGAAGCTGGTTTGTAATTATGGCCATTATGAACCGCGGATATATATCCAACGGTTAGCGGTTTGTTTTTGTGCCATATCCTTGAGCTCTGAAAATATATTTCTGAAAAATTTAAAGGCTGTTGCTCAAGAATGGAGTACATTACCTGCTGCCACTTTGTAGACATTTGATCCCAAGACGAAGTCTTAGGAGCCAAACAGACATTTACCATGTGAAAGATTAGACATTCAGCATCATGGAAATGTTTCTTCAGTATGGTGGAGGCACAAAGATTTCCCTGATATCCATGGTGGGCAAAGGATAAATCAGTTGTGCCCTTTGGATATCCAACAGGAGAAGTGGCATCATCCAGGTGTAGAGTTTGACGAAGTATATCGGGAGTGATGACCACTTCGTGGTTGTTGACGACCGACCGGAGAGACCTGTGTTGTTCTCCCTAGTGGTGAGGGTGACGTTCATCCAAAACTTGTTAAGGGATTCGGCATGAAGGATTGGATTGAGAAGAAAGGCCGTTTTGTAGGGTGACTGGACCATAAGATCAATAACATTATCGAACTTAGCCCAGAATGGCGATTTGGTGAGGTAAGCTACACAGTTGTGTCACGGTTTGAGTTGCATGGACGCCATTGAGGAGAGAGAGTTTTGGAGAGATGAACGTTAGGTTTGAAGAAGATGAAGCTCTGAAGGATTAGGTCAGGGATATTTATAGGGTACGGGTTAGAAAACGACTGAAGGATTTGGTGTTAGTCATCAGTAGGTTTAAACGACTGTTGACATGGTATTACCCTTTCAGACGTTGAAACAGCTGAAGTCGTGGTTTTAGGCATCAGTAGTTAGAAAACTACTGAAAGCCATGGTTTTGACTTCAGATGATGAAACAACTGAGGACTTGGTGTTTGTCATCAGTAGTTGTGAAAACTACTGAAGACAGTGGTTTTCTCATCAGTTGTTGTAAACAGCTGAAGACTTGGTATTAGTCATCAGTAGTTATAAAACTACTGAAGACATGGTTTTGCTTAGTTGTTTAGAATGAAACAGCAGTTGTAGAAACAACTGAAGAGAAAGTTCTCTTCAGTAGTTTTCGTCAATTCATAGCCTTTCAGCTGTTTCATACTGTCCTCAACACTTAATCATCAGACTTCGCATTTGCTTTTCAGGTGTTTCATAGGACGCCAGTACTTATCTGTTTGTACTGATTTCAGTAGTTGTAACTACATCAGTAGTTTGGAACAGATAAAGTACTTCAGTACTTGTGAGGCATTTAGCCGTCAGTAGTTATAAAAACTACTGAAGGTGAAAGGACTCATCAGTACTTATATGTGACATGGTTACCAATGATCATCAGTAATTTTTACTGAAATCACCAGTAGTTGTCACTTATTCTAGCTGCAGCATACCAAGCCTTAACACAAGGTTTTGGAAAGTAGAACTATCCAAAGGCTTAGTAAAAATATCTGCAAGCTCATCAGCACTAGGCACAAACTTAGGATCAATCAGACCTTTTTCAAAACAATCTCGAATAAAGTGATGTCTGATCTCTATATGTTTGGTCCTAGAGTGCTAGACTGGATTTTTGACAATACACAGAGCTGAAGCACTATCCATTAATAATGGAGTCTTAGTCTCTGTAATGCCATAATCCAGAAGTTGGTTCTGAAGCCAGAGTACCTGAGAAGTACAACTTGCAGCAGCAATGTACTCGGCCTCAGCAGTTGATGTAGCAACAGATGTTTGTTTCTTACTCTGCCAAGAAATCAAACAGTTGCCTAGGAATTGACAACCACCAGAAGTTGACTTTCTAGTTAACTTGCACCCTGCATAGTCACTATCTGAAAAAGCAACTAATTTGCAAGAGTGTCCAGTGGAATACCATAAACCCAGAGATTGTGTACCTTGCAAATATCTAAAGATTCTCTTGACTGCAATCAAATGAGACTCTTTAGGAGCAGCCTAAAATCTAGCACAAACACATGTAGCAAACATAATATCTGGTCTAGAAGCTGTTAAATACATCAAGGACCCAATCATACATCTGTAAAGTGTTTCATCAACAGCTTTACCTTTCTGATCAGCATCTAGTTGTGTGGTGTTGCACATGGGAGTAGAACAGGGCTTACAGTTTTGTAAATCAAACTTATTCAAAAGATCTGTTGTATATTTTGACTGATGAATAAAGGTTCCATCAGCCTTTTGTTTAATTTGCAAGCCTAGAAAGAACTGTAATTCTCCCATTGCACTCATTTCAAACCTCTTTTTCATTAATGTTGTAAAATCATCACACAACTGGGGATCAGAGGATGCAAAAATGATATCATCAACATAAATCTGAACAAGTAGCTTATGCTGATCCACCTTCTTACTAAACAAAGTTTTATCAATGGAGCCTCTAGTGAAATTATTCTTAAGAAGAAAAGTAGAAAGTGTCTCATACCAGGCTCTAGGAGTTTGTTTCAACCCATAAAGAGCTTTATCAAGTTTATACACCCATTCAGGATGTTTATTATCCTCAAAACCTGGTGGTTGACACACATAAACTTCTTCCTTTATTTTACCATATAAAAATGCACTTTTGACATCCATTTGAAAAACTTTAAGATTGTGGAATGCAACATAGGCTAAAAACAATCTGATTGCCTCTAGTCTGGCTACAGGGGCAAAGGTTTCATCATAGTCAATACCTTCTTCTTGTGAAAACCCCTGTACAACCAGTCTAGCCTTGTTCTTAACAATAAGCCCATTTTCATCAGTTTTATTCCTAAACACCCATTTAGTGCCTATTGCACACTTACCTGGGGGAAGAGGAACCAGTTCCCACACTTGCTGTTTCTTGAACTGAAGTAGCTCAAGCTGCATAGCTTCAACCCATCCATTGTCTCTCAAAGCAACATGGTAGTTCTTTGGCTCTAGCTGACTGATGAAGAGACCATAGAAGCAGAAGTTAGACAATTGACTTCTTGTTGAAACACCAGCATTGATATCACCAATAATCTGAGACATGGGGTGATTCTTCAGTTCTTGATAAGCAATGAGATCTGTGCAAGTGTTTGTAGGACCTTCAGCAGCAGCAGATGTTGATGCAGACTCTTGAAACCAAGAATTAGATGGTAACTCAAAAGATGTAGAGGAAACAAAGATCTCATCAGCATTTGTTGTGGATGGAACTGCTGAAGCTACAGGAACATCAAATTTAGCAGACACAGGCAGTTGGTCACTAAATTTGAATAGGTGAGTATTGATATTATCATCA
Source organism: Flaveria trinervia (assembly GCA_025506515.1). NCBI lineage: Eukaryota > Viridiplantae > Streptophyta > Magnoliopsida > Asterales > Asteraceae > Flaveria > Flaveria trinervia. The sequence continues at coordinate 77,611,029 of CM046444.1, forward strand.
TCATCATCAATACCACCAGGTGGAAGACATGCTGCAGAAGATGATTTATCCACAGGATCTGCAACAGCTGGAGGTTGATAAGGAACATATTGCAGTATGTCCAAATCAAACAACTCCACAGGGTTTTGTGGAATCTTGTCCAAAGGGGATTCATTAAACTTCACATGCAAAGTCTCTTCAACTATCTTTGTTCTGCAGTTGAAGACTCTGTATGCCTTGCAAGTAGATGAATAACCAACAAAATACCCTGCATCCACCTTAGGATCAAATTTATGGAGTTGATCCTTTGTGTTGAGAATAAAACAGGGACACCCAAATGCTTTGAAAAATGAATTAGAGGAGCCAAGTGATGGAGAACTTCATATGGAGTCTTCATCAACCTCTGATTTACTAAGACTCTATTCTGCACATAGCAAGCTGTGTTAATAGCTTCAGCCTAAAAGGTCAGTGGCAAACCAGAGTCAGCCAGCATGGACCTTGCAGCTTCAATTAGGGTCCTGTTCTTTCTCTCCACTACTCCATTTTGTTCTGGAGTCCTTGGTATGCTAAACTGCCTTTTGATTCCCTTTGAAAGATAGAAGTCATCAAGTGTATGGTTTCTGAATTCAGTTCCATTGTCACTCCTAATACACTTGACTGGAAGGGAATACTGCTTCTCAACATACAACACAAAGTGAATAATCTTCTGAGCAACCTCATACTTTGAATGTAGAAAGAAAGTCCATACAAATCTGGAGTAATCATTCACAATTACCAGATAGTATTTCTTCTTTGCCATGCTCATTACTCTCACAGGACCGAATAGATCCATATGCAGTAATTACAAGCAGGCAGTGGACTTAGGCTTTTCAATAGGAGGGAATGAGACTTTGTGCTATTTTCCTTTTAAACAAGCAGTGCAGGTTTCATCACAGTGGAACTCCTTTATTGGTAAGCCTCTAACTAAACTATTGTGGATAAGCTGATTCATGTTTTTGAAATTAACATGACCCAACCTTCTATGCCACAGTTTAGATTCTTGAGAAGAGGCTTTGGAAAATAGGCAAGGATTGCCTCTGGATCTATTTTCTTGGAAAGATCTAAGGCATACACTCTTCCTGTCTTGTTGGCTCTCAGGAGAGTGTGATCATCCAACACCTTATCAATCAAATGCAGAACTTTGGATGACAGAATCCTACAGTTCTGACCGGTGAAAAGAGCAACATGGCCTTTATCACACATTTGACAGACACTCAAGAGATTGTACTTGAGATTTTCCACATGATTAACATCATCAAACTTGATTTCTCCATTGGAGACAAAGCCATTTCCAATGATGTAACCCCTAGCATCATTGCCAAAAGAAACAAAGC
>CM046444.1:77612480-77872988 GCA_025506515.1 Flaveria trinervia
GCAGGGACTAAAGTTGACATTTTGCAAACTTGGGATGGGTATACAAACCCCATTCCCAACCATTTTCTTCATCTTCTTCACTTTCTTCTTCACCACCCATCTTCTTCACTTTTGCACCAAAACGCTCCATTTGGTCTCGTTTTTGTCGTCTAGACGTCATCTACAACCTAGTCTACTCCATCCTTGCAGGTAGACGACCTTGGTTGTCCTTTCTTGCTTGTTTTACTGCTGTCCATTTCTAGGGTTCGGGTGTTCGGGTCAACTTGAACACAAGAGGTCGTGTGGGTGCGTATGGTGTCTTTCTAAGTGTGCTTCTTGTTTGTGTGTGTTTGTTGTGTGATTCTGGAACTCCTTGTTGTGTAAAACCCGTGCTCGGGGCAGCCGAAGGCTGCTCTGCACTTCATCAGTCACGAACCTGTAGTTCAGGCGACTGGGTCTGTCATGCGACTGAGCCGTGCGACTGGGTGAGTCGTGCGACTGAGTCATGCGACTGGATCATTCGGGCGACTGAGTCGTGCAACTAGGAATGTCATGTTGTGTGCGGTTGAGTCAATGCGGATGAATGTTGTGTGTGATTTAGTCAATGCGGATGAATGTTGTGTGCGATTGAGTCAATGCGGATGAATGTAGGGTGTGATTGAGTCAATGAATTTGAATGTGGTGTGCGATTGAGTCCTACAACCGAATGAATGCATGCAACTGTGCGTGTATCGCATGACTGAAGGCCAATCGTACGCTGATTCGTATGATTGAAGGTTGATTTGTGCGTATGGAGGTTAAGTTGTGCGATTGGGTGTTGTGTGGTATGACAGAATGCCAGTCGTACGAATGAAGGTTCAATCGTGCCAATGAAGTTGATTCATACGATTGAAGGTTGATTCGTACGAATGGAGTGTTGAGTCGAGCGTATGGTCCTGTTGTGTGACTGATGGTGTTGTGTGTCCGAACTTCCTTCTTGAATGTCGTGTGATGATGAGGTAACATCAGTAAAAGTGTCATTGCTTGACCACAAAGATTAAAGTCAACGCTATCAACATGCACATACTATTTCAATTTAAATCAACCTAACCTTTTACAATTATCAACAACCCATTTGGGACTACAAATATTTAACAAGTACTATCTTTTATAACAATGGGATCTTTATACGGATTTCATTAGCAATGACGACTACTCTTAATACTTGGATCTACATAAGGTCTGATACGTGTGTCTGCTTGTGTGTGTGTTACCCACGACCGAACCGATACAACCCGAACCGACCAAACATTACTATATGCTTTATACACGTCATTAATGCTTAACAATAACTTTCAATAGGTGTTTGACTGTTCATTGCATACAACCATTGGGAACTTGATCATTCATACTTACCACTTAACATGTGAGTTTCGTGGCCCCTTTTTATGCCTATGCTACTTTACAAACATTTACAAACATGGGGGAAAAGTATGCTCGCCCGTTTTCTATGCTGTACAACTTACATACAATTTACATACTTGGAATCAATGTGCTACTGTTTTGTTAGTACTTATCTCATACATGCTTGAGGCTTCTTTGTGGTTCTTTCTTACAACCATTTAATTCCAGTGTGGGAACCGACGGTTAGGTATTGGTATTACTACTTGGGTTGACACCCTCACCCTCGTGTTGGTATACTAGTTAGTACCAACAGATGCCAGGAACGGGCCTTGGGTTATTATATTCTTCATGATGCTCTGAAAGTCTGTACACATTTGGTAATATGAGGAAGCAAATATGATCTCATTAACATAGACTTAGACGAGAAAAATGCCTTTCCTAGACTTCTTTATGAATAAAGTCTTGTCAATGGTGCCTTTACTGTAGCCAGTCTTCAGGAGAAACTGAGCCAGAGTCTCACACCACAACCTAGGTGCTTGGTGCAGTCCATATAGAGTTTTATCCAACTTGCATACATAGTTGGAGTGCTCTGGATCTTCAAATCCTAGAGGTTGACACACATAGACTTCCATACTTTATCCTCATATAGAAAGGCACACTTGACTTCAAGCTAGTAGACAGTAAAATTCTTGGATGCAGCATAAACAAGAAAGATCCTCACTGCCTCAAGTCATGCAACTAGTGCGAAGACATTAATGTAATAACTTCCTTCTTCTTGGGTGTATCCTTGAACTACTAGTCTTTCCTTGTTCTTGATTATCAAGCCTCTATCATCTCTCTTTTTTCTGAAGAGGCATTTGGTGCCTATTGGTACTTGACCAGATGGTAACGGACATAGGTTCCAAACCTTTTCTCTTTTGAATTGAAGAATTCTGACTCAACCCAGCTACTATCCTTTAAGGTTTCTTCTACTTTCTCGGGTTCCATCTGAGACAAAAAGCATGAGTACAGGTAGACTTTCCTATTATGAGTTTGTCCCGTTGTTCTCACACCTTCAGAGACTTCTCCTATGATGTTCTTAACTGGATGAGTGTTGTGAGTCCTAAGCCTGGGAATCACCCCATGTTGCAAAGATAAATCCAGGTTGGATGTATTTTGCTCAGGAGCTTGAACACTTGAACCAGCTATTGTTTCAAACTTATTCCATGAGGATTGATTGAATGAATAGGAAACACCATTATCATTTGTTGGCAGTGAAGTAGCATTAACAGTTTCTTGTTCCTTCAATATGCTACTTTCATCATCTTGGTGTTGTGTAGTGCCACCAGATGACTTTTGAGGCTCACTAGGTAGAACACTAGTTGAAGCTCCACTATCTCTTGAAATAGTCAAACTATCAGATCTTAAGATAGTTGGAGCCTGATCCTCAGCTACTCTTGGAGAACTTGAACTCTGGGTAACTCAAGAGTTGATCATCATCAGAATCACTTTGAAAACCTATTCTAGCTAAAACATTCTCACAAGATGGTTTAGAATAGTTAGGAAACAACTCTAAGTAAAAAAAATGATCAGACCCATTCCCCCTAACACAAGGAGTGTGCTCATTGACAAGAATGTTGGATGATCCCTCAAATTGTAGATTTTTAATGTTATAAACTCTATAAGTAATAGAGTTAGAGGAATATCAAACAAAGATAGCATCATCCGACTTTTTAGCAAATTTTGCCAAACTGTCTTTTGTGTTAAGTATGGTACACCTGCTGCCAAAGCCATTAGAAAGCCAATGAATGATGGCCTCTTGTTCCATAGCTCATAAGGGGTTTTTCCATGTCGGTTAACTACAAGAACACTGTTGTGCACATAGCATGCAGTTCCTCCTCTCAGCAACACCATTTTGTTGAGAAGTTCTAGGAGCAATGTATGTGTAGCTATCCCTTTTGAGTTACAGAATGAGTCAAGAACTTGAATATCAAACTCAGTCCCTTGATCACTTCTAATTAGCTTAACCTTGTGATCAATTTGATTTTTTATTTTAAGAATAAAGATTTTAACGTTTTAGCAGTTTCATCCTTAGTTCTTAAAAAGAAGACCCATGTAAATCTTGTAAAATCATCAACGATCACAAGGCAGTATGATTTCTTTCAATTGCTTGTTATACTTATGGGACCAAATAGATCCATGTGCAATAAGTGTAATGGTGGTCCTGTTCAATTTCAACAATTTCAACATTTTGAAGGTTGCTGTTCAATTTGGAGGTGAGGCTAGAGGATACATTTCAAATTGAACAAGATATCCATCAAAATGGTTTTTGAAGGAGAGATCCATGTGCAATAAGTGTAATGGAGGTCCTGTTTAATCAAACCAAACCCCTCGTTATACTGATGGACCTCCAAATTGAATAGGAACTTGAAGGCTATTGTTTCTTGTTCTTCTTGTCTTTATTATCAGTTCTTCCCTTTGTCTTCTGACTCTTTTGTTGGATAGGTGTGTTGGTACTACACATTTATCAGGGATCAGAAGTTCCTACCAACTCGAATCCAACTAAGATGAACACACCCTTTTGTTTTGGATCAATCTTCAACTTAGATTTAGCCACTTTCTTGGTAGTTTTTCTGCCTACCTTAGCGCAGGTTCTTCTGGCTTTTTTGGTTAGGGGTTGGTCATCACCGGTAAGAGGGTTTGGTTTACCTAGTTCGTCCCTGTGATGGTCTCTAAAGTTGCATTAGTCTTTAACTCATGGAAAGGGGGGTCAGCAGATGGAACCTTTTGCTTTTACTATGATACCTTGGTTGTCTAATAGACTCATAAGAGTCTAGTGGAGAAATTACATTCGTTCCCAACCCACCTTTGTTTTGATAAAAAAATTTTGAGTGAGAGGATGATGCAAGAATGGTTTTGAAGTTTTTCTTTGAGATAGCATGGCATGCTTCCTAGCTTGAGCCTTAGCTGTGACAAGTTAGGCTTGACCCTCAGTCAATTTGGATATTAAATCCTTGATTGGAGTCTTGTCGTTTGTACGTTCATGTTTTGAAAAGGACACAGTTTTCTCTAACTCGTCATTTTCTTTTGATAGTCAGATTTAACCCTTTTAAAATTAGATTTTAAGATATTTAAAGACTCAATATCATATTTAATTTCCATATTGTAATCCTAATATAACTTAACTTTAGCAATACAAGCTGGAGTACATAGATGTTCATATACCTTGGTATCATGTATTCCAGCCATAAGTGCATGAGCAAGAGTCACATCCTGTACCATGAAGATCCATTCAACTTCTTGAGCTACAACTGTTGTTTCAGTTGACTTCCTAGTGGCTTTAGGTGTAAAGGGATGTGAGGAGGCATGTGAGGTTCCCGGATTTGATTTAGGAGCCTTACATTCTCTAGCAAAGTGACCAAGTTGGTTATAGTTGTAACTTTTGCATTTGTTTTATCAAACCCAAACTTGTTGCTAGTTGTATTCTAAGGGAATTGCCTTCTAGTTCTTTTGAAGAACTTCTTTACTCAGTAGGTTAATAGAGCCATTTGTTGGACTATGTCCACATACTCCACATCATCTGCACTGAAGCACTCTAAATCATCAAGCAATACTGATGATCACTAAAGTACTCACTTCCTGAGACAAAGGCACAACTATCTTGAAAAGAACCTTGTTGACCTTGTTAAGACCTTGGAGTCTCAATATAGGTGATGTAGGGCCTTGAAGAACAAGATGGCTGTTATGAATATGTCAGGTACTACTGAGGTTGGAGTCTTGAGCCTTCAACAAACATTAAAGCATTGCAAGCAGGAAGGCTTGAAGGTCTGCTCATCTAATGGCCTTTCTTGTTGTCCATCTCTACACAGTATCCATCAAGGATGCCATATCGTTCATTCATGGTGAGGATTTCAAGTTTTCTATCCTCTTGATAGAGACACAATAGAACATCCAATCATTTGGGAGTGCACTCATGAATTTTTGAGTGAGATCTCTCAATTCAAGGGTAACTCCCACAGTCTGAATGGAAGAGATAAAATCCATATACCTGAAGTATTGGTGGCTGAGGTTCTCTCCAGCAATGTAAGTGAAGTTCTCGAACTGCTGCTTCAATGAATATTTCTTTGAGTCATTAGAACTAGATTACATTTGAGACAATGCATCAAACAGTTCTTGAGATGACTTGTAGTACTCAAAACCTACCATAATGGAGTTGGGTATAGCACTCATAAGAACAGTCATGGCATTGCTATCAATGTCCAACTACTTCTAGTCTTCATCAGGGTAGTCTTCAATGACTTTTTCTAACATCACATTGTTTCTACCTAGTGTAGCAACCTTTGGTTTGTAAGGACCATTGATAATCGATTGCCACATTTTCCCATCTTGATACATGATGAAGCTTTTTATACGTCTACTCCATGATCTAAAGGCTTCAGGGGTGATCATAGGTGCTTTAGTCATCGTCCCCATCTCAACACTAGACTTTTGGTTGAGGGCCATTTTGAGAGTGGTGAAAGGATTAGTGAAAAACAGTTGATTTGGACGGTAAGATCTCACAATCAATAGCCTAAAAACCTCTGATATCAATTACAAGATCGATGTTTGTCACTTAACACTTGGTTTTTCTCTCAAACTCACTTATCACACACAGTTTTAGAGTAAGAATAATCTCTTCTAAGAGTTGATAATAATAAGTAACAAAGAGGACAAGAAAATCATTTTCAAGGTACTTGTATATATTACTTTTCAACTCAATGTAATCTTAGACTCCTACAACCATATTACAAAAGTTATATGAGAAACTATATATACTATCACTTATAGCCAGATATACTTTGATACGAACTGAAAACCTATAACTAAAGCAAATACTACAAAGCTAAAGTTAAGGTATCTTGGATAATGTCTTATCTAAGATATGGTAGTCATGACATGTCCATTACTTACCTTTTGCACCAACTATACTAATTGATAAAGGGGAACAATGGAATAAAATATGGTCAAATACATGGGTTTTAAGAAAACACCATCTAGAGGTATGCAACAAAGTATCAGAAAGACTATACTTATGTCCACTAGTTCATAGCAGTGTCTTCTGAAGTTTAATTGGCTTTAGAAGAACAGTTCTTCTGAGGCCAATTATACTTTGAAAGAGACTACTTCTTCTGAGGCATGGGGACTTCTAATTCGGAAGTCATTGTCATGGAATCTTCTAAGTCTTGAACTTCGGAAGAGAAGGCTTTGTATTCAGAAGTTGGAGTTTTTTTCAGAAGTTGTTCTTGAACTTTGTCTTCAGAAGAACTACTTTTGCATTTGGAAGTTCTACACTGAGCTTAAAAAGTCCTTTATTAGTTGCACCAAAATTGTTTAAGTGTTTGGTTTTGGTTGAACCAGCCTTTCTAGATCCAACATATCCTCTGTTGTAAGTCACTACACACATGGATATTTTCACCTGATTCAAAAGATGCGAATGTGCACAATCCATTCAAAAGTCCAAAATGGATGCCCCTGATTCTTATGAATCATCTCTATCTATTCCTTTATGAAATGGAGTCATAGATTACCTAATGGTTCGTCTATGGTGGTTTTCTTGGATATTATAAAATGCTTTAACCATGATGAGTTTCTTATTGACCTAAACATGAGATCTGGTTAACATATATATATTAGGTTTTTAAGTTGATTAAAAGTGCTTGTTTGCATACCTTGATGAGAGTCAGGCTTTCTAAGTCTGAGTGTGTGTTACATAATGTCACATCTAGTCAATCCTTAATCAATCCAAGAATAGAAAAAGTAAGTGTGCTGATACTTTTTCCAAAATACTTATTGTTTGTCCTTAGATCTAGTGTCTTCTTGCTATAGAAATGCTGACCTAGAACACACCTGAATAGGATTAACCACTGTCTATGACTATCCATAATTATTTTTGTTTAATCTGCTTATTTTTAACTGATATGATCTCAATGCAAGCATGTGATTCATTAAGTATATAGTAGAGTTTTATTCTGCTTTATTTTGATTTATGCATGACTTTATGTGTCCAGGCATGTTGATAATGAGTGGTTTTTCTCTATTTTCCAACAATCAAATAAAGTTATATGTTTTTGAACTAAAAAGTTTAGGGGGAGTAAAGATTGAAAATGAAACTCAAAATAAATGTTTAGATGAAAAGGATGAAGCTAAAGTTTACAACCATGTGTGTTTACAAGCATGTGTGTGTTTGATATGATGAAATAATAAGTCTAAAAAGATTTCAAATCAAGTGAAAGCTTCTTGGAAATTTACAAATAAAAGAATTGAGATAACTTTTATTTTTGAAACATTTCAAAATTTGAGACTAAAATGACAAGAAATTATCTAAAAATAAAAAAGTCAAAATGTGCTTGATTGATGATAAAAAGTCAAAGTTGACCAAGAGTTGAAATTTTAGTGAAGAACAGTGTTAATTTGAAGAATTAGGGTTTGGACGAAATTTGTGAGAAAATTCCAAGTGTTTAGATGTATGGAAATGTCTTCATACGCCTAGAAGTACATTTCAAGAGTATGATGATTTTTAGATAATGTGCAGTGTTGGGCGTTTTGGTTCAACCTCATGTCCCTAAACAGTTGTCATGAGTCTAAAAATTGGTCAAGTGTGGGGCATTTACATTCAATCTAATGCGCCTGAACAGTACCAGACTTTTCAAATGTTGAAAATATTCAAAGTGTAGACTCTTAAAAGGTCTTGCGCATAAATTGTTTTCATGTGGACTAAAATATATTAAATTGTTCCAAGTATTAGGCGTTTTAAGCTAAGTCATACACCTGAACAGTGCTCATACGCATAAACAGTGCCCATGCCCTGAACAATGCAAATGCACCTAAGAATTTTTGATAAATCTGACCAAGTGAGCTCATGCGCCTAAGTCTCATGCTTCTCAACAGTGGTCATGCGCCTTCACAGTTTTGATCCACCTAAGTGTTTTTACACTTACATAAATTCAACACTTGACATAATTGTTGGGTTTGTTGGACCATATGAAATAGTTTTAACCATTAAAACATGAAAACGCAGCAGATTAAAACCTTAATATTATCATTTGTAATGTGAAAATTAGTCTCTAAACATAACTACAACAAACCCAAGAACATAAGGATCATTTTTATTGAATGGACTAGCTATCAACAAGTATAAAACCAAAATAAGACATACAAATACCTTTGTAGAGCTACTGAAAAACATGATGTAGGAGGAAGAAAATGATGTTGTTGAACAGCCAAAACACCAAGGAAAGGTGTCCTCAAGCTTCCATACCCACAAGCATCAAGCAAAGACCACTCTTGCTAGGATTTGTACACCCAAAGCTCAAAGAACAAGCTGCTGGAACCCTTTCCAGCCGAGAATCCCTTCAAGAAAAGGAGAGAATATGTTCTTTTGTTCTTGCATGTGTGAGAGAGAGTGAGAGGTGAAGTGTTGGACCTTCAATGTGTCTCTTCTCAAGACACTTGAAAGACCAAAGAACCCCTTTTGGGGCGGTCGAAAATGGTCAGCCAAAAAGAGTTTCCCCCCCAAAAAACGTTTATAAAACAAAACATTTACAAGGTAATTATGAGTTATGTAAATAACCTATTAATTATATAACTCTCACACTCTCTTATTATTTTATGTCATTTGACCAAAACAAATAACATTACAATAACTTATGGACAAAATATCCTAATAAGTTGTTCCATCTCATATGCAATTTATTTAGAAAACCCATTTTCTAAATTGGTGTAATTATTTAATTTCATGATCTATCATCAATTAAATATTTATATTGGTATTTGCAAAGCTTGTTATTGGGTATGACCTACTTGGATCATAACGTACTAACCACATCAATGTTCTATGTGTCTTGGGCATAAAGAATCCAACATCTCCCACTTGCACAAGATTCATAGAAGATTGATGCAAACAGTAAATACCGCCCTAACAACGGTTTACTACCCTTAACGCATGACTTAAACCCATTCAATAACATCATCGCCTTCAAGTATCCATCTTGAATTATTTAGGTGAATCAGTTATTTGTCCTTTTGTTATAGATTTCATGTTAAATCCAAGGACATAGAGTGATCATTCCTTGTTGATTTAACTTAATCAGGTCTTAGACATCTTGCTCTCAGTGATAAGAGGAACAAATTCCATCTTTACTACATATGTTTTTCACAATCCCCTCGTGTCACACCTGAACAGCCTTATGTACTGCACATTATTTCAGAGCAGTGAAGAACTAGCTCAAGGTATAACATTTGGTGAATATTAAAACCCAATATGTATCTCAGGTCGGAGGAACCAAATAATATTCGCCCTTTACTCAAATTTACTTATGATCAATCTAGAAGATTCCATGTAGTAAAATTGAGATGTGGTTCAGTCCAATATTTGTATCCCACAAATATCTAGGAACCTTGGCAGCAATCAATTGCTCTATATTCATTCCTTATGAAATCCACCAATCCATGTTCATAATAGTCTTACGTTCATATCTTTTCCCACAAACATGACCGACTACGGACATTTATGTTGGTTTTGTAGAAGTTTATCAAAGTCATATTAACCATTAATATGTCAAACTCTATGGAGTAATAATCAATAAACCATTTTAAGATTAGTTAATTTATACATCAAATACATGTGTAAAAACAAAACCCATTAACAAGGATCTTTATATGAAAGAACATGCTATCAACCAACACCCATTTAAAACATCATATACTACCTCCTAGAAGTCGTGGATGAAGAGCGAAGATGATGATTGAAAGCTAAATCTTCAATGTAGAAGACCTCAAGAGGTGATACCCACGCCCTTCCAAGACACCTACTTGCTAGGTAGTAAACACCAACTTTCTTCTCTTCTTGTAGATCCGAAAACCCCAAGCAAAGCTGAATTTTTCAGCTCACAAAACTTATTTTCAGCCAAGGGAGGGAGGAATCTAGCTTGAGTGTGTGTAGGAGAAAGTGTAAATTATGGAAGAGTGTATGTTGGACCAAAAGAACCAATGAGCCAGATCAGAAAAACCTTTAAGTCCACAGACATCATAACAACTAAAGTGGTCTACAACAGCTAAAGACAAAGTCTGGAGACAAAGTCTGAAGACAAAGTCTGGAGACAAAGTCTGAAGACAATAGCTGAAGACAAAGTCTGAAGACAAAGTCTGAAGACAAAAGCTGAAGACAAAGTCTCACGACAAAGTCTGAAGACAAAGTCTGAAGACAAAGTCTGAAGACAAAGTCTGAAGACAAAGTCTGAAGACAAAGTCTGAAGACAAAGTCTGAAGACAAGTCTGAAGACAAAGTCTGAAGACAAAGTCTGAAGACAAAGTCTGAAGACAAAGTCTGAAGACAAAGTCTGAAGACAAAGTCTGAAGACAAGTCTGAAGACAAAGTCTGAAGACAAAGTCTGAAGACAACTGCTGAAGACAAAGTCTGAAGACCAAGTTCTCAGAAGTTGTCACAACAACTGTAGTAGTTCTTTTCAGTAGTTGGGATGGTTTACCTTTCAGTAGTTTGTAATAAGTAGTTTTATTTTATGTAAAACATCTGAAGTTCTTACACTTCAGATGTTATAACTTCAGTAGTTGTAATTTTAGCTTGCACTTAGCTTTTTGTTAAGGTGTCCACAGTTGTTGTGGACATCTTCAGTAGTTTAGTCTACTTTCAGTTGTTTGTATAAATCAGTTAGCTGTCACTATCAAGTGACATCAGCTGATGTCACATTCCTTTATAAAAGGAATGTTGACCTAATTTCTTTGTAGCCAAAGCTTGTGTGTGAATGAAAATATTCTCTTTGCAGAAAACTGTCTCTCTCTATAACCGTCACTATTTGATTGAATATTCATATTATTCTTGCTTAAATTTCGTCTGATTCTTGTTCTATTCCGCTGCAAATCTTAATCTAATTGATCAAACTAGATCCCAATCCTTTCAAATGGTATCAGAGCTAGATTAATCATTGATCGATTTAAAAATTGATCATGAAACTGCTCTTTTGATATCTAAGTTTGATTGAATAGAAAATTTGCAAGAATTGGTTATAGAGTTTGATTTTCTATTGCTTCCGGTAAATTAATTTGAGATTCGTCTTGTTTCAAACTGAGTTGTTGAGTTTTTGAGCTAGATTTGTTAAAATTTCATTGAACCTGTTTGAATAAGTGAAAATGGCTACATCAATCAATGATCCTCACAATACTGGCTCCTCAACAAAGCCTCTGATGCTTGTTAGGAGTGAGTATAACATATGGCAACGCCAAATGCTCCATCACCGGTCTGTCAACAGTTCAGGTTGTTGGAAATCTGTGGTTCATGGACCATATAAGCCTATGGTGAGTAATCCGGAAACGAATGAGATGGTTCCGAAGAAGAAAGAGCAATACTCAGATGAAGATCCGAAACTGTTCGAAATTGATGCTAAAGCCCATGGAATTATGGCCATGGCACTGCCTAATGAAATCTATTTTGGACTTATGCATCATGAAACTTCTCATGACCTCTGGGTTGCTCTGAAAGAACAATTAGGAGGAACTAATGAGGTCTTGGCAAACAATAGAGAGATCCTTGCCCAGCAATATGAGACATTCTCTCATAGAAAGGGTGAGTCACTCACTCAACAGTTTGAGCGATTCTCCTGTTTGATATCTGAGCTGAAAATGGTTAACATGAATATACAAACAGTCAGATGAACAACAGATTCCTCAGATCATTGCCTGAGAGATGGGACACATATACTATTGTCCTACACTCCAGTGCAAATCTGGACAATCTATCTCTCACCCAACTTCATGGGAAACTGTTAACATTTGAAAGAGATAGAACAAAAAAGGAAACTGGCTTCATCTGGGAAGCTCACTGATGATTTTGTACCAGGCAATACTACTATGGTTGGTCATGAGTTAGAATATGCTGCATCAGAAAGTTCTTATGATGAGAATATAGATTTCTCTTCAAACAGTGGAGATCCTGCTTTTGTGGTATTGATAGTAATTCAGGGTGTAGTAGTGATAATTTGTGCTTTTTGATGGATGATTGAAAGGAATTGCTCGTGATGATTTGGAAGAGATGGATATTTTGAGCCAAATAGCATTAATCAATATCAGATCTCAAAAATTTTACAAAAGGACAGGTAGAAAATATCCTGGTCTCTCTGGAAAAACCAAAGTTGGTTTTGACAAGAGCAAGTTGAGGTGTCACAAGTGCCATAGACTTGGACATTTTGCAAGAGAATGTAGATCATCTGGATCTAACTCTTCTGCACCCTTTGTGACATTTCCATGCAATAGCTCACAAAACAAAGGGCAACATTCTACCAATTCTGGTCATCTCCAGCATATTTTGTCCCTCAAGGTCCAATGCCATATCCTTATCCTGTTTTTACATGCCTCAATCCAGTCAGGTTCCATTACCCATAGCTCAACAACCACATGCCCTACCTGAGCCTCAACCATCTCAATCAAATCAACAATGTCAATCTCAATCACATCAAAGCTTTTTCACACCTGGAGTTGTTGACTGGAGTAGCTTACCAGATGATTTTTCTGGTTATCTGAACAATTGTTTTCTGGTGCTGGTCAACATGGTGGTGAAAATCCTTTTGGAAATCTTGCTCTTATGGCCCTAGAGTCTACTGATGGTTCATGCTCAAATGCTTCATCATCACAGGTACCATAGGTATCTTCTGAGGCTAAGGCCAAGTTGTGTTCTGAGTCATGCATTGCTGCTTTTGTCTCAATTAGAGAACAAATGTAGCTTTAATTAATCAAAATCTTGACCTAGAGAAAGTGTTTTCCAAAAGAAAAGCTGAGTTTGAGTCTGTCTTAAATGAAAAAGATGATGAGATTTACAAATTAAAATGCCAAATCACTAATGAAAAGGCAAAGGTAGAGGTCATTTTAGAGAATCATAAGAATCTCAAAGAAACACTTGCAGCTACTTAAGTAGAGTGTGAACATTGGGTAACATCCTGCAAGGGGTTTGAAATGCTTCTCAGCAAGCAAACAACTTCAAATATGAAGTTTGGGATTGGGTATAATCACACTGTACCTCCTATAGATTTTACTCACAAGATAGAAGTAAAATCTTAAGGTGAAAGCAATTCCCAAACCACGTCATCATGTGTCTCATCCTCAAGTGATAATCCAAAATCAGAGGATGAAGTCAGTATTAGTACCTCAGCTAATCAATCTGCTGATGGTCTCACTGATGATAAACACATGATCAAAGAAAAACTGAAGACTTCAGCTGTTGTCTCACAAAGTATTCAAAGTACTGAAGGGCAAGTAACAACACCTGACGAGCATTTCAAACTAAATGAAAACAAACATGATTTGACAACTGCTGAAGAGTCTATTAGGAAATCCAAAAGTATTGATAGAAAACTTCTGAAGAACAAATCTTCAGTTGTTACAAATCCTTTAGTACTTAACATAAGTACTGAGAGGAAGAAAGTACTGAAGAACACACCTTCAGTAGTTTCATCTTCTTTAGCAGTTGAACAACAGAAGATGATGAAAAAGCCATGTGAAAGATGTGGTCTATTCAATCATCTCACTGATGAATGTTGGTACAAAATGGGTTCCAAATTCAACAAAGATAAAATCATTAAAAAGAAAATTAATAAAATGAAAGATGAATTTGAAACCAAGTTTGTACCACAAACATCTCAAACTGATTACCCAAAGTTCATACAAAAATCTAAAAAGAAGGAAAGGGTTTATCATAAAACAGCTAAAAGTATTCCTCATGGAATATCAAAACACCAGACTAAGTCTGTGTCTTTCAAAAAGGAGGACATGGTGAGTCAGAGGAACCAATCAAAAACAAGTACTGATGTGTCTGCTGAATTGAAGGCTTTAACAACCAATGAGACACAACTTGTTATGATGGTTCAACATCTGTTGGGGAGAGTTAACCAAATAGATGTACCTGTGATTGAACCACTGAAAAGGAAAACTAAGCCAAAATCAGAGGAATCCTTTTGAGCACCATCTCCACCTTCAAAGGCTGTTACTCATGAAAAATCAGTTAGTATAAAATCTATTGATGAGAACAGACCCAAAACCAAAATGGTTTGGGTCTCAAAAGCTCACTAGTTTCTTGTGACAAATACAAGGTTCTTAGCATGCCATAGAAGCATCTGGTATGTGGACAGTGGAGGATCTATGCATATGACAGGGAGCAGTTCTCTTCTTCATGACTACTCTCAAGGAAAGAAGGGATTTGTATCTTTTGGTAATGATGCTAAGGGTTACATCATCGGCAAAGGCTTTGTGTCAAATGGTGAGAGAAGATTTGATGATGTTAACCATGTGGAGAATCTCAAGTACAACTTGTTGAGTGTTAGTCAAATGTGTGATAAAGGGCATCTTGCACTTTTCACCAGCTAGAACTGTCGGATTCTATCTTCCAATGTTTTGAGAATTATTGACAAGATATTGGATGAATATACTCTCATGAAGGCCAACAGGATTGGAAGAGTATATGCCTTAGACTTATCAAAGAAAACTGAGCTAAAAGGCCAATCATGTCTATTCTCCAAGGCCACTCCTCAGGAATCTGAAAATTGAGTTCAAATGTGATGACAACTGTTCTGCTTGTTTAAAAGGAAAGCAACACAAAGTATCATTCCCTCCAATAGAAGAACCAAAGTCCACTGCCTGCTTGCAATTACTGCATATGGATCTTTTTGGTCCAGTAAGAGAGATGAGCATGGCAAAGAAAATATACTGTCTGGTAATTGTGGATGATTATTCCAGATTTGTATGGACCTTCTTCATACATTCAAAACATGAGGCTGTTCAAATCATCATCTACTTTTTGTTGTATGTGGAAAAGCAATACTCCCTTCCAGTCAAGTGTGTGAGGAGTGATAATGGCACAGAATTTAGAAACACACACTTGATGAATTCTATTATCTAAGGGAATCAAGAGGCAGTATAGCATTCCAAGAACTCCTGAACAAAATGGAGTGGTGGAGGGAAAGAACAGGACCCTTATTGAAGCCGCAAGGTCAATGTTGGCTGATTCTGGTTTGCCACTAACCTTTTGGGCTGAAGTTGTCAACACAGCTTGCTATGTTCAAAATAGAGTGTTAGTAAATCGGAGGTTGATGAAGACTCTTATGAAATGTTACATCATTTGGCCCTTTTGATTTCCTTTTTTAGAGCATTTGGGTGTCCCTGTTACATTCTTAACACAAAGAATCCACTTCAGACGTTTGAATCAAAAGTGGATGCAGGGTACTTTGTTGGGTACTCATCTAGTTGCAAGGCATACAGAGTTTTTAATTGCAGAACAAAGATAGTTGAAGAAACCTTGCATGTAAAGTTTAATGAATCTCCAAAGGACAAAATCCCACAAAACCCTGTGGAGTTATTTGATTTGGACATACTGCAATATGTTCCTTATCAGTCTCTAGCTGTTGCAGATTCTGTGAATCCATCATCTCCTGCAACTAGTCATCCATCTGGTGGTACAAATGTAAGGTTTAGTGATCACCTGCCTGAGTCTACTAAACTTGATGTTCCTGTAGCTTCAGCAGTTCCATCCATAACAAATGCTGATGAGATCTCTGAATCCTCTACTTCATTTGAATTGCCATCTCATTCTAGGTTTCAAGAGTATGGATCAACATCTGTTGCTGCTGAATCTCCTACAAACACTTGCACAGATCTTATTGAGTACCAAGAATTGAAGAATCACCCCATGTCTCATATCATTGGTGACTTCAATGCTGGAGTTTCAACTAGACGTCAATTGTCCAATTTCTACTTTTATGCTCTCTTCATCAGTCAGCAAGAGCCAAAGAACTATCATATTGCATTAAGAGACAATGGATGGGTTGAAGCCATGCAACTTGAGCTTCTTCAGTTTCAAAAGCAGCAAGTATGGGAACTGGTTCTTCTACCCCAAGGTAAGTGTGCAATAGGCACTAAATGGGTGTTTAGGAATAAAACTGATGAAAAAGGTCAAATTGTCAAGAACAAGGCCAGACTGGTTATACGGGGGTTTTCATAAGAAGAAGGTATTGATTATGATGAAACCTTTGCCCCTGTAGCCAGACTGGAGGCAATCAGATTGTTCTTAGCTTATGCTGCTTTCCATAATCTTAAAGTTTTTCAAATGGATGTCAAAAGTGCATTCTTATATGGTAAAATAAAAGAAGAAGTTTATGTGTGTCAACCACCAGGCTTTGAAGATCATAAACATCCACATTGGGTGTATAAGCTTGATACGGCTCTTTATGGGTTAAAACAAGCTCCTAGAGCCTAGTATGAACCATTGTCTAACTTTCTTCTTCAAAACAATTTCACTTGAGGCTCCATAGATAAAACTTTGTTCATTAAGAAAGTAGGCATGCATAAGCTCCTTGTTCAAATTTATGTAGATGATATTATTTTTGCATCCTCTGATCCACAGTTGTGTGATGCCTTTACTAAGTTGATGCAACAAAAGTTTGAAATGAGTGCCATGGGAGAATTACAGTTCTTTCTGGGTTTGCAAATCAAACAAATGGCTTATGGAACTTTCATTCATCAGTCAAAATATACAAAGGATCTGTTGAAAAAGGTTGATTTACAACATTGTAAGCCCTGTTCTACTCCCATGTGCAGCACCACATAACTGGATGTTGATCAGAAAGGTAAAGCAGTTGATGAAACTCTTTACAGATGTATGATTGGTTCCTTGATGTACCTTACAGCTTCTAGACCAGACATTATGTTTGCAACTTATGTCTATGCTAGATTTCAGGCTGACCCTAAAGTATCCCATATGATTGCAGTCAAAAGGATCTTTAGATACTTGCAAGGAACTCATTCTCTAGGACTTTGGTATTCCACTGGGCACTCTTGCAAATTAGTCGCTTTCTCTCATAGTGACCATGTAGGGTGTAAGTTAACTAGAAAATCAACCTTGG
The DNA here is from genome assembly GCA_025506515.1 of Flaveria trinervia. Lineage (NCBI taxonomy): Eukaryota > Viridiplantae > Streptophyta > Magnoliopsida > Asterales > Asteraceae > Flaveria > Flaveria trinervia. The sequence continues at coordinate 77,629,760 of CM046444.1, forward strand.
TGGATGCCAATTTCTAGGCAATTGTTTAGTTTCTTGGCAGAGTAAGAAACAAACTTCAGTTGCTACATCCACTGCTGAAGCAGAGTACATTGCTGCTGCAAGTTGTACATCTCAGGTACTCTAGCTTCAGAATCAATTACTGGATTATGACATTACAGAGACTAAGACTCCTTTATAATGCTTTAGATCTTTATATTGTTAAGAATCTTGTCCAGCATTCTAGGACCAAACATATTGAGATCAGACATCATTTTATCAGGGATTGTTATGAAAAAGGTCTGATTGATCCAAAGTTTGTTCCTAGTGCTGATGAGCTTGTAGATATATTTACTAAGCCTTTGGATAGTGCAGCTTTCCAAAATCTATTGCTAAGGCTTGGTATGCTACAGCTAGAATGATTTGACAACTACTGATGATCTCAGTTCACAAGTACTGATGAGCATTAGTATACAACTGTCAAAAATAAGTACTGATAAGTTATTTTATCTTTAGCAGTTTTCATAACTACTCAAGACTAAATTACTTAAACGTACTCAAGTACTTTATTTGTTGAAAAGTACTGATGTAGCTACAACTACTGATGTGGTTACAACTACTGATGTCTGTCCTAACAGATAAGTACATATGACCAATGAAACATCTAAAAATCAGATAGTCTGCTGGGTAAGTGTTAAGGTCAATGAAACAACTGAGATCTGTGAATTGACGACAACAACTGATGAGAAATTTTACTCTTCAATTGTTTCAAACAACTGCTGTTTCATTTCAAAACAACTAAAGCCAAAACCAAGTCTTTAGTAGTTTCAAACTACTAATGACTAACACCAAGCCTTCAGTTGTTTACAACATCTGAAAGTTAAAACCATGTCTTCAGTCATTTTCTAACAACTGATGACTAACACCAAAACTTTCAGTTGTTTTCTTTCAGCCATTTCATAACCTATAAATACCTAAACCTAAATTCAAACATTTCATAAGTCATTTTTAGAACTTTCATCTTCCATTAATGGCGACCATGCAAATCAAACCATGACACAACTGTGTTGCCTACTTCATAAAACGGCCTTTTGGACTAAGTTTGATGCTGCCATTGATCTAATGGTTGTTTCCCCGTATCAAACTGCTTTTCTTCTGAATCCAACCATCTATCCCGATACCCTTCGCCAATTCTGGACAAATGTCACTATCCATACTGGTGAGAATGATGTCGCGATCACTCTCCAGTAGTTTGTAAACCAGAAGAAGGTGGTCATCACTCCTGCTATCATTCGCCAAACCCTAGATCTGAATGATGCCACCTTTGTCACCAAATAACGAAGAGCACCACTGATCTATCATTCATCAACCATGGGTATAAGGGCGACCTAAGTGCTACCACCATTCTGAAGAAGCACTTCCATGATGCTGGACGCCTAATCTTTCATATGATCAATGTCTGCCTTGCCCCCAATCCTCTTCATGGGATCAAATGTCATCTAGGTGGTAGCAGGTATTGTATTCTATCCTTGAATGCCAAAGCTTAAATTTTTCTGAAGTTATATTTTTGGAATTAAAAGATCTGGCAATGAAACATGTGGCTAACAGATGGATATTATATCCAAGGTTTCTTATGGCCATAATCATCAATCAATTAAAATCTGATGGCCGTGTTGGCCTTGGAGTCCTTATTGGGGTAGTTTTGCCTGAGGTATACTCTAGGCACAACTCTGACCCACAACTCAAAGAGGCTGCCAAACTGCTAAAACCCAAGCAGAGGGAACCCACAGCCTCATCCTCCAGATCCAAAGTCCCTTGATGATGCCCGTGCAACACAAAGGCAGGATGAAACTACTAGTAGTAATCCCCCTGTAGTTTCCAAGACTCTACCAGCTGAAACCGCTCAAGTATCCTCTCAACAGGATCCTGATGCAACCAAAAATAGGGAAAACACATTACTGGAATCTCTCTCACTTGAGAAGACTGCCATTGAAGAGCACCATTCACCCCAGGTGCAATCTTCTTCACACTTATCTTCAACTGACGCCACCCCTACAAGCCCAATTGTGGTTATTGCACAAGTGTTGACTCAACTACATTCCTCTACCCCTCCCCAGAAACCTATTACCACTGGGAAAACCTCATCAGTTGAGGGTGAGGATTATAATGTGGCTGATAACCCACAACACACGGATTGCAGAGTTCAATCTCCCTGTGTAGAGGAGGAGATTCGCACATCTGGTGAGGCTGCCTTTTCTGCTGTTTGAGCACATGAACAGGATGACGGTGGTATCATCTCTAAGACCTCACCAGAGGCAACTGCCAATGAAGGACATAATCCTGAGATAGGAAGTCCTCAGTTCCAAGAAATAGGGGCACATGTGAATACTGATCTACACTCAGCACATGGTCATCCTGATTTAATCAGGAGGTCAGATGATTCAGCAAAGACTGATGATGACCTGGGCTTTTTCTTTGACGTTCTAGCCCACAACACCATTCTTGAGGCTGAGGTATGCAGACTACAAGAATTGTTTGCCAAATTGTTACAAGAATCAAGTCCATCTGCCCAAATTCACCCACAGATGGCAGCTTCTTCTGAAGGTCTCCCGAACACTGAGTCACTCCTAACAACTGTGCCACCAGCCTCTGATTCAGGGACCATTTCTCAGGGACAGAACCCCTCTGAGCAAATGGTTGCTGCCTTTCAATCCTCCTTACCTCTCATCACTTCCATCATCACTAACATTATGCATCAAGCCATTGATGAGAGGCTTTCCTCAAATTTTCAAACCTTAGGTGATGATGCTGTTTCTAAGAGACTTTCTGACATTCAAACCCCTAAACCAATGCAAATAAAAGGGGGGAGTCTAAGTCAGTGAAAGCAGACAAAAGAAAGAGAGTTGAAGAGGAAGAAGAAAAATAGAAGAAAGAAAAGGAGTTGATCACATACAAGAGAAAGAAGAGTGCTGAACAGACTGAAGATGAGAAAAAGTTAGAAGAACTGATCAAAGAAGCTGATGAGCAACATAGCAGATCTATGGATAAGATCATTGATCAACTCTTTAGACAAGGTTTTGACACAGCCAAACTTGACTCTGAAAGTAGAAGGCTAGAGATTCAAGAGATTGAGCATAGATGGGCAAGTTGTAGTGAGAAAGAAAGTGAAAGGCTGGAAGCTATGATAAGATTCATATCAAAGCATTTGGGAAGATCAATCATTGAAGTGAAGTCATTGTCTAGAGACAGTATTTTGGAGATAACCACCAGAATCTGTTCTTTTGAAGTATTCAACAAAGGATTGATCATACAAGCTCTTAATGAAGCTGGTGCTGGGAAAAGGTCTGATATGGCAAAGTTATCCAAAGCCTTACTCACAACCAAGATGCTAGAGCAGATTACAATCTCCACACCAAAACAACCAACTTCACAACCCTCAAAACCAACTCCTTTACCCAAGAAACCTACTCAAACCACTACCAATGGTGCACCCAAGAGGAAGAGAAGGGTGTTGAGGATGGAAGAAGTAGAAGATGATGATGAGGATGATAGTCTGCCAATCTCTGTTGTTCTTAAAACAAAGATGCCTGAGCCCAGGAGTCAACCAATGACAATTACACCTGACATCCAAAGGCAAATGGTAATAGTCAAACTTGAAGAAGAAGAACAGCACAAACAACATGATGAGCAGCTGTTAAGGATGGTTGATAAAGAGTTTCCTAAGTCTTCATCCATACAAGCTATGAAGAAACATGCTCAGAGGTTGTATGCTCTCAATTCACATTTCAATATCAGAAAGAGAGAGTGAGAATTTGGCCTGACCCCAGAGTAACTGACAGAATTCATAAAAAGAATATTCCAAGCCGATACAATGGCCAAGTAAAGAGGACTGTAGATGCTATGATAATGCTGGCCATTGTAGTGTCACCCTGGGAAATCCTTCAAGACTTCAAGAGAGCTTACAAGTCTAAGATGACTCCACAAAGTTTACTAGAAAACAAAATGGTGAAGAAGGGGTTGATCTATAAGAAGCTTGAAGAAATAAGAAGAAATGAGCTCCAGTTGTTACTTGAAGGTACTCATCCTGATGAGTTTGCATACAGAGAAATAACTAATGTGGAGCTAAAGAATGGAAAGAATGTTAAATACTTATCAAAGTACTATGGGCCTGAGTTCTTCTTTGAAAGTGAAGCTGAAGAACTCACAATGGAAGAACAAGTTGTATTCCTTGAGGCCTATGTTAGAGAGTCTTACAATCTCATCATTGGGAAGTAGGTCTCATGGATGGGGTAACAGCTCTATGTCCAATTCCCCAAGACAGAGTTCCCATTCATCCTTTGCCAATCAAACTTTTTGAAACCTCTTCCCTGACCTGAGCTTAATTTGGTGATTTCTGAGCAGATCTAGAAAATGTTTCTGCCAATAAGTGGGAATTCAATAATCTTAAAGGTTTTGGCTATATTGGTTCAGTGGAAGTTTGTTGGACCAAAAGAACCAATGAGCCAGATTAAAAAAACCTTTAAGTCCCACAGACATCATAACAACTGAAGTGGTCTACAACAGCTAAAGACAAAGTCTGAAGACAACAGCTGAAGACAAAGTCTGAAGACAACAGCTGAAGACAAAGTCTGAAGACAACAGCTGAAGACAAAGTCTGAAGACAACAGCTGAAGACAAAGTCTGAAGACAAAGTCTGAAGACAAAGTCTGAAGAAAAAGTCTGAAGACAAAGTCTGAAGACAAAGTCTGAAGACAAGTCTGAAGACAAAGTCTGAAGACAAAGTCTGAAGACAAAGTCTGAAGACAAACTCTGAAGACAAAGTTGAAGACAAAGTCTGAAGACAACAGCTGAAGACAAAGTCTGGAGACAGTAGCTGAAGACAAAGTTTGAAGACAAAGTCTGAACATAAAGTCTAAAGACAACAGCTGAAGACAAAGTTTGAAGATAAAGTCTGAAGACAAAGTCTGAAGACAAAGTCTGAAGACAAAGTCTGAAGACAAAGTCTGAAGACAAAGTGAAGACAAAGTCTGAAGACAAAGTCTGAAGACAAAGTCTGAAGACAAAGTCTGAAGACAAGTCTGAAGACAAACTCTGAAGACAAAGTCTGAAGACAAAGTCTGAAGACAACAGCTGAAGACAAAGTCTGGAGACAGTAGCTGAAGACAAAGTTGAAGACAAAGTCTGAACATAAAGTCTAAAGACAACAGCTGAAGACAAAGTTTGAAGATAAAGTCTGAAGACAAAGTCTGAAGACAAAGTCTGAAGACAAAGTCTGAAGACAAAGTCTGAAGACAAAGTCTGAAGACAAAGTCTGAAGAAAAAGTCTGAAGACAAAGTCTGAAGACAACTGCTGAAGACAAAGTCTGAAGACCAAGTTCTCAGAAGTTGTCATAACAGCTGAAGTAGTTCTTTTCAGTAGTTGTGATGTGTTAGCTCATTGGTTCTTTTGGTCCACAAACTCCCCCTGAACCAATGCAGCCAAAACCTCTAAGTTATTGACGAGTCCCACTTATTTTGTCATATAGATTGGTCTTTTTATCCTCTTGATCAGATGAGAAGTGACCCTTTTTCAGCACCGGCCTGGGAAGAAGTCTCTGATGATCTGTTTTGCATGATATGGTTGGGAGCTCTGTATTGGGGACTTGGACATTGAGCTGTTACCCCAACCATGAGATCTACTTCCCGTGTATCAGCCTATATGATTCCCTGGTGTAAGCCCTTAGAAACATGATCTGCTCATCCATTGTCAGCACCTCGGGCACACCATCAAACAATCCTTCTCGGCCATACACTTCAGAGATGTACTTGGCCTGTTTTCCATTCTTGAGCTCAACCGTGGTTATTTGTCTGTAAGCAAACTCATCTGGATGAGTCCCTTCTAAGAGCAGGTTGAGCTCATCTTGTTTGAAGTTTTCAAGTCTTTTGTAAACCAATCCCTTCTTTATGATTTTATTCTCCAACATCTTTTGGGGTGGTTGTTTGGCTTCATAGGCTTTCTTGAACTCTTCTACAATTTCCCAGGGGGACACTACAAGAACCACAGTGATGTCTTCGTCGACAACCCTCTTCACTCGGCCCTTGTATTTTGAAGGAATTTCTTTCTTGACAATCCTGTGTGCCACCCTAGGATCAGGCCATATCCTTACTTTTTCCCTTTGGTATTGAAAGGTATTAGCAAGGGTGTACAATCTTAAGACTTCTTTCTTCATGCTAATCATTGAAGAGGATGTGGCAAATGCTTTGTCAATGCTTTTCAGCATTTCCTCATCATGTCTTTGCATCTGTTCCTCTTCAATCTTTATCATCACATCATGCATTTGAGAAGCAGGAGTGATGGACAGTGGATTAGCCTTAGGCAAAGTGATAACTGCAGAGAGTGGCAGTCTGTCTTCATCCTCCTCTTCTTCTTCATCAGCCCTCAGTACCTTTCTTTTCTTTTGTCTAGGTACATCACTGGCAGTAGGTTTTGGGGGTAAAGGATTTGGTTTTGTGGGTTGGATGGTTGGTTTAGAGGGTAAAGGGGTTGTTTTAGTGGGTTGTGGAGGTAGTGATTTTGAGGATAGAGGCTTTTCAGACTGTTTTAGCATTTTGGCTGTAAGGGAGGCTTTAGTAAATTTTGTCAGTTCTTTTCGGTTCCAACCCCAGCTTCATTTAATGCCTCAATCACTAAACCCTTGGAGTATGCTTCAGACGAACAAATCTTGGTGGTTATTGCCAAGATATTGTCCCTGGTCCAGGCCCTTATTTCTATCAGAGATCTTCCCAAGTATTTGGCTATAAATCTAATCATTATCTCCAGCCTTTCTCTTTCTAAGGCATCATAACTAGCCCATCTTGAGTTGATCTCCTCTGTCTCCAACCTTCTGATCTCGGAGTCTAGTTGTTGGATGTCAAAACCCTGCCTATATAACTGATCAATGATTTTATCCATTGAACGGTTATGGTTGGCATCAGCTTCTTTCACCATATCATTCAGCTCCTTCTCCTTCTCAGACTCTCCTTTCCTCTTTTTGATATGTGATACCAGTCTTTTTTCTTTCACCAGGAGTTGTTGACTGGAGCAGCTTACCAGATGATGTGTCTGGTAATGAACAACTGTTCTCAGGTGCTGGTCAACATGGTGGTGAGCATCCTTTTGGAAATCTAGCTCACATGGCTTTGGAATCCTCTGATGGATCATCCTCAAGTACCTCTTCAACATAGGTATCACAGGTATCCTCTGAGGCTAAGGCCAAATTATGTTCTGAAACTTGCATAGCAGCATTTGCCTCTATTAGAGAAGCAAATGTGGCTTTAATCAATAAAAATGTAGAGCTAGAACAAATAATTTCCAAAAATAAAGCTGAGTTTGAGTCTGTGCTGAAAGAGAAAACTGATAAGATTTATAAATTAAAATGCCAAATCTCTGATGATAAGGCTAGGGAGGATGTACTCTTAGAGAAGTACAAAGACCTCAAAGATACTGTTGCTGTTACCCAAGTAGAGTGTGATCGATGGGTACAATCTTGCAAGGGCTTTGAAATGCTTCTTAGTAAGCAAACAGCTTCCAATGTGAAGTTTGGAATTGGTTATAATCACACTGCTCCTCCTACAGATTTTGCTTCAAGAGCAGGAGTAGAATCTGATGGAGAAAGTAATGACCAATCCACCTCATCATGTGATTCACTACTTGATAAAGCACCATCAGTAGTTGAAGTCAGTAGTAATCCCTCTGTGAACCTATCAGCTGATATTGATGGTTCAACTGCTGACACTCACATGATCAATGAGTTGATCAACCCAAGTGTTATCCCTAGAAGTACTGAGGGTACTGGAGAGCAGGGGATAACATCTGGAGTTCAAATCCCAATAACTGACAGCACTAAAGAGAAGAAAACTGTTAGTAGGAAGGATTTGAAGCCTACTAAGGGAGGTGACAAGAAGGCAAAAAGTGCTTCTAAACTGTTGAAGAGCAAGTCTTTAGTAGTTTCATCTTCTTAAGTTGATGATCAACAGAAGATGAAGAAGAAACCATGTGAAATATGTGGTCTATTCAATCATCTCACAGATGATTGTTGGTACAAAAAGGGATCCAAACTCAAACAAAAGGAGAAAATTAAAGAAAACTTGGCTAAAATGAAAACTGAGTTTGAGTCCAAGTTTGTACCAGCAGCATCAAATCCTGTTACTCCTATGTCCAAAAAGAAATCTAAAAGGGAAGGAGTGCAACAGGCAACAGCTGAGGTTGCTCAAAAGAAGATGGTGCAACACAAGAACTCATCATCAAACACCAATACCAATGTGTCTGAAGAGCTGAAAGCTCTTTCCCAGAATCAGACATAGCTGGTAATGATGGTTCAACATCTGTTGGGAAGAGTTAACCAACTTGATGGCCCTGTGTTGAAACCCCAGAAAAGGAGATCCAAGCCAAAGGATTCCTCTTCTACACCATCTCCTTCACCTCAAGCTATTGTGCCCAATAAACCTGTTAGTTTACCATCTATTGATGAGACCAGGCCCAAAACCAAAAAGGTTTGGGTCTCCAAAACTAACTGATTGTTTATTAATGCAGGTTTCTTCAACATGCCAAAGTAGCATCTGGTATGTAGACAGTGGGGGATCTATGCATATGACTGGGAACAACTCACTTCTTAATGACTACTCTCCAGGAAGGAAGGGTTTTGTTTCCTTTGGCAATGATGCAAGAGGTTACATCATCGGGAAGGGCTTTGTTTCCAATGGGGAAATAAGGTTTGATGATGTCAACCATGTGGAAAATCTCAAGTATAATCTCTTGAGTGTCAGTCAAATGTGTGACAAAGGCCATGTTGCCCTTTTCACAAGCCAGAACTGCAGGATTCTGTCATCTAAAGTTCTGAGTTTGATTGACAAGGTTTTGGATGCTCACACTCTCCTGAAGGCCAACAGGACAGGAAGAGTGTATGCCTTAGATCTTTCCAAGAAAATAGATCTCAAAGGCCATCCTTGCCTATTTTCCAAGGCCTCTCCTCAAGAATCTAATCTATGGCATAGAAGGCTGGGACATGTTAACTTCAAGAACATGAATCAGCTGATACACCATAGTTTAGTAAGGGGAATGCCTATGAAGGAGTTCAAGTGTGAAAACAACTGCACTGCTTGTTTGAAAGGAAAACAGCACAAGGTTTCATTCCCACCTATTGAAGAACCAAAGTCCACTGCCTGCTTACAACTTCTTCACATGGATCTCTTTGGTCCTGTGAGAGTGATGAGCATGGCAAAGAAGAAATACTGTCTGGTAATTGTGGATGATTACTCCAGATTTGTATGGACTTTCTTTCTACATTCAAAGGATGAAGCTGCACAGAAAATCATAAACTTTGTGTTGTATGCTGAGAAGCAGTATTCCCTCTCAGTCAAGTGTATTAGAAGTGACAATGGAACAGAATTCAGGAACAATACACTTGATGAGTTCTACCTTTCCAAGGGAATAAAGAGGCAGTTTAGTATTCCAAGAACTCCTGAACAGAATGGAGTTGTGGAGAGAAAGAACAGGACCCTCATTGAAGCTGCAAGGTCTATGTTGGCTGATTCTGGACTGCCATTGACCTTTTGGGCTGAAGCTGTCAACACAGCATGCTATGTGCAAAATAGAGTGCTAATAAATCAGAGGTTGATGAAGACTCCATATGAAGTTCTGCATCATTTGGCCCCTCTCATTTCATTCTTTAGAGCATTTGGGTGTCCCTGTTTCATTCTCAACACAAAGGATCAGCTCCAGAAATTTGATCCTAAGGTGGATGCAGGGTACTTTGTTGGTTATTCATCAACTTGCAAGGCATACAGAGTCTTCAACTGCAGAACAAAGATGGTTGAAGAGACTCTACATGTCAAGTTCAATGAATCTCCAAAGGACAAGATTCCACAAAGCCCTGTGGAGCTCTTTGATTTGGACATACTGCAATATGTTCCTTATCAATCTCCTGCTGTTGCTCCTGTCAACAGTTCACCACCTGGTGTTACTGCTGAAGATGATGATGATAGTAGTAATCACCTCTTCAGGTTTAGTGACCAACTGCCTGAGTCCTCTAAACCTGATGCTCCTGTAGCTCCAGTAGCACCATCCACAACAAATGCTGATGAGATTTCTGCATCCTCAACTTCATTTGAGTTGCCACCATCTTCATGGTTTCAAGAATCTGCATCAACATCTGCTGCTGCTGAAGGTCCTACAAACACTTGCACAGATTTGATTGTTTACCAAGAGCTGAAAAATCACCCAATGTCTCAAATCCTTGGTGATATCACTGCTGGTGTTTCAACCAGAAGCCAGTTGTCCAATTTCTGCTTCTATGCTCTCTTCATCAGTCAGCTAGAGCCAAAGAACTATCATGTAGCTTTGAGAGACAATGGATGGGTTGAAGCCATGCAGCTTGAGCTTCTTTAGTTCAAAAAACAGCAAGTGTGGGAGCTTGTTCCTCTACCCCAGGTAAGTGTGCAATAGGCACTAAATGGGTGTTTAGGAATAAAACTGATGAAAATGGGCTAATTGTTAAGAACAAGGCCAGACTGGTTGTGCAGGGGTTTGCACAAGAAGAAGGTATTGATTATGATGAAACCTTTGCCCCTGTAGCCAAACTGGAGGCAATTAGATTGTTTTTAGCCTATGCTGCACTCCACAATCTTAAAGTTTTTCAAATGGATGTCAAAAGTGCTTTTCTATATGGTAACATAAAAGAAGAAGTTTATGTGTGTCAACCACCAGGCTTTGAGGATAATAAGCACCCAGAATGGGTATATAAGCTTGATAAAGCTCTTTATGGTTTGAAACAAGCACCTAGAGCCTGGTATGAGACCTTATCAAACTTTCTTCTACAGAATAATTTCACTAGAGGCTCCATAGATAAAACTTTATTTATTAAGAAGGTGGATCAGCATAAGCTACTTGTTCAAATTTATGTTGATGATATTATATTTGCATCCTCTGATCCCCAATTGTGTGTGGAATTCCAAAACTTAATGCAACAGAAGTTTGAAATGAGTGCAATGGGAGAATTACAGTTCTTTCTAGGTTTGCAAATCAAACAAAAAGCTGATGGAATTTTCATTCATCAGTCTAAATACACAAAAGATCTTTTGAATAAGTTTGATTTACAAAACTGTAAACCCTGTTCTACTCCCATGTGCAACACCACACAATTGGATGTTGATCAGAAAGGTAAAGATGTTGGTGAAACTCTTTACAGATGTATGATTGGTTCCTTGATGTGTTTAACAGCTTCTAGACCAGATATTATGTTTGCTACATGTGTTTGTGCTAGATTTCAGGCTGCACCTAAGGAGTCTCATCTGATTGCAGTCAAGAGGATCTTTAGATATCTGCAAGGTACACAATCTCTAGGCTTATGGTATTCCACTGGACATTCTTGCAAATTAGTTGCTTTCTCTGATAGTGACTATGCAGGGTGTAAGTTGACCAGGAAATCAACTTCTGGTGGATGTCAATTCCTAGGCAACTGTTTGATTTCTTGGCAGAGTAAGAAACAAACATCTGTTGCTACATCCACTGCTGAAGCCGAGTACATTGCTGCTGCAAGTTGTACATCCCAAGTACTCTGGCTTCAGAATCAACTTTTGGATTATGGCATTACAGAGACTAAGACTCCATTATTAATGGATAGTGCTTCATCTCTTTGCATTGTCAAAAATCCAGTCCAGCACTCTAGGACCAAACATATAGAAATTAGACATCATTTTATAAGAGATTGTTTTGAAAAGGGTCTAATTAATCCTATGTTTGTGCCTAGTGCTGATGAGCTTGCAGACATTTTTACTAAGCCTTTGGATAGTTCAACTTTCCACAACCTGGTGTTAAGGCTTGGTATGCTGCAGCTAGAATAAGTGACAACTACTGATGATCTCAGTAATTACTGATGATCATTGGTAACCATGTCACATATAAGTACTGATGAGTTATTTTACCCTCAGTAGTTTTTATAACTACTGAAGGCTAAATGCTTTAAGTACTATACTTTATCTGTTCTAAACTACTGATGTAGTTACAACTACTGAAATCAGTAGAAACAGATAAGTACTGATGTCCTATGAAACAACTGAAAACAGCAAAAAGGCTGATGAGTAAGTGTTGAGGACAGTATGAAACAGCTGAAAGGCTATGAATTGACGACAACTACTGATGAGTACTCTCTCTTCAGTAGTTCACAAACTGCTGTTTCTTCATAAACAACTGAAGCAATACCTTGTCTTCAGTAGTTTCACAACTACTGATGACTAACACCAAGTCTTCAGTTGTTTACAACAACTGATGGCACAACCAGGGTCTTCAGTAGTTTCACAACTACTGATGACTAATACCAAGTCCTCAGTTGTTTCAACATCTGAAGTCCAATTTGTCTTCAGTAGTTTTTAAAACTACTGATGCCTAAATCAGAGACTTCAGTTGTTTCAACGTCTGATTGTAAACACCATGTCTGCAGTTGTTTTATAACTGCTGACCACACCAATACCATCAGTCGTTTCAAACCTCTGAAAGTTAATACCACGTCATCAGTTGTTTCAAATTCTGATGACTAACACCAAAACCTTCAGTCGTTTCATAACCCGTACCCTATATATATCTGATCCCTCTTTCAGAGTTTTTCATTCTTTCACGACCTAAAATTTCAAAAGCTCTGAAAACCTTTCACCTTCATTAATGGCGACCATGCAACTCAAGTCTCGACACAACTGTGTCGCGTACCTCACTAAATCGCCCTTCTGGACCAAATTCGATAATGCTATAGATCTTATGGTCCAATCACCACTGAAAACGGCCTTCCTCCTAAATCCAATCATTTATGCCGATTCGCTACATCAGTTTTGGACGAATGCAAATGTTAATGGAGAATCTATCCATTCGTCCATCAACTCTCATAAGGTTGTCATCTCTACTGCTACCATCCGCCAGATATTACTATTAGATGATGCTGCCTACCCTGTTGGATATCCTAAGCGCCAAATTGATCTTTCTTTTGGACAACATGGATATCAAGGCGATCTTAGTGCTTCGACCATCCTGAAGAAACATTTTCCAGATGCTGAACGATTGATCTTCATATGGTAAATGTTTGCCTGGCCCCGAAGACTTCCTTGGGATCAACTGTCTTCCAGATGGCAACAGGTACTTTTCTATCCTTGAACAAGAACCACTAAACTTTTCTGAAATAATTTTTCTTGAAATCAAGGATATGGCCACAAAACCACTTTCTAACCGTTGGATACTATATCCTCGGTTTATAATGGCCATAATAGAGAATCAGCTTCATGCTGAGGGACTAGTTGGTCTGGGAGTCCCTGCTTTGGCTGTATTGCCGGAGGTATACTCCCGACACAACACTGACCAAACTCTTAAATAGGCTGCCAAGCTGCGCAAACCCACGCAGCTGGAACCCACAGCCTCCACTTCCACATCCAAAGTCCCCTCCAAACCCACAGAAGAAGCCTAAGAAGGCTACTCAGGGAGTTGAGTCCCCTGAGGATGCTCCTGCTGCACCAAAGCAGGTTACCTTTACTGGAAATAACCCCCAGTAGAGACTATGACTCCACCAACCGAAGCCGCTCAGGTTTCCTCTCAAAAGGAACCTGATGCAACCACTCAAAGGGAAGCCACACTGTTGGGATCCTCCTCACTTGAGGGGATTACCATTGAAGAGCACCACTCGTCCCGGGTGCACACTGCTTCCACACCCTCTCCTGATGCAACCGCCCCTCAAAGCCCTACAATTATTGTTGCAAAAGTGCTGACGCAGTTGCATTCCTCACCCCCCACCCAGACACCAATCACTACTGGGATAACCTCAACACCTGAGGGGGAGGATCACCATGCTACTGTCAACCACAGCGCAGGGGTTATCATGTTCCATCTCCTGGTGTAGACAAGGAGGTGCGACCTTCTGGTGAGGCTGCCACTGCCCCTGACTCAGCAAATGACCAGGATGCAGTTGGTAACGTCTCTAAGACCTCACCAGCGGCAACAGCTGATGAAGGACATAGTCCTGAGGCTGGAAGTCCCCAGAACCAAGAACAAGGGGCACATGCTATAATTGATCTACACTCAAGGCATGTTAATCCTGACTCTGTCAGGAGGTCAGGTGATTCAGTATCAACTGATGATGACCTGAGCTTCTTCTATGATGTACTTGCTCAAAACACCATCCTAGAGGATGAGGTTAGCAGACTCAAAGAGCTGCTGGCCAAGATGTCTCAGGATGCAAGTCCATCTGCCACCACAATACACCCTCAGATGGCACCTTCTTCTGAAGGTCCCCTAAACACTGAGCCAATACATACTTCCAAGCCACCAGCCTCTGCTTTTGGCACTGATTCTCAGGAACAGAACCATCCTGATCAATCAGTTGCTAACCTTCAAAAATCCGTACCTCTCATCACTCCCATGATCACAGATATAGTGATCAAAGCCATTGATGAGAGGCTTCTACAATAATACAACCCCTGGTGGAGGAGTTGGTAACCAAATCACTTTCTACTGCTCAAACCCTTGCACCCAATGCAACCAAAAAGGGGGAGAGTCAGTCAGTTAAAGGAAAAAGGAAGAGGACAGATGGGGAGAAGAGAGAAAGAATCAGAGAAGGTAAATGAGAAGGAGTTGGCTGTTATAAGTGTGGAGGAGACTGAGTTTGATCATGAGAAGGAAAAGGATAGTGAGAAGAGAGCTGAAGTGAATGAAAGTCAAAAAGACTTTCATGTCACATATCAAAAGAGGAAAGGAGAGTCTGAGAAGGAGAAGGAGCTGAATAATATGGTGAAAGAAGCTGATGCCAACCATAACCGTTCAATGGATAAAATCATTGATCAGTTATATAGGCAGGGTTTTGACATCCAACAACTAGACTCCGAGATCAGAAGGTTGGAGACAGAGGAGATCAACTCAAGATGGGCTAGTTATGATGCCTTAGAAAGAGAAAGGCTGGAGATAATGATTAGATTTATAGCCAATACTTGGGAAGATCTCTGATAGAAATAAGGGCCTGGACCAGGGACAATATCTTGGCAATAACCACCAAGATTTGTTCGTCTGAAGCATACTCCAAGGGTTTAGTGATTGAGGCATTAAATGAAGCTGGGGTTGGGAACCAAAAAGAACTGACAAAATTTACTAAAGCCTCCCTTACAGCCAAAATGCTAAAACAGTCTGAAAAGCCTCTATCCTCAAAATCACTACCTCCACAACCCACTAAAACAACCCCTTTACCCTCTAAACCAACCATCCAACCCACAAAACCAAATCCTTTACCCCCAAAACCTACTGCCAGTGATGTACCTAGACAAAAGAAAAGAAAGGTACTGAGGGCTGATGAAGGAGAAGAGGAGGATGAAGACAGACTGCCACTCTCTGCAGTTATCACTTTGCCTAAGGCTAATCCAATGTCCATCACTCCTGCTCCTCAAATGCATGATGTGATGATAAAGATTGAAGAGGAACAGATGCAAAGACATGATGAGGAAATGCTGAAAAGCATTGACAAAGCATATGCCACATCCTCTTCAATGATTAGCATGAAGAAAGAAGTCTTAAGATTGTACACCCTTGCTAATACCTTTCAATACCAAAGGGAAAAAGTAAGGATATGGCCTGATCCTAGGGTGGCACACAGGATTGTCAAGAAAGAAATTCCTTCAAAATACAAGGGCCGAGTGAAGAGGGTTGTCGACGAAGACATCACTGTGGTTCTTGTAGTGTCCCCCTGGGAAATTGTAGAAGGGTTCAAGAAAGCCTATGAAGCCAAACAACCACCCCAAAAGATGTTGGAGAATAAAATCATAAAGAAGGGATTGGTTTACAAAAGACTTGAAAACTTCAAACAAGATGAGCTCAACCTGCTCTTAGAAGGGACTCATCCAGATGAGTTTGCTTACAGACAAATAACCACGGTTGAGCTCAAGAATGGAAAACAGGCCAAGTACATCTCTGAAGTGTATGGCCGAGAAGGATTGTTTGATGGTGTGCCCGAGGTGCTGACAATGGATGAGCAGATCATGTTTCTAAGGGCTTACACCAGGGAATCATATAGGCTGATACACGGGAAGTAGATCTCATGGTTGGGGTAACAACTCAATGTCCAAGTCCCCAATACAGAGCTCCCAACCATATCATGCAAAACAGATCATCAGAGACTTCTTCCCAGGCCGGTGCTGAAAAAGGGTCACTTCTCATCTGATCAAGAGGATAAAAAGACCAATCTATCTGCCAAAATAAGTGGGACTCGTCAATAACTTAGAGGTTTTGGCTGCATTGGTTCAGGGGGAGTTTGTTGGACCAAAAGAACCAATGAGCCTGATCAGAGAAACCTCTAAGTCCCACAGGACATCACAACAGCTGAAGAAGACCTGATCAGCTGTTCTACAAAGTCTGAAGAATACAACTGCTGAAGTATTTCTGAAGTACTGAAGACAAAGACTGAGACAACAGCTGAAGATCTAAAGTCTGAAGACTTCAACAAGTACTGAAGACAAAGACTGAAGATCAACAGCTGAAAGACAAAGTCTGATGTTCAAGTACTGAAGACATCAGCTGATGCTAACAGCTGATGACAACAGCTGAAGAGGGCTTCTTCAGTTGTTGTGATGGTTTTTCTTCATCAGTAGTTTTCTTTGTCTTTCAGTGGTTTGTTTACTTTTCAGTAGTTTTGTTTCCTTTTCAGTACTTGTAACAACTGAAGAGGTTGTTCTTCAGTTGTTGTAGTATCAATAGTTTTATGTTTTTCAGTAGTTGTAAATAAGATGTTTAACACTTAGGAACATTTGTAAGAAGATGTCAGTTGTTGACATCTTCAGTAGTTGTTAAACATCAGTAGTTATAAAACGGTTACATGTCATTTTCAAGTGACATCAGCCTACGTCATTCTTTCCTTTATAAGGAAGGATGACTCACCTGTAATCGTGCCATTGAGGCCGACAATCTTAATGCAATATTCCTTTTGTCAGATATTTCTCTCTCTATAACAAAATTCTTTTATCGTTTTATATCAAATGTTCTTGCTTGAATTTGTCTAATTCTGAGCTATTCCGCTGCTATATCTGTTCAATCGATTAAACCAAGGGCTGAGATCCTAACATGATGGTTTACTTTTCAGTAGTTTGTAATAAGTAGTTTTATTTTATGTAAAACATCTGAAGTTCTTACACTTCAGATGTTATAACTTCAGTAGTTGTAATTTTAGCTTGTACTTAGCTTTTTGTGAAGGTGTCCACAGTTGTTGTGGACATCTTTAGTAGTTTAGTCTACTTTCAGTTGTTTGTATAAATCAGTTAGCTGTCGCTATCAAGTGACATCAGCTGATGTCACATTCCTTTATAAAAGGAATGTTGACCAAATTTCTTTGTAGCCGAAGCTTGTGCGTGAATGAAAATATTCTCTTTGCATAAAACTGTCTCTCTCTATAACCGTCACTGTTTGATTGAATATTCATATTATTCTTGCATAAATTTCGTCTAATTCTTGTTCTATTCTGCTACAAATCTTAATCTAATTGATCAAACTAGATCCCGATCCTTTCAGTGTAAGAGTGGTCTTAATCTTGCAAAAGCCAAGACTAAAAGGGGGAGTCCCTAGGCCAAGGGGCGGCCGAAATTTTAATAAAATTGGGTTCCCCGTTTTATTTCCTTTATAAAATATACACTCTTAGCCCTTTGTTTTATAAAATTAACCCCCTTTTTAATTTTATAATACTAACACACTTGTATTTGTCATTGTTTAACTAACTTAAATAATGAAACAAATAACTCCTCATGAACAAATTATCCACATAATGTTGTTTGTTTACAAAAGCAATGATTTAGAAAACCCATTTTTCTAAATTGGTGTTAATATTTATTTGTATGATGCTATCTACGAATAAATATTTATTGGTGTTTGTTTGGCTTGTTATTGGGTATGACCCGACTTGGATCATAACGTAGTAACCACATCAATCTTGTATGTGTCTTAGGCATATAAGATCCAACAATCTCCCACTTGCATAAGATTCATTGAAGATTGATGCTAGCAGTAAATACAGCCTAACAACGGTTTACTACCCTTATACGTATGACTAGGTGCCATTCAATAACATCATCTCCTTCAAGTACCATACTTGAAATGTTTTAGGTGAATTAATCATCTATCCTTTTGTCACAGATGTCATGTAAATCCTAGAGACACAGAATTGCCATTCTCCGATGATCTGACTTAAACAAGCCTTAGATATCTAACTCTCAACGAATGAAGAACAAATTCCATCTTGACTACATACGTCTCTCACAATCGCCTTATATCATATCTGAACCTAGCCTTATGTACTGCCAATGTTTCAGAATAGCAAAGTACTAAGTCAAAGTACGATACTTGGTGAATATCAAGACCCAATATGTATCTCAGGTCTGAGGATAAAATGATATTCGCCTTTACTCAATATCTCTTATGACTAATCATAAAGATTCTATGCATAAATAATTGCGAGCGGGATAGTCCTATATCTATATCCCATAGATATCAATGAACCTTGGTGGCAACCTCTTGCTCTATATTCATACCTTATGAATATCAACCAATCCAAGTTCATTATAGTCTTACATTCATAGTTGTTCCCACAAGTTGATCGACTATGGACGTTTAGAATAACTTACTTATTCACGGATTTAAACATGCTAGAATGGAAGAACAAATGAAAATTATGACCATATAATTAAGTCAAATAACATAAGCTTCAATATCCAAATACAAAGTTTGATTAAATCCAATCACTAGAATATCGAAGTCATGAGGCACAAGTATGACTTTCATGTTTTGACCTATCTAGGAGCTTCATGAATGGATCCGCAATGTTTTGATCAGTGTGAACTTTGCGAATACATATCTTTCCCTTTTCAACTTCATCCCTTACGTAGTGAACCTTCGTTCAATGTGCCGAGTCTTTTGATGAGCACGAGGTTCCTTGATTTGAGCAATCGTACCCTCGTTGTCACAAAAGATCTCTAGGGAGTCTTGAATGGTAGCAACAACCCCTAGATTAGCAATGAACTTCCTTGGCCATGCAGCTTCTTGAGTTGCCAATGAAGCAGCGATGTATTTTGATTCTGTTGTAGGTAGTACCACTACATCTTGCTTTGAGCTCTTCCAAGAGACCGCTCCTCCATTCATAATGAAGACATATCCCGACTGTGATCGAGAATCATCTCGATCAGTTTGGAAACTCGCATCCGTGTAACCCTTTACAATGAGCTCCTCCTCACGAGATCCATATATTAAGAACATATCCTCAGTGTTTCTAAGGTATTTCAAAATACTCTTAACAGCCATCCAATGACTATTGCCAGGATTCTGTTGATATCTACTTGTCATGCTTAGAGCATATGACACGTCTGGCCTAGTACATATCATTGCAGACATGATGGATCCTATAGCAGATGCATATGGGACTCCATTCATTCTTTCTTGTTCAATGTTTGAACTAGGGCATTGAGACGTGCTCAATATCGTCTCTTTTGAATAGGTACCAACCTTTCTTAGAATTCTCCATCTTGAACCTTTTCAAGACATTTTCAATCTATGTACTTTGGTTTAACCTATCAACTGCCTTGATCTATCCCTATAGATCTTTATTCCCAAAATATAGGCGGCTTCACCAAGATCCTTAATGGAAAAAGAACTTCCAAGCCAGGCTTTTACACCTTCCATGGTTGGAATGTCATTTCCAAATAGTAAAATGTCATCGACATATAATACAAGGAAAGTAGTAATGCTCCCACTAGATTTCTTATACACACAAGATTCATTAGCATTTTTGATGAAGCCAAATTTCTTTACTTCATCATCAAAACGGTGATTCCAACTTCTCGATGCTTGTTTCAATCCGTAGATTGACTTCTTTAACCTGCACACCTTGTTAGGATGTTTTGGATCAACAAAACCTTCAGGCTGTTCCATATGGACATCTTCCTCAAGATATCCATTAAGAAAACCGTTTTGACATCCATTCGCCAAATCTCATAGTCATAATATGCAGCTATGGCAAACAATATCCTGATAGACTTTAGCATTGCGACAGGCGAGAAAGTTTCATCATAATCAACCCCTTGAGTTTGAGTGAAACCTTTTGCTACAAGTCTAGCTTTATAAATATCCAAGTTTCCATGCATATCAGTTTACTTCTTGAAAACCCACTTACTTCCAACTACCTTGGATTTAAGAGGTGGTGTTATCAATTCCCAAACTTGGTTATCATACATGGATTGCATCTCAATGTGCATGGCTTCTTGCCATTTGTCAAAATTAGGTTTTGACATTGCATCACGGTATGTGGTTGGTTCATCCGAATCTACCACATAACATCCATCCATAAAAAATCCATATCTCTCACAAGGAACACTAGTTCTACTAGATCTGCGAATGTTTTGTGTATCTTGATCATCCATATGATCATTCTCAACATCCTCATGTTGATTGCTAGTATCAACCAAATGTGTATCTTCTTGTGAATCTTGAACCTCTTCAAGTTCCATTGTTCTTCCACTAGTTCCTTCCGAACGGAACTTAGTTTCCAAGAACTCTACCTTTCGAGCAATAAACACTTTCTGCTCTGTTGGATCATAGAAATAATATCCAATACAATCTCTAGGATATCAAATAAAGATACACTTAGTGGATCGGGCTTCCAATTTGTTTTGAGTGTATTGCTTAGGATAATCCTCACACCCCCAAACTTTTAGATATGACAATGATGGAACCCTTCCATGCCATACTTCGAATGGCGTCCTTTCCACTTTCTTGGTTGGGGCCATATTTAAAATACGTGTTGCGGAGAGCAAAGCGAAACCCTAAAATGAGAGGTAGGGTACTTCTAGCCATCATAGATTGAACCATATCCAATAAAGTCCGATTCCTCCTCTCACAAACACCATTATGTTGTGGTGTTTCTGGTGGATTAAGTTGTGAGACAATCCCACAACTTCTAAGATACTCTTAAAATTCACTACTTAGGTATTCACCTCCTCTATCTGTACGAAGAATCTTGACCGTTTTGTTGAGTTGATTTTCTACTTCATTCTTGAAGATTTTGAACATTTCAAAAGATTCATGTTTGTCTTGATAAGTACACATACCCATAATGACTATAGTCATCGATAAAGGTAATGAAATATCTTTCATCATTCCTAATTATTGGTTTAAAAGGTCCACATATCCGAATGTATGATCCCTAATAAATCATTTTCCCTTTTATTGGTCCCACTAAAAGTAGCCTTTGTCATTTTACCTTATAAACAAGACTCGCATACATCAAATGAATCATTTTCATTAGTTCTTAAAAGACCATTCTTTTGAAGTTTTTGCATACGATTCTTGTTTATGTGACCAAGGCGACAATGCCAAAGATATGAATCACTCAAATCTAGTTTGAGCCTTTTGGTGGTTGCTTGGTACATTGAGCTATCATATGTTGTGTTATCATGAACCAATTCATAGATACCATTACAAGGCATAGCCTTAAAATAAAACACATGATGCAAACAAACATGGATATCATTGTCAACAAATTTGAAATCATAACCACATTGTCTTAAAAGGGAAACTGAAATAATATTCCTACTCAAACTAGGAGCATACAAAACATTTTTCAAAATAACTTTCAAACCACTTGAAAGTTTCAAAACATAGTCTCCTTGGGCTTCAACTTCAACTTTTGCTCCATTGCCCATAAAGAGACTATCATCCCCTTTTCTGTAACGCTTATTTCTTTTGAACCCCTACAACAAAGTGCAAATTTGAGTTCCACATCCGGTATCCAATACCCATGTGTTAGAAGAAATAACATTTAGCTCAACATGTATCATAAAAGTCATACCTGAGGTTTGCCCGGCATCCCTCTTGGCTCTCAACTCTTTGAGATAGACCGGACAGTTTCGTTTCCAATGGCCTACCTCACCACACTCAAAGCACGGATCATCTTTAGAAACCTTTTGCTTCTTTTCTTTGGGTTCCACTTTAGACTTACCGTTCCCTTTCCCCTTAATGTGTCCCTTCCCTTTGGCAACACTTGCCTTAGGGTCGGGGTGGTTCTTTTTCTTTCTACCTCCTTCATTAATCGTAAGGACCGGTAGAACCTTTCTACCTATGCCCGCCTCGGCCGTTTTGAGCATTGAATGAAACTCACCAATGCTCTTGTCCCATCCATTTATGTTATAGTTCATAACAAAGCTTTCAAACTTCATGGATAGAGAGTTGAGGATCAAATCCATAGCCAAATCGTTGGAGACACGGCAATTAAGCCTTTCGAGGGGATCAATGTGGCTCTTCTTCTTAAGAACATAAGATGATACCGATTGGGTCTCGTCCATATATATTCATGGAGCGCTTGAACCGTTTCGAAGCGTTCCACCCTTGATTGTTGTTGGAACTTTTCCTTCAACTGGTTGATCATGTCATAGGCATTGTGGTTCTCAAAGTCCTTTTGTAAATCAGGAATCATACTCACTAACATGAGACTTGCACGGAGTCCTCGGTGTACTTGACCCAATCATTAAAGGCCTCCACGTCATTCTCATCGGGTTGATCGGGAATGGGATCGTCTAACACATAGGACTTATTTTCTTGCTTGAGAACGATTCTCAAGTTTCGATACCAATCCATGAAGTTCCCATGGTTAAAAGTTCCTTCTCGAGGATGGTTCTTAGTGATAGGTTATGGACGGTTGGGATTGAGTTATTGTTGTTTGCCATCTACAATTTTACAAAGTTCAATTTTAGTATTTTTAATATCAAAGTATTTTAATTATTAATACCCTTTTATGTCTAATAGATAATTAATGATTAAAATCTAGAATCCAACGTTACATTTAAATATCGGTTAGGTGACCTTTATCCCTTTATTTAAATTAACAAGGTAGTCAACGTTTGACAATTATAACTATTACAATTTCTAGTGTATGGGATCGGTTTAAACATTTATGTTTTGTTTGTCATGTTAATCCCATCAACACTTTTGTACATCATGCTTCGGTGATCCTAATGCATGACATCCAAATCAAGTCGTCATACCTAGACACACGTGTGATTTTACTAATATAAGTGGTTAGGTGACCTTTATCCCACAAATACGGTAATTTCACCTCAACTTCACAAGTATCTACATTTATGGTTAGGTGACCTTCATCCCATAAACGAGTTGCAAGTGAATCGAGTGTTGTCTAAGAGGATGGTGTTAAACTTCTTTTGAAAAGGGTTTTTATAGTTTTTAAAATTCTAGTTTTTAGAAAAACCTTTTATACCATACAATTTGTATGCATTCAAATGCATGGTATTTTATGAAAAACTATTTTCATTGTTCCTTTAATAAAACTCATTTCTATTAAATCATTAACCTTTAATAAACTCATTTTATTAATTCCTTTAATGATATTAAAGAACCAATTTTATGCTTTTTTTATCATAGTTGTTTACCTAGTTTATCAATTTTCAACAAACTGTCAAACTCATCCAAACAACACAAAACAAACAACCAACAATACAATATAATTGCATAACCATAGCCAACTATTTTGACCACACTTGCTTGCCATAACAAGTGTGTCAAAAGGTCATTCCTAAGGGTAAAAACATTGACAAGAATCTTGTGTCGGTGAACTCCCACTTGAACCCGTATCCAAATGCTTCAAGTAACCCTTTTGTGTTGTGATTTCACCATCTTCTTTAGGCACCTTCTTGGTCATCCAAATCAGCCCCAAAGTACAATTACATAGAAAAACCTAATACATTTTTCTAGAATAATAAAGTGCAAACTAATCTATTTATTACATACAAATGAAACAAATAAATTACATGCCTTTATTACAACAAATGAAATCACAATCACAAACATTCAAACATAAGGTCATGGCTAGGTTATATGCACCATAATACATCCAAATATGTAAACAAAAACAAACGAGAATGGCACCCTTTTAAACCCCAAAATTTCGGCCAACATTAACCAAATAAGAGGTTTTTGTCCAAACAAATAAGCCATCTTATGACATTAATTTTTCAGGATCATAACTATGCATATAAAAGTATTATCTTGAAAAACAAAGGGTTTGCCATGGGTGAAATTTCCAGCCCACTTTTTACACGAAAAGGACCCGAAAATTTCGTTTTTGAAGCATGTATCCATATAATCGGCTCTTGATGCCATTGTTGGGTTTTGTAGAAGTTTATCAAAGTCATATTAACCATTAATATGTCAAAACACAGCAGAGTAATATCAAAAAACCATTTAAAGATTAGTTAATTTATACATCAAATACATGTGTAAAAACAAAACCCATTAACTAGGATCTTTATATGAAAGAACATGTTATCAAACAAACATTCAAAACATCATATACTACTCCTCCTAGAATTCGTGGATGAAGAGGGAAGATGATGATTGAAAGCTAAATCTTCAGTATAGAAGACCTCAAGAGATGATACCCACAAGTCCTTCCAAGACACCTACTTGCTAGGTAGTAAAACACCAACTTTCTTCTCTCTTCTTGTAGATCCAAAAAACCCCAAGCAAAGCTGAATTTCACAGCTCACAAAACTTATTTTTAGCCAATGGAGAGAGGAATCTAGCTTCAGTGTGTGTAGGACAAAGTGTAAATTATGGAAGAGTGTAAGAGTGGTCTTAATCTTGCAAAAGCCAAGGCTAAAACGGGGGAGTCCCTAGGCCAAGGGGCGGCCGAAATTTTAATAAAATTGGGTTCCCAATTTTATTTCCTTTATAAAATACACTCTTAGCCCTTTTTTTATAAAATTAAAACCCCTTTTAATTTTATAACACTAACACACTTGTATTTGTCATTGTTTAACTAACTTAAATAATGAAATAAATAACTCCTCATGAACAAATTATCCACATAATGTTGTTCATTTACAAAAGCAATGACTTAGAAAACCAATTTTCTAAATTGGTGTTAATATTTATTTGTATGATCTTATCTACGAATAAATATTTATTGCTGTTTGTTTGGCTTGTTATGGGTATGACCCGACTTGGATCATAACGTACTAACCACATCAATCTTGTATGTGTCTTAGGCATATAATGTCCAACAATTTTGAATAATAACCATATTCATGGATGTATACATGCTAAAATGAATACAACTCAAAATATCACAAGTATACAAAGAGTTAAATATTACATTGTTCCAAACTTTTAAATACTAAACAGATCAATTCCAATCACTAGAATATTGAAGTTCTAAAGCACAAGTATGACTTTCATGCTTTGCCCTTTCAAGGAGCTTCGTGAGTGGATCCTCAATGTTTTGATCGGTGTGAACTTTACGAATCCATATCCTTCCCTTTTCAACTTCATCCCTTACGTAGTTGAATTCCACTCAATGTGCCTAGCCTTTGGAAATGCATAGGGTACCTTGATTTATGAAGTCGTACCCTCGTTATCACAAAAGATTTCTAGGGGGTCTTGAATGGTAGAGACCACCCTAGGTTGGCGATAAAATTCTTTATCCATGCAGCTTCCTGACCTGCTAATGGTGTGGCTATGTATTTGGGTTTTGTAGTGGACAATGCTACCCATTCATAATGAAGACATACCCCGATTGTGATCGAGAATCATCTCGATCGGTTTGGAAACTCGCATCCGTGTAACCCTTTACAACGAGTTCTTCTCCATCATATCCATATATTAGAAACATTTCCATAGTCCTCCTAAGGTATTTCAATATACTTTTAACAGCCATCCAATGGCAATTACTTGGATTCTGCTGATATCTACTCGTTATGATTAACACGCATGACACGTCCGATCTAGTGCATATCATCTTATATGATGGATCCTATAGCAGATGCATATGGGATGTCCTTCATTCGATCTTGCTCATCCTTTGAGCTTGGACATGGAGATGTACTCAATATTGTCCCTTTTTGAATAGGTACCATACCTTTCTCAAAGTTTTTCCATCTTGAACCTTTTCAAGACTTTATCAATATATGCAGTTTGGTTTAAACTTATCAACCGCCTCGATCTATCTCTATAGATCTCTATTCCCAAAATATTGGCGGCTTCACCGAGATATTTTATGCAAAAACTACTTCCAAGCCAGGTTTTAATACCTTCCATGGTTGGAATATCATTTCCAAAAGGTAGTATGTCATCAACATACAATACTAAGAATGTTATTATGCTCCCACTAGCCTTCGTATATACACAAGCCTTGTCAGCGTTCTTGGTGAAACCAATTTCTTGATCTCTTCATCAAAATGTTGATTCCAACTTATGCTTGATTCAATCCATAGATTGATCTCTTTAACTTGCATACTTTATTAGGATGTTATGGACCGACAAAACCATCAAGCTGAACCATATGGACAGTCTCTTGAGATGTCCATTCAGAAAAGCGGTTTTGACATCCATTTGCTAAATCTCATAGTCATAATATGTAGCTATGGCAAATAATATCCTAATTGACTTTAGCATTGCCCCTGATTTTGAATGAAACCTGTTGCTACAAGTCTTGCTTTGTAAGTATCCAAGTTTCCATGTACATCCATTTTCTTGTTGAAACCCACTTGCATCCAACAGGTATGGAGTTAAGTGGAGGGTCAACCAATTCCCAAACTTGATTGTCATACATGGATTGCATCTCAACGTTCATGGCTTCCAGCCATTTGTCACAATCCGAATTGGACATTGCTTCATGGTATGTAGTTGGCTCATCGGAGTCAACCACATAGCATCCATTCATGAAAAATCCATATCTTTGAGGTTGAATGCTAACTCTACCAGATCTGCGAACGTTTTGTGTGTATTGATCAACCTCTTGATCATCATCAGCAACCTCTTGTTGATTTCTAGTGTCAACCAAACGTGTATCGGCTTGTGGATCTTGATCCTCATCAAAATCCACTGTTCTATACGTTATTCCTTCCATAAGGAACTTAGCTTCCAAGAACTCTGCCTTTTGAGCAATAAATACCTTTTGCTCTATTGGATCAAAGAAGTAATATCCTATACAGTCTTTGGGATATCCAACAAATATACATTTAGTGAATCGACTTTCTTGATCGAGGCCATATTCAAAATATGAGCCGCGGGGAGCAATACGAAATCCCAAAAGGATGGAGGTAGTGAGCTTATAGCCATCATAGATCGAACCATATCCAATAGGGTTTGGTTTCTCCTTTCGGACACACCATTATGTTGTGGTGTTCCAGGTGGAGTAAGTTGTGAGACGATCCCATAACTTCTTAGATGGTATTGAATAGCATCACTTAGGTATTCACCTTCTCTATCTGAACGAAGAACTTTGATAGTTTTATTGAGTTGATTTTCTACTTCATTCTTGAAGATTTTGATTATTTCAAAAGCTTCATGTTTATGCGTCATCAAGTACACATAACCATAGGAACTATAAACATCGGTAAAGGTAGTGAAGTATCTTTCCCCATTTCTAGTTATTGTCATAAAAGGACCACATACATCCAAATATATGGTTCCCAATAAGTCTTTTGCCCTTTCGTTAGTAACACTAAAGGCCGACTTGGTCATCTAACCTTGTAAACAAGATTCACATTTATTAAATGAAACATTTTCATTTGTTTTCAAAAGACCATTCTTTTGAGGTGTTTGAATCCGATTCTTGTTTATGTGACCAAGATGACAATGCCAAAGATAAGAATCACTTAAACTTGTTTTAATTTTCTTGGTGCTTGTTTGGTATAGTGTGCTATTATAGGATGAATCATTATGAACCAATTCATAGATTCAATTAAAAGACATAGCCTTGAAATAAAATACATCATCCATACAAACATAAATACCATTGTTAACAAACTTTAATTCATAACTACATTGTTTTAAAAGGGAATCGAAATTATGTTCCTAGTCAAACTAGGAGCATACAAATGTTCTTAAGAACAACTTCCAAACCATTTGAAAGTTTCAAAATATTGTCTCTTTGGGCTTCGACATCAACTTTTGCTCCATTGCCCATGTAGAGACTTGTGTCTCCCTTCTTGAACTGCTTATTTCTTTTGAACCTCTGCAACAAATTGCAAATATAAGTTCCACATCCAGTATCCAATACCCATGTGTTTGAAGAAATAACATTTCAACCAATATGAATCATGAACGTTGTACCTGAGGTCTGCCGAGCATCCCTCTTGTTTCTCAACTCTTTGAGATAGGTTGGACAATTCCTTTTCCAATGACCTATCTCACCACACTCAAAGCATGGATTGTTCTTCGTTACCTTAGGCTTCTTAAGCTTAGGCTTTGGAAGCTCTGCTTTAGCCTTTCCTTTTCCCTTTCCTTTGATGTACCCATTTCCTTTGACAATATTTCCCTTGGGATCGGGAAATGGCCTTTTCTTATTGCCTCCCTCATTGATCGAGAGAACAGGTAGAACCGTTCTACCCATTCCTGCCTTGGAGGTTTTGAGCATTGCGTGAAGCTCCCCAACGCTCTTGTCCCACCCATTCATATTGTAATTCATTATGAATTTCTCAAACCTTTTGGTTAGGCCATTAAGGATCAAATCCGTGGCCAGATCCTTTGAGATGGGACAATTAAGCCGCTCGAGGCGATCAACGTGGCTTTTCATCTTGAGAACGTAAGATGATACCGATTGGGTTTCCTCCATGCGACACGCATGAAACGCTCGAACCGTTTTGAAGCACTCTACCCTAGCTTGTTGTAGGAACATTTCCTTCAACTGGGTAATTATGTCATATGCCCTAAGATGCTCCAAATCCTTTTGGAGTTTGGGAATCATAGTTCCCAACATGAGGCAGGAAACCTACATCGAATCCTCAGTGTATTGAAGCCAATCGTTATAGGCCTCAACATCCTCGGGGTCGGATTGGTCAGGAATAGGTTCGTCAAGCACATAGGCCCTTTTCTCTTGCTTGAGAACAATTCTGAAGTTTCGATACCAGTCCATAAAGTTATTATGGTTAAGATGATCCCTTTCTAAGATGGTTCTCTGTGATAGGGTAGGGATGGTCGGGGTGGTAGCATTATTGTTTGCGGCCATTTCTACAAAATCACAAAGTTTATATTAGTATTTCTGAAAAATTGTATTTTAATTATTAATACCCTTTACACGTCTCATAGACAACTAATAATTAAAATATAGAACCAATGTTACATTTAAATGATGGTTAGGTGACCTTTATCCCATTATTTAAATTAACAAGGTAGTCAACATTTGACAATTGCAACCTATTGCAACTTCTAGCTTTATGGGATCGGTTAAACATCTTATGTTTAGTCGGCATGTAAAATCCCATCAACACCATTGTACGCCATGCTTTGGTGACCCTATACACATGGTTTCCAATTCAAGTCATCCGACTTACACACACATGTGAGTTTACACATACAAGAGGTTAGGTGATCTTTATCCCACAAGTATCTTAAGCCCACCTCAAATACACAAGTTCCTTAAAAGTGGTTAGGTGACCTTTATCCCACAAGTAGTTCTCAAGTGATTCGAGTGTCGGGTAAAAGGATGGTGTTTAACTTGTTTCCAAAGGGATTTAAGTTTCCATTAATTCTAGTTATGAAAACTCTATGTACCTTGTATTCGCATGCTTTCAAATACATGGTACCCTATGGTTCCATTTTTAATAACCCTCTTTTATTTTGAAATCATTAATCCTTTTAATAACCTTTTATTAGTCACTTAATGATTAGGAACCAAAAATTAAGCTTGTTATGATAATTTATTTAGATTGTTAAGCATATCCACATATCAAACAATCAACATAAAATGAATAATCAAACAAGCATATATATAAAACAACCACATGTGCATAACCATAGCCACTATGTTGACAACACTTGTTTGTCATCACAAGTGTTGTCATTTGGTCTTTCCTAAGGGTTGAACACAACATAAAAGATGAGATCTCCAAAGACCCCCACTTGAAGTTGCATCCAAATGCTTCAAGCCCTTCTCTTTGTGTCTTCTTCTTTTTGTGCTTCCATCTTGTGCATCTTCTTTTACAAAATTTATATCCGAATACAAATTTTCTAATAAAAGAAAACACACTTAATCTATCTATTACATTGCCATTGAATGAATAAATAAATTACATCCAAATACAAACACAAAAGAATAATATTACAACCCATTATGAATGAAATCAACCAAAACAAATATTCATTCAAAACCAAATCAACACAAGGTCAAGGCTAGGTTATGCACCAATATGAATCATCATATAAAACATACAAGAACCAAATAAATCCCCATTGGACCCTAAATTTTCAGCCAACATAAACCAATAATTTAGGGTTTTGTCCAAACAAACACAATCAACCATTTGATATCTTACTTTCAAGGTTTAATCACAAGCATGTTAGATATAACCTTGAAGGTTGGGGATTTATAACATCACCACAAAGCAGCCCCTATAAGGTTGTTAAAGTCCTATAAAGCAATTTTACAAGGACAAATGAAACTAGTCATCCACATATCCAGCTCTAGATGCCAATGTTGGGTTTGTTGGACCATATCAAAGTAGTTTAACCATTTAAACATGAAAACGCAGTGGATTAAAACCTTAATATTATCATTTGTAATCTGAAAATTAAGTCTCATAACATAACTACAATAAACCCAAGAACATAAGGATCATTTATATGTGAATGGACTAGCTATCAACAAGAAATAACAACCAAAATAAGACATACAAACACCTTTGTAGAGCTGCTGAAAAACGTGATGTAGGAGGAAGAAAATGACGTTGTTGAACAGCCAAAACACCAAGGAAAGGTGTCCTCAAGCTTCCATACCCACAAGCATCAAGCAAAGACCACTCTTGCTAGGATTTGTACACCAAAAGCTCAAAGAACAAGCTGCTGGAACCCTTTCCAGCCAAGAATCCCTTCAAGAAAAGGAGAGAATATGTTCTTTTGTTCTTGCATGTGTGAGAGAGAGTGAGAGGTGAAGTGTTGGACCATTCAATTGTGTCTCTTCTCAAGACACTTGAAAGACCAAAGAACCCCTTTAAGGGCGGCCGAAAATGGTCAGCCAAAAAGAGTTTTCCCCCAAAAACTTTTATAAAACAAAACACTTACAAGTTAATTGTGAGTTATGTAATTAACCTATTAATTATATAACTCTCACACTCTCTTATTATTTGATGTCATTTGACCAAAACAAATAACATTACAAATAATACTTATGGACAAAATATCCTAATAAGTTGTTCCATCTCATATGCAATTTATTTAGAAAACCCATTTTCTAAATTGGTGTAATTATTTAATTGCATGATCATATCATCAATTAAATATTTATATTGGTATTTGCAAAGCTTGTTATTGGGTATGACCCAATTTGGATCATAACGTACTAACCACATCAATGTTTTATGTGTCTTGGGCATAAAGAATCCAACAATAATTTCATTCTCACTCGTTCATTCAAACACAAACTCTCTGTGTGTTCATACTCACTCCCAACATTCATCACTTGCATTGTATCGACTGTTTACCTCAAATTATTATGATATATAGGTAATGCATTTGATCCTGAACATCATGTTAAGTTTAAAACATCAAATCTCTAATCATTAATCAAACAATGACTAAGCGTTTGAATCCTATTCGGGTGTTCGAACCCTAAGTTCTCAAAAATTTGAAATTTATGGCTTAAATGTGTTAAAATGTTCAAAATTAAACCTAAATTTGTTGATAAGACATGATTTCAACCGGATTATCATCATGAGAACTCATTTTCAATAGAAAATGTTATTAATGATCTTGGTGTTCATTACTAAAATTTTTTTTTTCAAAAGAACTGAATTGACAAAATTAGATCTCTATGTTAAAAAATTCAATTGTTAATCATAATCATCTTAATATTCATAATATTGGATGATTAAAATGACATACTGATCGTAAATTTTTAAAACTTGTTTGATTGTGAATAAGATAGAATGTTTTTGAACACTGAGAAAATTTTTGAATAAAATTGATCAAGTTTAATAATTTTAAAATCTATTAAGTAAATTAATAAAATAAACAAGTATTTATAATCTTTTATATCTTACTTGATAGTAGTCTCAAAATGACAATTGATTTTGTATCAAAAGTGCAGGATCATTGAAGGGTGTGAGTTACAACACAACAACACAAAGAGGAGATTAAACAAACTTTTAATCAAATGGTAAACTAGATTAACCAAGATAAGACACTAGGAACACAAGTAATGTAAGAGACAGAACATAAAGAACGCAAGTGTATGGTTTTCAAGAATGCAGTATATTGCTTTCTCTATGTTCTATTACAAGTGTTACAAAGCATAAATAAAAGATACAAGAACATGAGATACTTATACTACATCCTACAGCTGGCTATACTTTGAAAGCTAGCTGGATACAATTGACTAGACACAAACAAAATCAATTGTAGAGTCAAAAGGCAGATTGCCTTTTGACTTGTGACTATGACATGCCATAGCTCACATCCTTATTTATTACAAAAAGGATAAAGTACATAAAGTAGAAAGTTTACAGACACAAGACCTCAATGTACAGTTACCGAAAGCATGGACCTTTTCACCAACTCATGTAAGTTGGTGACTTGTAGAGGTGCAGCGGAAATGTGTCCAGCTTTACAGAAAAGTACATCAGAAAAAGCATATTTTAAAAGTCTTCGAAAGAAATCTGTCTTCATAACTTGAAGCTTCGGAAGACTTTGTCTCTGAGGCTTCGGAAGACTTCATCTTTGGCTTCGGAAGATATTGGTCTTGGCTTCGGAAGATTTCACACTTAGAATATTTTTGTTGAGTGTGTGAAACTTCCGAAGCATTCTACTTTAGAACTTGTGCAGCAGAATAAGCCTTGGATGTTTGGGTTGCATCAACCTCTTCATTAGTCTCTACAAACTCCCCCTAGCTTGATGCTACCAAAACACTAAGAAGACTTCAGATACCAACAGTCCTCATCAGAATGATACCCATTCCTTTCTTCAAGGGATGATCAGGATTCTTCAAATTGTCAAAGTATCTTCTCATGTCAAAGAGATCATGCAGAGGCAATTGAAACATGTCTTGCCATGTATAAGTGTCTTCAAAGCCTTGATCTCTAATGACATGCCACCTTTCTGGATTTGTGGTGTATGTCCAAGACAAGATGGGTCTTCCTGATGCAAGAGGAGCTACTAAGGTTAGAGTTGGTTGAGCATCCTCTGGCTGCACATCCTCAGGATGTTCTGACTCTTCCTGAGGTTTAGAAGAGGATGCAGTCTTCCTTTTCTTTGGCTTTGGTTTAGAAGCCATCCTCTTCTTTCTTTTTCCAAATTTTAACTGAGAAGACTGGCGTGCAGCACTAGATTGATCTCTGTTGTCTGTCTTAGTTGGGACTTCCTCTCTCTTAGGCTCAAAAGGAGAAGGAGGTTGACCCTGCTGTGGATCAGAAGATGAAGCTTGCTGAGTCTCAGCAGGAGGTCCAGGTTGTGTTGTCTCTGGTTGTTCAACCTTAACCTCCACTTCAGGTGAAGCTTGACTTGGAGTGGAGTGTAAATCAGTGAGCTCTCCCTTTTTAATCTTCTACTTGATCACCCTAATATGCTCATCCATAGTGGATAGAGACATGGGACCAAGTCTCCTTCCGGATAATCCATACAGCTTCAAGAAGCTCATCATCCTTTGCCTATCAGCAGACTTCTTCATACTCTTTCGGATGATGGCTCTTGATTTTGCAGCTTCTTCCCTAAGCTTCATCTTTGTTGTCTTTCTATCCTTGACTATCTCAAGCTCAAGCTGTTTTAAATAATCAAAATCAACATAGTCATAGGGCAGGGGAAGAAGTGCATCTGCCTGGTAGAAGCCTGTGGCACTCAGGTAGTTGATCATCTTGATTCTATCTTCTTCTCTGTCTACCTGAGGTTCTTGTTGAACCACATCCTCTTGCATAGGACTTTCTTGAACTGGGGAGAACGCAGGCATATCTTTGTATAGTCTTTTTCTTCTTCTCTCTTCTTTGACTTGTACTAGGAGTTCTGCATCTTTTGCCTCCTTCTTCTCTCTTGACCTTTCCACGTCAACCAGTTCATTTAGCTCATCCAAGGGGAGAGAGATGACACTGTCTATATCATAGTTCGTAGTCTGCAGATAGTTAATCCCGACTGCCCATAACTAATCATTCTGAGTGTTTGGTCTGGGGCAGCCCTGATTGCAGACTCCATGAGTCTTGAAGACCCAGAAGAGGAACCTTCTCCCCTCAGCTTCCTTTTCCTCTCTCTCTCCTCCTCCTCAATCTCCACAGATGTCATCTTTCTTTTCCCTTTGTCATTCACAGACTTTTGTGACTCAGGGTGGATAGAGCTTTGGTCTTCATTGCTTGTTGCAGCATCTGAGCTCAAGCCAGAGAGAGGTTGAGAGCACCTTCACCAGCAGGTGTCAGAAGGAATATGGATCTCTGCAGCAATTGGAGATGATGAGACAGGGCTCTCAGGTTCTGTCACTCGGCCTTCAGTCAAGGTTTCCCCTATGAAGCTAATCTTAGGGTCTGCCTCAACATCCAGTTGACGGATGACATTGCCTGATTGCCTTAGTCTCCTTCTTAGGCTGAACTCTGCAATGATCCTATCTTGGATTCTTTTAGCCAGTCTGTCAGCTTGTCTTGATTGGTTTGGGTTGACAAGTGGCATGTTGACTAGATCCAGACCTTCATAGTAGTTCAAGGTCTGAAAGTTGAAGACTTCTTGTTGTCCTTGAACTCTTATGATGATGAGGGCCTTCCAGTTGTTGTCATACCTCCATCCAATGATGTGATTAAAGGATGATGGAGGTGACATAGCCCTTGGTATCCCATCCTCAAACAGACTCTGTATAAAGGAGTCTGTGTAGTCCACATCAATGTACACTAGAGGAGGTTGCTGAGAATGCACAGTTGCAAGTGAGGATGGTGAGTCCTCAATGTCCATTCTCTCAGAGGAACTCCCAGGTTCTATGGCTGATAGACTTTCTCCCCCTTTTTGGTAGCATCACCCACTTGCATAGGTGAGCTGGAGGATAGATCAATCACATCCACAAGTTCTTGTGTTCCTGGTTGAGCTCGCCTTAAGGGTCTCCCAGCTAGTTTTTCCTTAAGATGTGAAATCTCAAGTTGCTGATCATTGATCCTATTGTGTAAGGTAGTCGCCTGAGATTCAAGATGACTAACCTTTGAGACTAAATAGGTGCATGTTTTGGATAGTTGTTGCACTTTTAGTCTTAGATCCCCCTCATCTTCATCAGAAGAATCACTGGGGGTGGAGAAGATTGGACCAGAGTCCTTTCTCTTATGACCAGTTCTGAGTTCTTGGCCACTGGATTTCCTCTGCTTACTGGCAGTCTCAGTTGAGATGTCAGTAGGCTGAGTTGCCATGGTTGAGGTCTTAATGATGTAATCACTTGCAGAAGTGAGAGCCTCTTCCATATGGACATCCTGAACAGGTTCAGGAGTGTCCACCTCTGTTGTGGGTGACTGATGTGGGATAGATATAGGAGACTCAGGAGTATTCATCTCTCTTTGAGTAGGGGAAAAGAAGAGAGACTCATTATACTCACTGAAACCTAGATCTTCATCAGTATAGAAGTCAAGGTTAGGAATTGGTTGTTGTTAGGATCAGTGATCTACGTTGATTGATTTAAGAGTATAGCAGCGGAATTCTAACAATGAATTAGCCAATTCACAAGAACGAAACGATATTCAATGAAGAACAAAGACGGTTATAGAGAGAGAGAATTCTGCAAATATATTCATTCAATATTCGCTTTCGTGGTAACTGAATGTCACAATTACAATTAGGTCGACACCTCTTATATAAGAGATGTGACGTCTGCTGATGTCACTTGATAGTGACATCTAACAGAATTATTTCAACTGAAACACAACTACTGAAGATGTCAAAACAGCTGACATCTTCTTACAAAAATACTAAGTGTTATCAGTTACTATAACTACTGAAAAACATAAAACTACTGAAACTACAACGACCGAAGAACAAGCTCTTCAGTCATTTTACAAAACTACTGAAAGTAAAAACATAAAACTACCGATATCACAACTACTGAAGAAGTACTCTTCAGCTGTTGTGACAAACTACTGAAACTTCAGTACTTGGTCTTCAGACTTGAACTTCAGATGTTTCATCAGCTAATGACTTCAGTAGATATCATCAGCTCATGTCTTCAGTCTTTGTCTTCAGACTTTGTACACCAGTTGTTGATCTTCAGTACTTGTAGACTCTTCAGCTGTTGTACTTCAGTACTTTGAACTTCAGCTTCAGCACTTGTGTTCTTCAGCTGTTGAACTTCAGCACTTTAGTCTTCAGCTGTTGAAGTCTTCAGCACTTGATCTTCAGCTGTTGGAGTTTTCAGTACTTGTCGAACTGCTGATGAAGTCTTCAGCAGTTGTTGTGATATCATGTGGGACTTAGAGGTTTTCTGATCTTGGCTCATTGGTTCTTTTGGTCCAACAAACTCCCCCTGAACCAATGCAGCCAAAACCTCTAATTTATTTATTTTGCCACTTATTGTTGGCAAAAAGGTTGGTCTTTTTCCTTCTTGATCAGTAGAGAAGATGACCCATATAAGCTCCGGCCTGGGAAGAAATCTCAGATATTTGTTTGGCAAGGTATGAATGGGAACTCTGTTTTGGGGAACTGGACACAGAGTTGTTATCCCATTCATGAGATCTACTTCCCGTGTATAAGCCTGTAGGATTCTCTGGTATGTGCTTTGAGAAACATAATTTGTTCTTCCATGGTCAGGTTCTCGGCTTCACCATCAAACAATCCTTCTCGCCCATACAGCTCTGAGATGTACTTGGCCTGTTTACCATTTTTGAGCTCAACTGTTGTAATCTGTCTGTATGCAAACTCATCAGGATGACTCCCTTCAAGTAACAGACTGAGCTCATTTTGTTTGAAGTTCTCAAGCCTCTTGTAGACTAACCCCTTTTTAATAATTCTGTTCTCTAACATCTTTTGGGGTGGTTGTTTAGTCTCATAGGCCTTCTTGAAGTCTTCGACAATCTCCCAGGGTGATACTACAAGGGCCACTGTGATCTCTTCATCTACGATCCTTTTGACTTGGCCCTTGTATCTCGAAGGAATGTCTTTCTTTACAATCCTGTGAGCCACCCTAGGATCAGGCCATACTCTCACCTTTTCCTTCTGATATTGAAATGTGTTGGCAAGAGTGTACAACCTCAGAGCTTCTTTCTTCATACTAATAATTGATGACGAAGCAGCATAAGTTTTGTCAATGCTTTTCAGCATTTCATCATCATGAAGCTTTTGCTGCTGCTCTTCTTCAATATTTACTCTCACAGCATCCATCTGTGAGGTGGGAGTGATGGGCATGGGTTTGGCTTTCGCCAATGTTAGAACTGCAGACAGAGGCAGCCTATCTTCTTCCACATCATCCTCCTCTTCTTCTTCTTCTAGCCTCAACACCCTCTCTTCTTCTTCTTAGGTGCATCATCGGCTGTTGGTTTAGATGGTAAGGGAATTGGTTTTGAAGGTTGAGGAAGTTTGGATTTGGGCTTTGAGATTGGTTTGGAGATTTGAGGGGTAGGCTGTTTTTGAGTGGGTAAAAGGAAGGTTGTTCCAGCATTTTGGTTGTGAGTTTAGCTTTTGTAAGTCTTGCCATTTCAAACCTTTTTCCAGCCCCAGCCTCATCAAGGGCTTCAATGATAATCCCCTTATGGAATTGCTCAGACAGACAGATTCTGGTGGCTATAGCCAGAATACTGTCTCTGGTCCATGCACGAATCTCCATCAAAGATCTTCCTACTATTTCGCAATGAAACGAA
The DNA here is from genome assembly GCA_025506515.1 of Flaveria trinervia. Lineage (NCBI taxonomy): Eukaryota > Viridiplantae > Streptophyta > Magnoliopsida > Asterales > Asteraceae > Flaveria > Flaveria trinervia. The sequence goes on from CM046444.1 coordinate 77,667,548, forward strand.
TCATGATCTCCAATCTCTCCTTTTCCAGTACATCATACCCAGCCCATCTGGTTTGAATCTCCTCCACTTCCAACTTCCTGATCTCACTATCTAATGTGGCTGTATCAAAACCTTGCTTGAAGAGTTGCTCAATGATGGATCGGCTGTGTGTGTCATCTGCATCTTTTACCAGCTCTTCCAAGGATTTTTCTTCAGCAGTAGTTTGATCATCAGCACTTTTCTTTCTTTTGTAGGTGATCAGTTGTTGTTGCTTTTCTTTTTCCAACTCCTGGATTTGCTCTTGTGCCTTCTCATCCTCAGTTCTTTTCCTCTTCTTTTCTTTCACTGCAGTACTCTCCCCCTTTTTGGATGCATTGGTGGTAGGGGTTTGTACCGCAGAAAGTTTCTTTTGCACAGCATCATCAATGAGTGGTTGTAGAATGGAGGAAATCCTCTCATCAATGGCTTTAGTAACAAGTTCATTGATGATGGGAGTGATGAGAGGTATGGATTGTTGGAATACAGCAACCATCTGCTCTGGGGGGTACTGTCCCGGAGAGATAGTGCCAAAAGCAGAAGCTGGAGGCTCAGTGGAGTGAGAGGGTGAAGTGTTTGGGGAACCTTCAACTGAAGGTGCCATCTGTGGTTGGTGGAGGCAGATGGTCTTTGTTCCTTAGAAGTTTTGGCAAGCAGCTCTTGAGTCTGCTCACCTCCTCCTCCAGGATGGTGTTTTGGGCGATTACATCGTAAAAGAAGCCCAGGTCATCATCAGTAGATACTGAATCACCTGACCTCCTGATAGGATCAGGATGAACATGCACTGAGTGTAGCTCAGTTGTAGCATGTGCCCCTTTGTCTTGGAACTGGGGACTTCCTGCCTCAGGACTATGTCCGTCATCAGCAGTTGCCTCTGGTAAGGTCTTAGTAATGGTACCAACTACAACCTGATCATATGCTGACGCAGGAGAAGTGGCAGCCTCACCAGAAGTTCCAATCTCCATTGCTACACTAGGAGAAGGAACATTGTAACCCCTATGCTGTGGGTTCTCAGCTGCACTTTGGTCCTCCCCCTCAATGGTAGAAGTGTTCCCAGTAGTAATTGGTATCTGGGGAGGGGGTGAGGAGTGCAACTGAGTCAGCACTTGTGCAACAAGCAATGTAGGACTTTGGGGGCGGTTGCATGGGGTGATGGGGTAGAAGCAGTGTGCACCTGGGGAGGAAGGTGCTCTTCAATGGCAATCTCCTCAAGTGAGGAAGATCCCAGATGTGTGGGTACCCCTTGTTTGGTTGCTGCAGGCTCCTTTTGATAGGAATCCTGAGCGGCTATGGCTGGAAGAGTCCTGATATCCACTAGGGGGTTATAACAAGTGGATATAGCCTGCGTTTGTGTTGCAGGGGCATCCTCAGGGGACTCATTTCCCTGAGTAGCCTTTTTGGTTTTCTTTTTAGTGGGTTTGGTGGGGACTTTTGATTTGGAGGTGGTGGCTGGGGGTTCCAGCTGCGTGGGTTTGCGCAGCTTGGCAGCCAGTTTGAGTGATTGGTCAGAGTTGTGCCGGGAGTATACTTCAGGCAAAACAGCCATAGCAGGGACTCCCAGGCCAACAAGTCCCTCAGCTTGAAGCTGGTTTGTAATTATGGCCATTATGAACCGCGGATATATATCCAACGGTTAGCGGTTTGTTTTTGTGCCATATCCTTGAGCTCTGAAAATATATTTCTGAAAAATTTAAAGGCTGTTGCTCAAGAATGGAGTACATTACCTGCTGCCACTTTGTAGACATTTGATCCCAAGACGAAGTCTTAGGAGCCAAACAGACATTTACCATGTGAAAGATTAGACATTCAGCATCATGGAAATGTTTCTTCAGTATGGTGGAGGCACAAAGATTTCCCTGATATCCATGGTGGGCAAAGGATAAATCAGTTGTGCCCTTTGGATATCCAACAGGAGAAGTGGCATCATCCAGGTGTAGAGTTTGACGAAGTATATCGGGAGTGATGACCACTTCGTGGTTGTTGACGACCGACCGGAGAGACCTGTGTTGTTCTCCCTAGTGGTGAGGGTGACGTTCATCCAAAACTTGTTAAGGGATTCGGCATGAAGGATTGGATTGAGAAGAAAGGCCGTTTTGTAGGGTGACTGGACCATAAGATCAATAACATTATCGAACTTAGCCCAGAATGGCGATTTGGTGAGGTAAGCTACACAGTTGTGTCACGGTTTGAGTTGCATGGACGCCATTGAGGAGAGAGAGTTTTGGAGAGATGAACGTTAGGTTTGAAGAAGATGAGGCTCTGAAGGATTAGGTCAGGGATATTTATAGGGTACGGGTTAGAAAACGACTGACGGATTTGGTGTTAGTCATCAGTAGTTTTAAACGACTGTTGACATGGTATTACCCTTTCAGACGTTGAAACAGCTGAAGTCGTGGTTTTAGGCATCAGTAGTTAGAAAACTACTGAAAGCCATGGTTTTGACTTCAGATGATGAAACAACTGAGGACTTGGTGTTTGTCATCAGTAGTTGTGAAAACTACTGAAGACAGTGGTTTTCTCATCAGTTGTTGTAAACAGCTGAAGACTTGGTATTAGTCATCAGTAGTTATAAAACTACTGAAGACATGGTTTTGCTTTAGTTGTTTAGAATGAAACAGCAGTTGTAGAAACAACTGAAGAGAAAGTTCTCTTCAGTAGTTTTCGTCAATTCATAGCCTTTCAGCTGTTTCATACTGTCCTCAACACTTAATCATCAGACTTCGCATTTGCTTTTCAGGTGTTTCATAGGACGCCAGTACTTATCTGTTTGTACTGATTTCAGTAGTTGTAACTACATCAGTAGTTTGGAACAGATAAAGTACTTCAGTACTTGTGAGGCATTTAGCCGTCAGTAGTTATAAAACTACTGAAGGTGAAAGGACTCATCAGTACTTATATGTGACATGGTTACCAATGATCATCAGTAATTTTTACTGAAATCACCAGTAGTTGTCACTTATTCTAGCTGCAGCATACCAAGCCTTAACACAAGGTTTTGGAAAGTAGAACTATCCAAAGGCTTAGTAAAAATATCTGCAAGCTCATCAGCACTAGGCACAAACTTAGGATCAATCAGACCTTTTTCAAAACAATCTCGAATAAAGTGATGTCTGATCTCTATATGTTTGGTCCTAGAGTGCTAGACTGGATTTTTGACAATACACAGAGCTGAAGCACTATCCATTAATAATGGAGTCTTAGTCTCTGTAATGCCATAATCCAGAAGTTGGTTCTGAAGCCAGAGTACCTGAGAAGTACAACTTGCAGCAGCAATGTACTCGGCCTCAGCAGTTGATGTAGCAACAGATGTTTGTTTCTTACTCTGCCAAGAAATCAAACAGTTGCCTAGGAATTGACAACCACCAGAAGTTGACTTTCTAGTTAACTTGCACCCTGCATAGTCACTATCTGAAAAAGCAACTAATTTGCAAGAGTGTCCAGTGGAATACCATAAACCCAGAGATTGTGTACCTTGCAAATATCTAAAGATTCTCTTGACTGCAATCAAATGAGACTCTTTAGGAGCAGCCTAAAATCTAGCACAAACACATGTAGCAAACATAATATCTGGTCTAGAAGCTGTTAAATACATCAAGGACCCAATCATACATCTGTAAAGTGTTTCATCAACAGCTTTACCTTTCTGATCAGCATCTAGTTGTGTGGTGTTGCACATGGGAGTAGAACAGGGCTTACAGTTTTGTAAATCAAACTTATTCAAAAGATCTGTTGTATATTTTGACTGATGAATAAAGGTTCCATCAGCCTTTTGTTTAATTTGCAAGCCTAGAAAGAACTGTAATTCTCCCATTGCACTCATTTCAAACCTCTTTTTCATTAATGTTGTAAAATCATCACACAACTGGGGATCAGAGGATGCAAAAATGATATCATCAACATAAATCTGAACAAGTAGCTTATGCTGATCCACCTTCTTACTAAACAAAGTTTTATCAATGGAGCCTCTAGTGAAATTATTCTTAAGAAGAAAAGTAGAAAGTGTCTCATACCAGGCTCTAGGAGTTTGTTTCAACCCATAAAGAGCTTTATCAAGTTTATACACCCATTCAGGATGTTTATTATCCTCAAAACCTGGTGGTTGACACACATAAACTTCTTCCTTTATTTTACCATATAAAAATGCACTTTTGACATCCATTTGAAAAACTTTAAGATTGTGGAATGCAACATAGGCTAAAAACAATCTGATTGCCTCTAGTCTGGCTACAGGGGCAAAGGTTTCATCATAGTCAATACCTTCTTCTTGTGAAAACCCCTGTACAACCAGTCTAGCCTTGTTCTTAACAATAAGCCCATTTTCATCAGTTTTATTCCTAAACACCCATTTAGTGCCTATTGCACACTTACCTGGGGGAAGAGGAACCAGTTCCCACACTTGCTGTTTCTTGAACTGAAGTAGCTCAAGCTGCATAGCTTCAACCCATCCATTGTCTCTCAAAGCAACATGGTAGTTCTTTGGCTCTAGCTGACTGATGAAGAGACCATAGAAGCAGAAGTTAGACAATTGACTTCTTGTTGAAACACCAGCATTGATATCACCAATAATCTGAGACATGGGGTGATTCTTCAGTTCTTGATAAGCAATGAGATCTGTGCAAGTGTTTGTAGGACCTTCAGCAGCAGCAGATGTTGATGCAGACTCTTGAAACCAAGAATTAGATGGTAACTCAAAAGATGTAGAGGAAACAAAGATCTCATCAGCATTTGTTGTGGATGGAACTGCTGAAGCTACAGGAACATCAAATTTAGCAGACACAGGCAGTTGGTCACTAAATTTGAATAGGTGAGTATTGATATTATCATCATCATCATCAATACCACCAGGTGGAAGACATGCTGCAGAAGATGATTTATCCACAGGATCTGCAACAGCTGGAGGTTGATAAGGAACATATTGCAGTATGTCCAAATCAAACAACTCCACAGGGTTTTGTGGAATCTTGTCCAAAGGGGATTCATTAAACTTCACATGCAAAGTCTCTTCAACTATCTTTGTTCTGCAGTTGAAGACTCTGTATGCCTTGCAAGTAGATGAATAACCAACAAAATACCCTGCATCCACCTTAGGATCAAATTTATGGAGTTGATCCTTTGTGTTGAGAATAAAACAGGGACACCCAAATGCTTTGAAAAATGAATTAGAGGAGCCAAGTGATGGAGAACTTCATATGGAGTCTTCATCAACCTCTGATTTACTAAGACTCTATTCTGCACATAGCAAGCTGTGTTAATAGCTTCAGCCTAAAAGGTCAGTGGCAAACCAGAGTCAGCCAGCATGGACCTTGCAGCTTCAATTAGGGTCCTGTTCTTTCTCTCCACTACTCCATTTTGTTCTGGAGTCCTTGGTATGCTAAACTGCCTTTTGATTCCCTTTGAAAGATAGAAGTCATCAAGTGTATGGTTTCTGAATTCAGTTCCATTGTCACTCCTAATACACTTGACTGGAAGGGAATACTGCTTCTCAACATACAACACAAAGTGAATAATCTTCTGAGCAACCTCATACTTTGAATGTAGAAAGAAAGTCCATACAAATCTGGAGTAATCATTCACAATTACCAGATAGTATTTCTTCTTTGCCATGCTCATTACTCTCACAGGACCGAATAGATCCATATGCAGTAATTACAAGCAGGCAGTGGACTTAGGCTTTTCAATAGGAGGGAATGAGACTTTGTGCTATTTTCCTTTTAAACAAGCAGTGCAGGTTTCATCACAGTGGAACTCCTTTATTGGTAAGCCTCTAACTAAACTATTGTGGATAAGCTGATTCATGTTTTTGAAATTAACATGACCCCACCTTCTATGCCACAGTTTAGATTCTTGAGAAGAGGCTTTGGAAAATAGGCAAGGATTGCCTCTGGATCTATTTTCTTGGAAAGATCTAAGGCATACACTCTTCCTGTCTTGTTGGCTCTCAGGAGAGTGTGATCATCCAACACCTTATCAATCAAATGCAGAACTTTGGATGACAGAATCCTACAGTTCTGACCGGTGAAAAGAGCAACATGGCCTTTATCACACATTTGACAGACACTCAAGAGATTGTACTTGAGATTTTCCACATGATTAACATCATCAAACTTGATTTCTCCATTGGAGACAAAGCCATTTCCAATGATGTAACCCCTAGCATCATTGCCAAAAGAAACAAAGCCCTTCTTTCCTTGAGAGTAGTCATGAAGAAGAGAGCTGTTCCCAGTCATGTGCATAGATCCCCCACTGTCTACATACCAGATGCTACTTTGGCATGTTGGAGAACCCTGCAATAATAAACAATCAGTTAGTTTTGGAGACCCAAACCTTTTTGGTTTTGGGTCTGGTCTCATCAACAGATGGTAAACTAACAGGTTATTAGAAACAACAGCCTGAGAAGAAGAAGATGGTGAAGAAGAGGAATCCTTTGGCTTGGACCTCCTTTTCTGTGGTTTCAACATAGGAGCATCTAATTGGTTAACTCTACCCAATAGATGTTGAACCATCATAACCAGTTGTGTCTGATTTTGTGATAAAGCTTTCAGCTCATCAGACACATTGCCAGTGGAGTTTGATAAGTTCCTATGTTGCACCTTCTTCTTCTGAGCAATCTCAGCTGTCACCTGTTTAACCCCTTCCTTTTTGGATTTCTTTGAGGACTTAAGGGTTACAAGATTTGATGTTGCTGATACAAATATGGTCTCAAACTCAGTTTTCATTTGAACCATTTTCTCTTTAATTTCCTCTTTATGTTTGAGTTTGGATCCTCTTTTGTACCAACAATCATCTGTAAGATGATTGAACAAGCCATATACTTCACATGGTTTCTTCTTCATCTTATGTTGATCATCAACTAAAGAGGATGAAAAACTAAAGACTTGCTCTTCAGTACTTTGGAAGCATTGTTTGCTTTCTTGACTTCCTCTTTAGTAGTCTTCAAACTCTTTCTACTGACAGTTTTCTTCTTTTCAGTACTGGCAGTAGTTGGTGTTTGAACTTCAGGTGTTAAATCCTGCTCTCTAGTCCTTTCAGGACTTTTAGAATTAACTCCTGAGTTGATCAACTCATGGATCATGTGAGTGTCAGCAGTGGAACCATCAACATCAGCTGATAGGTTCTGAGAGGGCTTGATGCTGACTTCTACTTCTGATTGTGCTGTATCAGAAAGTAGATCACATGATGAGATGGATTGGTTATTACTCCCACCATCAGATTCTACCTCTGCTCTGGGAGTAAAATCTGTAGGTGGAGCAGTGTGATTGTAACCAATGCCAAACTTCACATTGGAAGCAGATTGCTTACTAAGAAGCATTTCAAAACCTTTGCATGATTGTACCCATCTATCACACTCTACCTGGGTAACTGCAAGGGTTTCTTTGAGATCTTTATACTTCTCTAGAAGTATCTCTTCCCTAGCCTTATCATCAATTATTTGGCATTTAAGTTTGTAAATCTCATCATTCTTATCATTAAGCACAGACTCAAATTCAGCTTTGCTTTTGGAAATTATTTGTTCTAGCTCAATGTTCTTGTTGATTAAAGCTACATTTGCTTCTCTAATAGATGCAAATGCTCCAGTCAACAACTCCTGGGGTGAGAAGCTGTGTTGTTGAGGTTGAGTTTGTTGATGAGTTTGGGAAGGTTGTGGTTCAGGCAATGCTTGTGGTTGTTGTGCAATTGGAGCTTGAACAGGATTTGGTTGAGGCATATAATAGCAGGGATAAGGATATGACATTTGACCCTGGGGAACAAAGTATGCAGGAGATCTAGGGTGTGAATGATGACCAGAACCAGCAGGATGTTGCCCTCTGTTTTGTGGACTAGTACTAGGAAAAGTCACAAAGGGTGCAGAAGAGTTAGATCCAGTTGATCTGCACTCTCTTGCAAAGTGTCCCAGCCTTTGGCATTTGTGACACCTCAACTTACTCTTGTCAAAACCAACTTTGGTTTTGCCAGAGAGTCCAGGAAATTTCCTGCCAGTTCTCTTATAGAACTTCTGAGATCTGATATTAATCAGTGCCATTTGACTCAGAATATCCCTCTCTTCTAGATCATCATCAGCTATTCCTTTCAGATCATCCATAATGAAGCATAAATTGTCACTATTACTGCCAGAATGACTCTCAATACCAACAAATGCATGATCAGAACTATTTGTAGAAAAATCAATATGCTCATCATAATTGCTTTCAGATGCAGCATATTCTGACTCATGACCAACCAAGGCAGTATTCCCTGGTACAAAGTCATCAGTGAGCTTTCCTGATGAGGACAATTTCCTCTTCTGCTCTATCTCTCTTTCAAATGTAAGTAGTTTCCCATGAAGTTGGGTGAGAGATAGGCTATCCATATTTGCACTGGAGCGTAGGACAATAGTGTATGTGTCCCATCTCTCAGGCAGTGATCTGAGGAACCTGTTATTCATCTGGCTATTGGTGTATTCCTGTTTCACCATTTTCAGCTCAGAGATCAAGCAGAAAAACGCTCAAACTGTTGAGTCAGTGTCTCACCCTTTCTATGAGAGAATGTCTCATATTGTTGGGCAAGGATTTCTCTGTTGTTTGCTAAGACCTCATCTGTGCCACCAAATTGTTCCTTCAGGGCATTCCAGAGATCATGAGCAGTTTCATGATGCATAAGCCTTGAATAGATTTCATTAGGCAGTGCCATGGCCAGAATTCCATGGGCTTTAGCATCAATCTCAAACAGTTTCCAATCTTCATCAGAGTATTGTTCCTTCTTCTTCGGAACCATTTGATTGGTTTCCGGATTGTTCACCATAGGCTTATGTGGTCCATGTACCACGGATGTCCAACAACCTGAACTGTTAACAGACAGGTGATGAAGCATTCTTCGTTGCCATATGTTATACTCGGTCCTAACCAGCATCGGAGGCTTGGTTGAGGAACCGGTATTGTGAGGATCATTAGAAGGAGTAGTCATCTCAGAGTCAATCAAATTCAATTAAGCTAAGACAGATTTAGAACAAAACACAACAACCAATTGAACCAAAAGAGATCTTAAAATAAATGAACGAAAGCGACAGAAATTCAATAATCTATAACCAGTTCTTGCGAAGATGCTAATTCAATCAAACACAGATATCAATTAGCAGTTTCAATGATCAATTGTTAGATCGATCAATGATTAACCGGCTCTGATACCACTTCTTAGGATCAGTGATCTACGTTTGATTGATTTAAGAGTATAGCAGCGGAATTCTAACAATGAATTAGCCAATTCACAAGAACGAAACGATATTCAATGAAGAACAAAGACAGTTATAGAGAGAGAGAATTCTGCAAATATATTTCATTCAATATTCGCTTTCGTGTGTAACTAAATGTCACAATTACAATTAGGTCGACACCTCTTATATAAGAGATGTGACGTCTGCTGATGTCACTTGATAGTGACATCTAACAGAATTATTTCAACTGAAACACAACTACTGAAGATGTCAAAACAGCTGATATCTTCTTACAAAAATACTAAGTGTTATCAGTTACTATAACTACTGAAAAACATAAAACTGCTGAAACTACAACGACCGAAGAACAAGCTCTTCAGTCGTTTTACAAAACTACTGAAAGTAAAAACATAAAACTACTGATATCACAACTACTGAAGAAGTACTCTTCAACTGTTGTGACAAACTACTGAAACTTCAGTACTTGGTCTTCAGACTTGAAATTCAGATGTTTCATCAGCTGATGACTTCAGTAGATATCATCAGCTGATGTCTTCAGTCTTTGTCTTCAGACTTTGTACACCAGTTGTTGATCTTCAGTACTTGTAGACTCTTCAGCTGTTGTACTTCAGTACTTTGAACTTCAGCTTCAGCACTTGTGTTCTTCAGCTGTTGAACTTCAGCACTTTAGTCTTCAGCTGTTGAAGTCTTAAGCACTTGATCTTCAGCTGTTGGAGTTTTCAGTACTTGTCGAACTGCTGATGAAGCCTTCAGCATTTGTTGTGATATCATGTGGGACTTAGAGGTTTTCTAATCTTGGCTCATTGGTTCTTTTGGTACAACAGAGGTCTATAGGCTGGGGATGGTAACTGTCCCCTGAAAGTTGATCACTTGAGTGTTGAGACTCAGAGTGATGGCTTAAGGCAGTAGGGCTAATGAACTCATCAGGCTGAGCATGAGGAACCTCAACACTGATTGTTGAAAAGATGGAGTGTTCTGCTCCTCAGGAGAAGTGGGAGCTCCAGTATCCACTTCTTCCTGTATGGGTGAGTATATGGGAGCCTCCATAGACTGAATAGTCTGAGCAGGGGTTCGTTTGAATTTTCTTTGGTAGGTGATGGATATTTGAGGCTGTGTTGGTGGTTGGAAAGCAGCAGGTGTGAGTTCAACACTAGCTTATACTACTAGGTTGTCACCTTGAGCAATAAGCTCTAACATTTTTGGGACTAGGGCTGTTTCTACCCCAGAGAATCCAATAGTGGACTTTCTCAGTATTTTAAAGATGTCGGGTTTCATCTATCCCAATTTAAGAGTGTTACCTGTTTCCCTTAACTGTGAGCCCAGTTCACAGTTAAGAATGTACTGGACATATCTAGGAAACATGTAGTACTCTAAGGAGTCTAAATTAGCAAGCAAATTTGTATAAACAAATTCAAAGTACCTGAATTTGACCCCTTGAACCATTCCATGGACTATGAAGGAGAGATCTTCAGGAATCTGGTCCCATCCACCATGCTTGTTTGATAAGCTGTGAATGACCACATGGAGCAGGAATCTCCATTTGGATGAGACCTTCCCTTTCATGAAGGTCTTTACAGAGAAATCTCCCTCGTACCCCATCTGCTCAAAGGAATGATTTAAAGCTTCCTTTGGGAAGAACACCTCACCTTCTTCATCATCCAGTTGAAGATGTTGGTTGATAATGGCTGGAGTGATGAAGATTTTTCTCCCCTGCACTGTAGCAGACAGTGCCTTATCCCCGTCCATAATGACCTCTTGGCAGGTCTTCCAGAATTCAAGCAACTGATCCTCATAGAGTGGAGGATCAATGGTTAGAGAGGTGAAGTAGTGGGACAGAGACAAGAAACGGCAAACCTCTGAGAAATGAGGATCTTTCTCAGAGCATAACAGAGCAACTTGATTGTGTTGTCTGTGTAGCTGCATGGTGAAGTTGGGATCGTTTCTGTGAGCAAGGTTAGCCATTGTGAGGTAACTCAGAGATAAAGAAGAAAGAAAGAAAGAAATTTCAGAGAGAAAATTTGGATTTTAGGTTTGGAGGAAGAGCGGATGACAGAAGAGGGGGAAAGCGTTGGGTTTATATGAGAGAGAGGGATTTCAGATAAAGTTTAATGAAAGAGGATAAACTTTGAAATCAGGATGTCCGTCCCACCTCTGAAAAAGTAGTTTACTTTTTGCTCAAAAAGTAGTTTTCTTGGAAATCAAAAAGCTTCCGAAGGTAAATTATCTTTGAAAGTTTTAATGAAAAAGCTTCCGAAGCTAAAATGACTTCAGAAGAATTTCCTGAGAGTATTTGATGATTTTGCTTCGGAAGAAAAAATTAAGACTGAGTGCTTTGTATAGAGATCAACAAAGTTCTGAGAGTTAATTGTTGCTTCGGAAGGAAAAGGTCCTTGAAGATAAGTAAGTGACTAAGAAAACTATTTAAGCTTCGGAAGATAAAATTGGATTTCATCCGAAGGTAAATTTCTTAGACAGTTAAATTTTTGAAGGTGTGATTTTCTTCCGAAGATAAAATGCATAACTTCCGAAGTAAAAAATCATCAATTAATCTAAGGAAAGTCTTCCAATCCAAGGAAAACATGAGCTTATGAAGATGATAGACTAGACAACTTAGAACACACATTTTTTAAGAAATAATAAGAATTAGTTTTAAGAAAAATTTTGCTCAGGTTGATCATCCTAATAGCTGATGTTAGATATTTAAATCTTTGTTCATCAAAGGCCTTTGTAAACAAATCAGCATATTGTTCATCTGTGTGAACCTTGACTATTTTAATTAATCCCTTTTCATAATATCTCTTATTAGATGATACCTGATATTGATGTGCTTTGTCCTTGAGTGCTGCACAGGATTCTCTGTAATTGAGATAGCACTGTTGTTGTTATGTGGATTGGAGTCTCTTTGAAATTTAACCCATAGTCTAGCATTTGATTCTGAATCCAAAGCACTTAAGCACAGCAGCTAGCGGCGGCAATGTATTTAGCTTCAGCAGTTGATGCAGAGACACAGGATTGCTTCTTGCATTGCCATGAGACAACCCTTCCACCAAGAAATTGACATCCCCCAGATGTAGACTTTGCGGTCATATTGCAACCACCATAATCACTATCTGTGTAAGCATACAGATTAAAGTCAGAATTCTTGGGATACCATAGACCAAGTGTTGATGCACCTTTGAGGTATCTTAGAATCCTTTTGACAGTGATAAGGTGAGACATCTTAGGGTTGGCTTGATATCTTGCATAGATGCATTAGCAAACATGATATCAGGCCTGCTAGCAGTAAGATACATAAGTGAACCAATCATAGCCCTGTATAAGTGTTCATCTACACACTCCCCCTTAAGATCAGGACCAAGGGAGTGATTTCTAGCTATGGTGTCTTAGCAATCTTACAGTCAGTCATATTGAATCTTTTGAGTATGTCTTGAACATACTTTGACTGACTTATGAAGATGCCATCTTCAACTTGCTTCACTTGAATTCCCAGAAAGAAATTGAGTTCCCCCATGGCACTCATTTCAAATCTGTCTTTCATCAGCTTCTCAAAGTCTTTGCAGAGCTTCAGATTAGTTGAACCAAAGATGATGTCATCCACATATACTTGAACTAGCAATATGTCTTTTCCTTGTCCTTTGATGAAGAGAGTTCCATCTATAGTACCTCTCCTGTATCCATGTTTACAGAGATACTCAGACAGTGTTTCATACCACTTCCTGGGTACCTGATGTAACCCATAGAGAGCTTTATCAAGCTTCCAGACATAATCAGCATGATCAGGATCTACGAAACCACGTGGCTGTTTAACATAAACCTCTTCATCTATCACTCCATATAAAAAGGCACATTTCACATCAAGTTGAAAGACCTTGAAGTTCTTGGATGCAGCAAATGCCAGGAATATCCTAACAGCTTCTAATCTTGCCACTGGAGCAAAGACATCAGTGTAGTCAATCCTTCTTCTTGTGTGTATCCTTGAACAACCAGTCTAGCTTTGTTTTTGATGATAATGCCTCTATCATATTTCTTGTTCCTAAACACCCATTTGTTTCCTATAGTAGTCTTCCAAAAGGAAAATGACAAAGGTTCCAAACTTTCTGTCTTTTGAATTGAAGCAGCTCTTGTTGCATAGCTTCAACCCAACTTCCATCCTTTAGAGCCTCCTCAACTTTCTTTGGCTCTATCTGAGATAGAAAACAAGTGTGAAGACAAACATTCGCTTCATGGGTTTGTCCTCTTGTCTTTACCCCGAAGACAACATCTCCAATGATGTTTGTGGTAGGATGAGACTAGTGGATCCTAAGCTGAGGAATCACAGCAAGTTGTTGAGAAAGATCTAAATTAGAAAAATTTAGATCTGGCATAGATGTTTCTCCCACCACATCAACACACTTTTCAAGTGAAACTTGATCCAAGCAGTGTGTGACATCATTGATGTTCTCATCTATGGTGTGGTTACTGGCATCAAGAAACTCTTGATCACTGTCACCATCACCATTGTTGTCTTCCACAGTTAACGTGTTCTTATCTAGTTGTAGAGCCTCTGAGCTGGAATTTGAAGGCATACCAGATGTATGAGCGGAATTTGTCATTGTTGTGCTGATAGAGACCTCATTTGCAGAAGTAGTTCCAACTAGAGCTGAAGATGTATGACTTGAAGATCTTCCTAGCTCAAATCGTGGGTCAGGATCACCTATATTTAAATTTTCTGCGGATCCTGAAACATTCTCACAAGATTTGTTAAAATAGTTGGTAACCAAATCAAGATCAAATAGCCAATCTGGACCAGAACCAGCAACACATGGTGTGTGTTCATTGAAGGTCACATTGGCTGACTCCTCAACTATTCTAGTTCTGAGATTGTACACTCTATAAGCCTTAGCTTGGGAAGAATATCCAATAAAGTGTCCATCATCTGATTTCTCCGCAAACTTGGCAATTTGATCTTTGGTATTCAAGATGGTGCAAGGACATCCAAATGACCTGAGGAAACCAATGAAAGTTTTCTCTTGTGCAAAGTTCATAAGGAGTCTTGCCATGAGTCTTAACTACTAAAACTCTATTCTGCACATAGCAGGCAGTGTTGATTGCCTCTGCCCAGAAGGTTATGGGCAGTTTAGAGTCAGACAACATGGTTCTTGCAGCTTCAATCAGTGTCCTGTTTCTCCTCTCAGGAACACCATTTTGCTGAGGAGTCCTGGGGGCACTAAATTGCCTTGCAATACCTTTTTCATCACAAAGGTCAAGGGTTTGGTTCTTGAATTTTGTTCCTTGATCACATCTTATGATTTTGACCTTATGATCAGACTGATTCTCAATCTTTAAGATGAAATTCTTTAGAATCTCAGGATTCTCATCCTTAGTTCTAAGGAAGAAGACCCAAGTGAATCTTGTAAAATCATCTGTGATCACTAGACAGTATAAGGTCCTTCCTAAACTCATTACACTGGTGGGGCCAAAGAGATCCATATGTAACAAGTGTAGGGGTGTAGTGATGGAGTTCATTTCCTTAGGCTTATGAGATACCATATGTTGCTTCCCTTTCAGGCATGCAACACAGTGATCATCGCTTGTAAACTCTTTCTTTGTCATTCCAGTTACCAAATCATGCTTAATCAACTTATTCATGTTCTTAAAGTTTACATGGCACATTCTTTTATGCCATAGGAACGACTCATCACTATTGGCTTTAGATAGAAAGCATGAAATTTCTTCGGAGGGAGAGGTTTCTTGCAAATCCATCTTGTACATGTTTCCTTTCCTGGGGGCTCTAAGCAGGATATGCTCATGAGGAATGACCACACCAGGCTTAAGAACAATGCACTCATGCTCAGTAAAGAGCATGTTATGACTCTGATCACAAAATGAGATACACTCAGAAGATTGTATCCAAGCTCCTTAACAAAGTTTACCTTTTCAATGGTGAGCTTACCATTTGTGACCTTGCCCCTTCTAGAATATACCACCTTCATCTCCTCCAAAGCAACTGGTCCTCCATCAATCCTTTCAAAGTTCTAGAGTAGTGACCTATTGCCTGTCACGTGCCTGGAACAGCCACTGTCTATGATCCAGACATTTTTGTTTGTCTTCCGCTGTCCACACAAAGGAAAAATTATTAATTACATTTGGAAACCCAAGCCTTGCTTGTCTTGGGCTTATTTACAGAAGGTAATTCAACAGTGATAGATCCTATGGTTGTACTAAGAGGATCTTGAGCTGTTGTTGATGGAGAAATCTCAGTCACTTGGTCTTTCTTAGACATCCACACCACCTTTGGAGCCTTGGAATTGACCTTCAAAACTTCGGAAGTTTTTGGAACTTCAAAAGTTTTGATGACTGATACTTCGGAAGGTTCTGCAGACACTGCAGCAGACTTCAGTACTTTGGAAGAATTCCTTTCTTCCGAGACCAATTTTTCTTCCGAAGGTAATTTTCCACTTGCCTTCTTCTTAGATTTTGAGCTTTCGAAGGAAACAGTTTTTCCTTCCGAAGTTTAAATCTTCTTCAAACTCTTTGAAGTCTTTGTTTTGGTCATATGGATAGTACCTTTAGGATTGAAAGGACAATCCTTGGCAATGTGAGTAGTGCTGTCACACATAACACAATTTATCTTCTTCTTCAGAAGAGACTTTTCTTAAGAATAGGACTGTTTTTGGTCACATCCCTTCTCCACCTTCATCTTTATGGATGCTGAGACAGTCCTCTTGGGCTGAGGACTGTGCTTGGAGTTTGATGGTCTAGGCTGTGCAGCAGTGGTACACAACAAATCAGTCTTCTTCTCGCTACTGAGATGAGTTGAACAAGAACCAGAACTCTTAGCAGAAGAGTTTTGGTTGATGTCTTCAGTCCCTACCACTTTAAACCCTACAAAAATAAAACCTTGTTTCTGCTTAGAGTCAAAAGCAGCCTTGATCTCTTGAGCCTTCCTTGCCTTTCTTTTGCTCTTTCTGATCAAGTTCTTTCTCATGGACTTGGTCATCATAGCCTTCACTTTCTCCTTAGAAGGATAGTGGCCCTTCTTGGAATCCTCCTTTTCACTCTTAGTAGAGGGATTCTTCACTATCTCTTCTTCATCCTCCTCACTCATAGGATCTATGAGAGGAAGCTCATCTTCACAAGTTCCACACCTAGGGGGTCTTATAGACAAGATTGTGTGTGGAGGAGCTATCTCATTTGATCCTAGTCCCTGTCTGTTTTGATAGCACACTTTGTTGTGCAGGGATGAGGATATCATGTTCTTGAAGGTATCTTCTTCAAGAACACTCTTTTCTGCCCTGGCTTTGCTGATCACAAGCTCAGCCTGGCACTCGGTTAGCTTGGTTATGAGATCTTGAATTTGAGTTCTAAAATCTGTGTGTTCATGTTTTAGAACTGAAATGGTTTTCTCTAAGTCCTCTATTTTCAGCTTATAATCATTTTCAGACTTTCTAAAATCAGATTTTAAAATGTTTAAGGACTCAACATCAGATCTCAGTTCCAAGTTATAGGACCTGTACCTATTAACTTTAGCAATGCATTCAGGAGTACAAAGATGTTCCAATACCTTGGCTTCATCATGATCTGCCATCAGTGCTTGGTTTGGAGAAGCATCTTCCACCTGAAAGCTCTAGTCAAAGCCTCCTTCTTCAACAACAACATCAGCTTGCTGCTTTGACTTCTCATTATGAAGAGCTTTGCCAGTGTAGTTTGGTCTTGATTGTGTTTGGCAACCATTGGTTCTAGGTGCCTTACACTCTTTGGCAAAGTGGCCCATCAAGTTATAGTTGTAACACTTGACTTTGCCTTTGTCCAGTCCAAACTTTCCACTGGTTGCATTGCTTGGGAACTTCCTTCCAGTCCTCATGTAGAACTTCTTGGCTCTGTGAGTGAGAAGAGCCATCTGCTGGACTATTTCCATGTACTCCAGATCATTTGGATGAATACAGTCCAGGTCTTCAAGAGTGAAAAGAGAGTTGCCACAGCTTTCATCAAAAGACACAAATGCTTGAGAAGGGCTTGTCTCTTGGAATGGGCTTCCTTGAGTGTAGTTCTCCCTTGGTGTCTCTGGGAAGGTGATGAAAGGACCCTTGGGTGAGTTGTCAGGGTAGCATATAAGATGATGTTTGGGCTCTATGCTATCCCTTTCAACCACATGTAGGGCTGAACCCATTTGATTGTTGGAGTTGCTAGATGAACCCTGCATGTTCATCTCCATCTGGTAGCCACTGAGAATCCCATATAACTTTGTCAGAGTGAGAGTTTTGAGATTTTCAGTTCTCTTGATCACCACACAGTAGTGTGTCCATTGCCTAGGAAGTGAGGAAATGAACTTCCTTAAATGTCTCTATTCTCAATAGAAACTCCTCCATCCACTAGGGTATCAACAATCTCAACATACCTGAAGTATTGCTGAGTCATGGTCTCACTTGCTTTGAAGGTGAAGTTTTCAAACTGCTGCTTCAAGAGATCCTTCTTGTTCTCCTTGGCTTCAGAAGAACCCTCATACATCAGTTTCAGTGCATACCACAGCTGTTTAGCTGTTTTGCACTTCTGTCATGGCTTTCTAGTCAATCTCTACTCTCTTCCTATCTTCATCAGAGTAGTTAGCCACATCCTTGGGGATCATACCAGCACCAGTAGCAGAGGGTGTGCCAGGTATGAAAGGTCCATTCTTAATAGACTCCCAAATTCTTGAATCGAGAGACCTGATGAAACCTTCCATTCTTAAACACCAGGTGTCAAACTCATCAAGAGTGATCAGTGGGGACTTGTTCATGGTTCCAATTTCCATATCAGTTTTGGAAATGGCTGCCATTTGAAAAGTTTGGTATTTATGTGTGTGAGGGATCTTAAGATGGTGAGATCTTATATCAAGAGTCTGTATGCTCTGATACCAAATGCAGGATCGTTGAAGGGTGTGAGTTACAACACAACAACACAAAGAGGAGATTAAACAAACTTTAATCAAACAGTAAACTGGATTAACCAAGATAAGACACTAAGAACACAAGTAATGTAAGAGACAGAACATAAAGAACGCAAGTGTATGGTTTTCAAGAATGCAGTATATTGCTTTCTCTATGTTCTATTACAAGTGTTACAAAGCATAAATAAAAGATACAAGAACATGAGATACTTATACTACATCCTACAGCTGGCTATACTTTGAAAGCCAGCTGGATACAATTGACTAGACACAAACAAAATCAATTGTAGAGTCAAAAGACAGATTGCCTTTTGACTTGTGACTATGACATGCCATAGCTCACATCCTTATCTATTACAAAAAGGATAAAATACATAAAGTAGAAAGTTTACAGACACAAGACCTCAATGTGCAGTTACCAAAAGCATGGACCTTTTCACCAACTCATGTAAGTTGGTGACTTGCAGAGGTGCAGCGGAAAGGTGTCCAGCTTTATAGAAAAAGTACATCAGAAAAAGCATATCTTAAAAGTCTTCGGAAGAAATATATCTTCATAACTTGAAGCTTCGAAGACTTTGTCTCTAAGGCTTCGGAAGACTTCATCTTTGGCTCCAGAAGATATTGGTCTTGGCTTCAGAAGATTTCACACTTAGAATATTTCTGTTGAGTGTGTGAAACTTCCAAAGCATTCTACTTCAGAACTTGTGCAGCAGAATAAGCCTTGGATGTTTGGATTGCATCAGCCTCTTCATTAGTCTCTACAAAAACCATTTAAGTGATTAAACCTATAAAACACTTAGAAAATTTCTAAGTGTTGTTGATTAAGAATTGACACGTCGCAATGAGATTTACATCAATGTAATTCAGTAATACTTACACTTTGTTTCATTTGTGATTGACAGATTGCTAAATTAAAGTTTGAACAAAAGCATAATGTGGCAACATTTCTCGATGAGATATTAGAGATGCAGCTGGCAATGAAGAGATGATTAGATTTCTACTAAGAACAAGATATGTTTATGCCATGTGTGCACGACCAACTATCTATGCTCGTCTTATTAAGAAGTTTTGGAGAGTAGCTGAGATTGATATAGATGATGAAGGAAAGAAAGTTCTAAGAGGTTTTATTACTGAAGATATAATGATAGAAGTTTCTAAGCAATCAACTAGAAATGCTCTTAGACTTGCGGATAATGAAGCTCAAGACTTATCTAAGTTTACTTTCAATGAATGTAGAGAGACATTCATGAGGATGGGTCATCGAGATAACATTCAAAAGAAGCAATTTTAGAGCAAGAGTATTCAATCACTGGAAGTTACTATGCTACATATTCCAATATTGTATGTCAAAAAGGAGTGTTGGTTTGAATTCATTCCCTATAAATATTGCTTCTCCAATAGTTGATTTGGCCACAAACAAAAGGTTTAACATGGCTAAATGGAATCATGAATGGATTTATTTACAACTTGGAGAAAGGAATAAGGAATAAGTACTTGATGTATCAAAGATTCTTTCAGCTGAAGATCAATGAAGAATACCCAGACTTTCATGTCTATGGTATAAGTGGTGAAAGATTACAACTTGAACACATGTCTAACATTGTGTATAACATATTGGCTGTAGTTACACGAGCTCAAACATTCATATGTTTGATTATACGAGGGTTATAGCAAGGGATGAGGTGGATATAAATCAAGATCACTTTCATTTGATTGAGGATGAACCAATTGATCCAAATGATTTAATTGAAGCTGTAATTCAACAAGAGGTAGAAGATGATGATGATGATGACGATGATAATGAAAATAATGAATGTTCATCAAGTAGTGATGATCATGATGACAATGATGATCATGGTACTGATGTTGGTGGAAATGTTGAAACAAATCAAGATGTTGACAATGAAGAAACTATATCGGAGAATGTTGAAGAAATGTTGAGGCTGATGAAGCAGGTGAGACTGCTCATGATAATAATATTAATGAGAATGTTGATAAAACTTTGGAGCAACATTGTTCAATTGATTTTGGTTACATTAATGTAAATATATCAGAACCGGTTCTAGTGTACAGTCACCTATTCAAGAAGAACAAAATATGATTGCAGATGAATCTTTGTTGAAACAAACTCAAGATGCTTGTATGAAAACTGAAGATGACAATGATAAAGAAATGATTAATAGGTTGAAAGTAAAGAATGCTGAACAAGAAGAAGTTATTAAGAAATTACAAGAAGAAAATTCATTGATAAAAGCTGAGGCAGAAAAGAAAGATTGATTATGATTGAACTTCAAAAAAAGTACAAAGATTGAATGATGAAGTAGAAAAGTTAAGAGAAAGTTTAAAAGAAAAAGAGAAAGATCCTAAAGTGACAATCTTAGAAAATGATACTGAATTAGAAGCTCAATGAATGTGATAGAAAAGGTTCTTTAAGTATATAAAAGGAAGAGAAAAATAGATAAAAGCTAAGATAAAAACATCTTCTACACCGTCTAAATTTTTGAAAACTGGAGAAGAATCTATGCATGTTGATGAAGGAGATATTCAAGAACAAATTGAAGCATTTGATGATATTGACTCATAATTTCCTGATAATTGGTATGATCGAGTACTTGAAGAAGAAGATGTATGTGAGATTCTTGAGTCTCCAAGATTGAATGCTAAAGAAGAAATTCCAAGGGACTTTGGAGATAGGTATAACTATTTGACTAGGAAGAAATATAATCATGTATATTTGGATTGATTGATAGTATCACAGATAAACGAAGAGTGTGAAGAATGTTTGTTACCAGAATCAACAGCTCCGGTGGATCCAAACAAGATTTGTGTAGTTAATGGAGAATGGACATAGATAAGTGAGAGCGTAAATGTTGATGATATTCCTACTGCTGAATTGCACTATCCTGATCCTAATGATATGAGTATTCTAGCTTTGAGGATGTAGTTGCAATCAAGGAATTATCCGAGAAAGAGATTAAACAGACTACAAGGCACATTTTGGAGAAACTTAGTGGGAAGTTTTCAAGAGACTGAAAAGCGGAATAACAAGATGATCATACTTGATACTCATAATCCTCAATACTTAAAGATTACCAAAAGAACAATGATGTTAAAGCCATAGGAGATTAAATCTATGGAATTAGTAAAGAGGAGTCATGATCAAAGGAAAGAATTAATGAGATTACCAAAAGAACAAAGATGTTAAAGCGAAAGGAGATTAAATCTATGGAATTAATAAAGAGGAGTCATGATCAAAGGAAAGAATTGATAAAGAAGTTTCCTGAGAAAGAAAAGTGAGTTTATAAAGTGTTTATTGATCAAAAACAATTATGGAACAAAGCTAGATTGGTTGGGGACATAGCAAGAAATATACTACAAACAAGACAATCGATTTCAGAGCTTTTGAATACCATGAGTGTGCCTGTTAATACAAAAGAAGTAAATATAGTTGTATGGAAGTATGATGAGGTGTTTGATACATTTTTGATAAAGAGAGTAATGCTTATGTGTTTTTATCATTTTTACTCTAGTATCATTGCATTACCGGTCTAAGATTTGAAGGAATTGCACAAGTCACCTCTAATTGATCTATCAAAGGCTTAAGAAGAGAGAAGTTTGTGAAACTTTTAGATCATGGAATATCAAGAATGGCATCATTTCTCCAACCAAGGTGTCATTAGGAGATAAGATGTATTTTCAAACATTGAAAAGGAATAAGAAAGGAGGATCGAGCTCAAGTGCAATTGAAGAAGATAGTTATCTTGATGCTTATAGTGACAAGTATTTTGATAAAGTCACTAATCCAGAGTTGAAAGTTATTGATGGAACTCAATCGTGTAAACCAATTTTAAGATGGTTTTATGATTCTGAAACTTTTTAGTTGATGCTTGTAAGAAATAGAGATGATTAGGATAATACTTTATATGTCTATTTGGTGTGTTTGAACTTAAGTGGTTACACCCAAGTTACATGTCAATGCTATCTACTTAAAAGTTTGACAAGTGTCTTCATCTGTGGCAGGGAATGATAGAAAGTATTTCATGGCAATAATTAAAGTAATGAATGTTGCTATGAAGCGTATTTCCTTGAGAAAAGCTCTAGCATATGCTAATATAGAGAAGAAAAATATAAAGAATATAGAGTTCATGAGGATTTCTAACAAAGGAGTACTAGAGATACATTCAAAAGATCATCAAAATCCAATAGAATTCTATGCAAACATTGACATTGCTAGACTTTCAAAATATACTTTACAAGTGATGGATTCTGTGGAGATAAAAATGAATGAATCAAAACCTGAACAAGGTATTTTGGCTGGAAAATTCAAGTCTACAATAAAGAAGGAATTAAAGGAGTTAGAGCTATATATAGAAAAACCAATGTTCAAAATCAAGGAAGAACCAGATTTCTTTTCACTAAAGACGACATGCAAATCTTAGGGGGAGTATTGTTGGAGCTCTCTGTACATTGTATCCAATTCCATTTTGCTATAAATGAAATCTCTATGAGTTTTTGAAGTATTTTGCATTTGTTGATTACTTTGTGCTTATAATTGATCATTCATTACAATATCATCACATATCGATCCATTTTGAACCTATCAAATGTATCCGGTGAAATGTTTGGACTGGATAAAAACAAAGTAAAGTCTTGCAACTATAACCAGATTGGACACTTTACTAGGGAGTGTAAGGAACCAAGGACAAATAGTGGCCAAGCACACCTAAGACCAAACGACAATAAGGGAGCTCCACACACTAAAAAGCCCAAAAAGCAAGCTGTAGTTGTTGTTGAAGAAGGAGGATTTGATTAGAGCTTCCATGTTGAAGATGCATCTCCAAACAAGCACTAATGGCAGATGAGGAAGAAGCCAAGGTATTGGAACATCATTGTACCCCATAATGCATTGCTAAAGTTAACATATATAGGTCCTATAACTTAGAGATAAGCTCTAATCTTGAGTCCTTAAACATCTTAAAAGTTGATTTTAAAAGAGCTAAAAATGATTACAAACTTAAAATAGAAGATTTAAAGAACACCATTTCCACTCTTAAGCATGAACATACCAACTACAGGACTCAAATCAAAGATCTCCTCACTAAGTTAATTGAATGCTAGTTGTGCTTGTAATCAACCAAGCCCGGGTAGAGATACATGTTCTTAAAAAAGAGACCTTCAAGAACATGATATCGTCATCCCTGCATGCAAAAGTTTGTTATCAGAACAAGCAGGGACTGGGATCCAGTGAGATAGCTCCTCCACACACTCTACTTTCTATAAGATCTCCTTGGTGTGGAACTTGTCAAGATGAGCTTCCACTTATAGAACCTATTAAAGAAGAGGATGAAGAGGAAATAATGAAGGATGGATCTAGGAAGAGTGAAAAATATCATCCTAACAAAGGTCACTATTCTACTCCTAATGGGCAACTCAGAACAAAAGGCAGCGGAAATAAAACTCTTACTAGCACCAGAATCAAACAACATAGAAGCAAGAGTTTGGTTATTAGATACGTACCTGACATGACATCGAGGTCTATCCTAGCCTCCTCCCTGGTCATCATGAAGGCCCTATGCTCACCCCCTGCCCTTCAGTTATGGTTGTCTTCCTTGCTTCAGAACTCTCTACCCTTGGCTTCTTGTAGTCCCTGCTTATGTGACCCCTTCCACTATAGTTATATCACTGTACCACCCCACACTCTCTTGCAAGATGACCGAGCCTCCCACACTTGAAGCAGAGGTTTGATCCCTACCTACACTCTCCAATATGCCCTTGGTACACTTACCACATTTCTTGTCTCTATGCCGAACAAGTTACACACGGGTTATCCATCCTGGCAACCTTTTTGTTTCAAGTAGCCCTGCCACGTCCAAACCGCTTTCCGTTCCAATTCTTGTTGCCGCTACCCTTCTTGCTCACTTCAATAACGGTCGTCTCCTTCACCGCCCTAATTACCTCAGTCATCATAGACGGCAGAATCGCCTACATGACCTGTTGGACTCCCTCGACAACAGCCTCTTTCAATGTGGTCCTCAGACCCGCACTATCATCACTGCCTTCCGAGTGATGGATCTTGGGCTCTTTGAGTATAATTTCAATAGCCCTAGTCATACTTCTCGTGACCCGCAGTCCAACAACACGTCCACCACAACCTTCACCTGACGAAACCTTCAGAGATCTACCACCGGCCAACCATACACACACACTAAAAGATTCAAACACCAACATAGTCATTCAAGGGAACAACTCAGTTTATGTCAAGTATAGTAAGTCCCTAATTACAATGGCCAGTTATGATTAGCAACTTACTTTACTCTTCATACCCCAAGCATTACCTATCCTGACTACATCAGTATTTAAATCTACAAACAACACATAAGCCATATAACATGCGCACATAATACCGATTAATATTATGAAAATACCTGATGGCACGCAGCTACTCAGACCGGCATCCCTTCCCTTTCCGTCCCACTCTAAGTTTAAGTTTAGGTTTATTTTGAAAATTTACCGTTTCACTTAAACTTTGGCTCTGATACCAACTTGTAAGGCCCTGTTCCCGGGACGCTTACAGCTGGTCGATCATCGCACATAAAATATATAATTTCAACATCTTACATAAAAACGTTGCAGCGGAAACATTTAGACAAAACATTCCATTTCATAATAAAGGATTTTGGAAAATAATACATCATTATGAAGTTACAAAATACATGTTGCATTACATCACAAAAGAATTATAAAAATGGATTCCGTCCAAAAAAGCTGAGTAGCCGCCCCGTGCCATCCTCAGCAATCATTACCTGCCAACTGGAAACACATAAAAGTCAGCGTTGCTGAGTGAGTTCTAGTTTTATAATAAAACATACTTTTCTTTTGTTAAAACCGTACTTTACTTTCATGTGATCATACGTCATACGTACACATAGATAATGTTGGAGCATATATAGTCATATATAGTGTGTCCGTCACTTGTCGAATAGTCTAGGCTTAATGTAATACACCTGATATGTTGTAAACACATGAAACTGGGTCATTTGCAGGAGAAAATGCGAATGAGACTCAGTCGTACGACTGAGCCATGCTAATGGACCAGCCGTGCGACTGAGAGATGCGATTGGGACATTCGTAAGACTGAACCATAAGTATGGTCCAGTCGTACCATTGAACCATACGCATGATTAAGTCGTACGATTGAACCATACGCATGGTACAATCGCACGAATGGGCCAAGTCGCATCTAATATGGATCGAGGCCTATATATACCAGTTTCATTGTGCAGAGAGATTAAAGATTCTCAGAGGGAGTCTGCTCGGGAGCCTAGGGCTGCCGAATAAGAGGGGAGATCATGCTCGATCTTCCCCTTGCCAAGAGTCTTGATTCTTATGTTGTAATGAGCCTTTAATCATTAGGTTTTATCAATGAAACCATTCAATTATAGTTCGTATTATTGATTGTCTCTTGGTTTTTGTTGTTGTTTATCCTTCCGTCAAGAACATGCTCGGATGTTTATCGATCCAGCTTACTTCACAATTGGTATCAGAGCCTTGGTTTTTGATTACGTGTTGATTCAATCATTTTATACAAAAATTGTGTTTTTTTACTAAAAAACACAATCTTTTTGTGTCAAACGGAGTCTTAGACGTTTCCTAACCATAAGGTTTAGTTTTTCCGGCATACGGCAATTAGGGTTTGTGAAAATTTGAGTTTTTGCAGCCAAAACACGTTTAACCTATGAATTTTCAAACTTCAGCAGGTTCAGTCGCACGATTGGCTCAATGTCACAACTGACTTCATTCGCATTCCCAAACGCACGATTGGATTAATTCGTACCCTCATTCTTACGATTGAGAACTCTATTCGGACTGTTTAACCGCATTAGTTCATTCGGACGACTGACTCATCTGCATTTGTTCAGTGAGACGATTGAACTATTCGCCTAGTTCAATAGCCCGAATAAGCCCAATCGCATACCTTCATTCGCACACATAAACAGTTTGTTTAATAGTAAAGTTAAGTGAAATGGAGAACGAGTTTTCAGCATACACAGCAAGTGGAGACACTCGTATTCAAAGTTTACTGTTGTTGTAGAACAAAGTGGGAATTCATAATAAACCCCTGAAGCTTATTACGTTAGATGACTACCCATAATGGAAGCAACATTTCGAAATCTACTTAAATGGAGTAGATACAAATCTATGGGAGACATAGAATCAGGGTACACATGCATGTTGGAGCTGACGGTGTCAAACTTACGTTAAGTGGCATGTCTGATGCACAAAACATAAAACACAACACTGAGAAGAAAGTCTACGCTTTGCTTACTCAGTCTATTCCGAAGGACATCTTACATCAGTGCTCGGAATATACTCAAGCAAAAAAACTATGGGATGCGTTGGAGAAGAGGTATGACGGAAATGCCTCACTCAAGGCCATTAAGGCCAAAGCTTTGAAGAAGGAGTTTGACAACTTCTCTTCAATGGGAAAAGAAGGCCCGGATGATGTGATCGACAGATTCTACCACTTGATGAGTGAGATGCACACTCATGGAGTTACTACGTCGATGGAGGATAAGGTATCCAACTTTGCAAATGATTACCAGAGAAATAGGCTTCCTTCGTTTCTAATCTCAGACAGAACGGGATGCTCTCAAAGTTAGACATAAATGACTTAATTCTGAAACTGACAGAGGAGGAGCTTATGATGAAGTATAGAGCTCACAAGGCAAACTATGACCAGAATCCTACGCTCTACAATGCGACTCCTCCGGTCAAGACATCTGGAGCACCACTGCAGACTGCCTTCATCTCAAGCTCGGCAAGTCCAGCACAAGCATCTACTTCAGGACTGAAACGTCAGGGTCGTCTCGTACCCAGTATATATACCTGAAGCCAATGCAGCAAAATTGAAGACCGATAACTTCGGTAACGTGACTGTTGAGGTGGCCAGAGAACACATGGACCTCCTAGCTGTTGTAGTCCACTCCTATGATGGACTAATTGCTGGAAAGATAGGAATTGCCACCTGGCAGGTGAGGATTATGAACAGGTGGATGAGATGGAGTTGGAACGTATGGATATTATGTGGGGCACTTCAAAAGGGAGTGTGTGAAGCCAAAGAAGACTGGTAATGGCAATCCTTTCTCATCCTTCAATTGTCAGGACAAAGCCACATCTAGTAGTTCTACTTCATCAAGCAAGGATCTAGAGCCTTGACTACGAACGAGGATGAAGGACATGACTGGAGCTTTTGGTTCGTCTCACCGAGAGAGACCAACATAGGTAGTGTGGATGACATAATGACGATTATGCCAGTGAGGTAGATATAGCAGTAGAGCTCGCGATGTCAAATTTTGAAGACACTGCACCTGTGGTCATACACCTGCCTGAAGAAGAACAATCTACATCAAAGTTAAAATCACCTGAACCAAAGATGACAGATTTTGCACATATGGCCAATTCCTCTCAACATCGCAGGTAAGTACTACTGACCAGTTGTTTAATAATCATGCTTGTTCTGATTGTAATAAATTTAGAAAAAGCATAGATTTAAAATTTTCTAGGTTATTAGATCATAACGATAGCTTAGTAAAGGATCTGGAACTATGCACTGAAACTAATAGAGTTTTAAAACAAAATAAGCACAGTTACAATTAAAATATAGACCTATTGAATAAACAGCTTAGAGAAACAGAAGTAGTTGCTTTTAACCAAGCTAATGATATTACGTAATATCTTAACTCCCTAGAGGACACTAAGAAGCAGAAAGCAGTTTTAGAAGTAGAAGTCAACTCCTTAAAACAAAAACTACATAGTTGGACAAGCTCATCTCATATTGTCCAACACTTAGTGAGAGAGAAACAACGGGGAGGGATTGGGATACAAAGTGGTTCCGCCACCACCTGAGACCTTGATGGACACCAAAAGTAAACCAATTATAATAATCCTATCAAGGATCATGTGGTGACCACTCCTCTTGTTAGTGACCCAGATACCACAAGTAAATCAACTGCATCTGGCACTAAACAAAAGTAGTCCACTTCAAAGGCAAAAGGAAAATGCCTTGTGTTAACCAGGAAAAAGAGTTTGAAAAGGTTAATTTAAAGTCAGGTTCAAATAAAGTCAAATCTGAACCCAAAAAGACTATTAAACCTAATCAATCACACACATCATGTCAAAGTCAAGGTGAACAAGAAATAAAAGATGTAAAACCAGGTAAACAATTAAGTTTGTAAAACCTGACCATACATCTAACAAAGAAGTGTCTCAATCTGAACAAAATAAGGTCAACCGTGTGATACCTACATCTCCACAAAAACATTTAAACCGTAAAGTTAAAAGCAGATACTGCTACAATTGTGGAGAGTACGGTCACATTGCGTCTCATTGTCCTTATTATCAGACACCGAGGAGGAAAGTTGAACTTCCTAGATCTTTTAAGAGGAACTCAGTGACACCTCCTAAAAGGGATAGTGAACCTAAAGTTCAACCCATTAGCCAGTCGTCGGTTTATCATAAACATGCCTTACACAAAGCTGGTCTATGGAAAGAAAAATCCGCCTCAGCGTCTGAAAATGAGAACAAACAGACATCTGAGCTTCCCTCAACCTCAAATGGTCAATGGGTTGAGTTTATGTTATGTGATGCCTCGGGGAAACCCAAGCCAGTGAAGGCTTGGGTTCCTAACATGAACTAACATTTTCAATGAATGTGCAGGGTGTTCGCTATAGTGCTGAGACTAACACATGGGTTGTAGATAGCGGAGCATCCAGGAACATGACGGGGAACAGAGCTCTCTTATCAAACATGAGAAAAATCAAAGGAGGGTATGTTTCATTTGCTGGAACCAAAGGAGGGTACATCACAGCCCAAGGAGAAGTGGGAAATCAGAAAGTTAAGTTTGACAAGGTAAACTATGTCCAACAATTACAAAATAACTTAGTTTCTGTTTCTCAAATATGTGATAAAGGCTTCAAAGTAGTCTTTGACAACAAGAAGTGCTACGTTCTGAAAAAGGACTACATGATCCTGGAGGACCAAGTTCTAATGACAGCTTCAAGATATAATGATCTTTATGTTTTGGATCTTTCGAAGGCCTCCACAATGGATCATGAGGTTCAGTGCTTCTTGTCCAAAGCTACTAAAAAGGATTCCATCTTCTATCATAGGAGAATAGGACACATAAATCCAAGGAAGATGAATCACTTGATCCAGAACGATCTAGTGAGGGGAGTGAACATCAAAAACTTCCAACTCCTGGATTTCTGTGTTACGTGCAAGAAAGGCAAACAGACAAAGAAGTCTCATAAGGAAAAGAAAGTTCATTCCATAGAACTACCTCTTGAGCTTCTTCACATGGATCTGTTTGGTCCAGTCAGTACAAGAAGCATCACAGGTGACTTGTACTGCTATGTAGTTACTGATGAATACTCAAGATTCTCTTGGGTAATGTTCTGAAGTCCAAATCAGAAACATTTGAATCATTCAAGGAATTAGTAACTACACTGGAATCCCTATACAAGATGAAAGTACGACAAGTGCGCTCAGACAACGGAACCGAGTTCAAGAATCAGTGGATAGAGGCCTATTGCAAGGAAAAGGGAATTGTACACCAATTTACCTCTGCCTACACTCCTCAGATGAATGTGTTGCTGAACGGAAGAATCACAGCTTGATAGAGACCGCACAGACTATGCTAGCAGACTCGAAACTGCCTATTCAATTCTAGAATGTGGTAGTTGCAAATGCATGTTATACGCTCAATCGAGTTCTGGTAGTTAAACGCCATGGATAAACGTGCTATGAGTTACTACAGTGACGTAAACCTAACTTAGAGTATCTCGAGCCGTTTGGCATGTCGTGCCCCCTGCTGAAGAAGACTCAGGAGGGAAAATTCAGTGAGAAGGTAGATGAAGGGATCTTTCTAGGATAGAACATACCAAACAAGAGAGTTTACAACAACTCAACGGGTCAAGTAGAGGTGTGGTGTAATGTTGATATTCAGAGATACATCACACCACCTGCTGGAAAAGGGTCTGCTTACTTCTTTGACTATGATGGATTCTTCAAGTCCTTTAACATACCTCTCTCCACTTCTGAAGATGAGTTGGCAAACAAGATGATGTATGATGTCTTGAACACACCATCTCAAGATTCAACTCCATACGGTTCACAAAGTCAATCATCTACCATCTCAGGGGAGCACTTGATGTGAGTGACTCTTCCTCTGATGAAGAAAATGTGGAAAATGATCAGAACAACCAAGATGAACAGGTTCTAACTACCACAAGTCCACAAGCATTTGATAGTGATGCTTCTGAGCCTTCTGAACCTCAGACTCCTATAGCCTCAGATCCAGAACCAAATGTTCACAATCTTGATTCTAAGGTGGTTGTTCCAACAACTACCAGCTCACGTCTAAATGTCTATCATCATTTGGATAATGTCATAGGTGATGTGAGATCAGGAGTTCAGACTAGAAATCAGTTGTACTCAGCTGATTATGCTCATGTGATGGAAAAGAGATACCTTCATGATGGTGCCAATCATTGCTTTGTGTCTTAGTTTGAGCCAAAGTATGTTAGTGAAGCCTTGATGATGAGGCATGGGTGAGTGCCATGCAACAAGAACTTTTTCAGTTCAAGAGGTTCGGTGTATGGACTCTAGTGGATAGACCTAAAGGTGCTAAGGTCATTGGAACCAAATGGGTCTTGAAATGCAAGAAAGATGATCAAGGAGTGATCATCAGAAACAAGGCTTGGCTTGTTGTTCAGGGATTTCGACAAGTTGAGGGCATTGACTACAATGAAGTGTTTGCACCCGTGGCAAGAATGGAAGCAATCCTCATCTTCCTTGCCTATGCATCGTATATGAAGATCAGAGTATATCAACTAGATGTGAAGAGTGTGTTCCTTCATGGTGAGATTCGAGAAACAGTGTATGTCAGTCAACCAGGGGGATTTGAGGATCCATATCATCGGGACAGAGTTTACAAACTTGACAAGGCGCTATACGAGCTTCATCAATCTCCAAGGGCCTGGTATGAGATCTCGACACATCTTGTGAAACATGGTTTTTGCAGGGGAGTCATTGACTGTACACTGTTTATTAAGGAAAAAGATGGGGATTTACTGCTGGTACAAATCTATGTCGATGACATAATCTTCAGTTCCAAGAATGAAGAATTATGTAAAGAGTTTGAGGCAATAATGAAGGCGGAGTTTGAGATGAGTGCAATGGGAGATATGAAATTCTTTCTCGGGTTACAAGTGGATCAGACACCAAATGGGATTTTCCTACATCAGACTAAGTATCATCTGTGGAGAATGCTTCTACAGCTGAAGTGAGAGCCTATTGCTACAAACCATGATGTAGGTGATATTCTTAGTCGGTTTGACATGGAGAATGCTTCTACAACTGGAACTCCACTTGCTACAAACCATGATGTAGCACCCGACGAGAATGGTGATCTTGTAGATGCCACTATGTACCGAGGGATGATTGGATCTCTCATGTATCTCACTGCCTCATGACCTGATATCATGTATGCTACATGTTTATGTTCACGATATCAAGAAAAGCCTAAAGTGAACCATCTTATTGGGGTCAAAAGGATTTTTCGTTATCTGAAGGGTACACCCTCACTTGTGTTGTGGTATCCTCGTGATGATGACTTTGAGGTTACTGTGTATAGTGACTCGGATTACGGAGGCTGCAAGATGAACTACAACTCTACATCAGCAGGGTGTCAGATCTTGGGAGAAGATTAGTAACCTGGCAGCGTAAGAAGCATACCTCGGTTGCATTGTCAACCTGTGAAGCCAAATACATTGCTGCTGCAAGTTGTTGTTCACAAATCATATGGATTCAACAACAAATGCGAGATTACAGTTTGAAATTCTCTTCTACTCCCATCTTTTGTTTATAACTCTGCTGCTATTGCAGTCACCAAAAACCCGGTCCAACATCCTAAGACCAAACACATCGATGTTGAATATCACTTTATATGTGATTGCTTTGAAAAGAACTTAATCGATGTGGTAAAAATAAACATAGATTTTCAACGCACTGTCCTCTATACAAAGACTTTTGACAAACCATGTTTTCTATATCTGTTAGAGGTCAACGGCGTTAAAAAGAAAAATGAGGTCATTCCTGAAGATGACCATGTGTAGTTCGATGTGTCATGTAAATTTACTTTTCCTTTTATATTTATTTTTCAATTGTTAATTTATTTGCTTCATTTTAAGTTGGTTAATTAAAATTGGTCTTATTGTATTGCCTATTAAAATCCTAAAACGCTAATCCATTACGGTTTTAAAATTTTAGGGGGAGAATAGGTTTAGATAGTATAAGACAGTATAAAAAGTGAGGGAGAAGGAGATGATAGTGCACAAGAGCAAACCATTTGGGACTTTAAATTTAAATTGAAAATGATGCAAAGCTCAAGTATAAGTCTATGTAGTCTGAGCAAAATAAAAGGAAATATGATAGATAAACTAGATGCTACTAAGGTAACACAAAGAAAGTAGACCTAGAGGTTGCAAGACCATAGATGATATGTCGGTAGATTCAATACAATAGATGACTAGACCTTTTTGGTGATCTCAAGATTAAACTAAAATGTTTGACTAGCTGTGGGTAACACCTTATCCCTGGTTAAACACAATCAACAAGATTCCAATAAAGGGTGACGAGCAAAATAAACGCCACGAATATGTGCGTAAGACCAAAGCATGAGTAAAAGCACATAAAAATGCAAATACAATCAAACTGTTAACTTATGTTGTTGGTGAGATGTGTGCAAAAAGAATGAAATTGCTCAAACAAGAAGATGGGTTATGTGCCTCTCTGTTATGCGGTGACACTGACCTGAGGATAAGCATAACCTATATATTCTAGAATTAATTGGTGTTTGCCGCCTCTCTGCTGTGCGGTGGCACTGACCTGAGGCTTGGCTTCTGTCAGGATCAGTGATCACAAGTTTGATGTAATAGAGCGTAACGCAACGGAATAAGAACAAGAATTAGACAAATTGTAGCAAGAATTTGATACTCGTATGCATTAAGAACAAGTACGGTTATAACGAGAGAATATATTTCTGTAACAAGGAATGTTTCTATAATATGAATATTTCTGATCAAATCATTCTACTTACTACAATAGGTTGACACTCCTTATATAGAGTGCAATCGCTGCTGTTATGACGGGAAAGTGACAACTGGCAGATCTATTACAAAAATAACTAACTCTTAACAAACTACTGAAATGTTCACAACTACTGAGAACATATCAGAGTGTTAAGTACAAAATATGAAACTACTGATAAGAAACTACTGAACTACAACGACTGAAGAACAAGCTCTTCAGTCTTTTACAAAACTACTGAAAAACATAAAACTACTGATGAGCACAACAACTGAAGAAGTATTCTTCAGCTGTTGTGTCAAACTACTGAACAGATAAAACATAAAACTACTGAAAGGTAAACCGTCACAACTACTGAAGAAGACCTCTTCAGCTGTTGTGACAACGTTTGATACTTTGGTCTTCAGCACTTGTGTCTTCAGACTTTGTCTTTAGCACTTGTGTCTTCAGACTTTGTCTTCAGCACTTGTCTTCAGACTTTGTCTTTAGCACTTGTCTTCCGACTTTGTCTTCAGCACTTGTCTTCAGACTTGTCTTCAGCACTTGTCTTCAGACTTTGTCTTCAGCACTTGTCTTCAAACTTTGTCTTCAGCACTTGTCTTCAGACTTTGTCTTCAGCACTTGTCTTCAGACTTTGTCTTCAGCTGTTGTCTTCAGCTGTTGTGTTCAGTAGTTGTTGTGACGTCTGTGGGACTTAAAGTTTTCTGATCCGTCTCATTGGTTCTTTTGGTCCAACAAACTCCCCCTGAACCAATGCAGCCAAAACCTTTAACTTTATTAAGGTCCCACTTGTTGTTGGCAGAATGGTTGGTATTTTTCCTTCTTGATTAGTTGAGAAGATGACCCATATAAGCACTGGCCTAGGAATGAGTCTCTGATGATTTGTTGGCAATGTATGGATGGGAGCTCTGTATTGGGGAATTGGACACTGAGCTGTTCCCCCATCCATGAGACTCACTCCCATGCATAAGCCTGTAGGATTCTCTAGTGTATGCTCTGAGAAACATATTTGTTCTTCCATGGTCAGGTTCTCAGCTTCACCATCAAACAATCCTTCACGCCCATACAGCTCTGAGATGTATTTGGCCTGTTTGCCATTTTTGAGCTCAACTGTTGTATGTCTGTATGCAAACTCATCAGGATGAGTCCCTTCAAGTAACAGACTGAGCTCATTTTGTTTGAAGTTCTCAAGCCTCTTGTAGACTAACCCTTTTTAATAACTCGGTTCTCTAACATCTTTTGGGGTGGTTGTTTAGTCTCATAGGCCTTCTTGAAATCTTCTACAATCTCCCAGGGTGATACTACAAGGACCACTGTGATCTCTTCATCTACAATCCTTTTTACTTGGCCTTGTATCTCGAAGGAATGTCTTTCTTTACAATCCTGTGAGCCACCCTAGGATCAGGCCATACTCTCACCTTTTCCTTCTGATATTGAAATGTGTTGGCAAGGGTGTACAACCTCAGAGCTTCTTTCTTCATACTAATTATTGATGAAGAAGCAGCATAAGTTTTGTCGATGCTTTTCAACATCTCATTGTCATGAAGCCTTTGCTGCTGCTCTTCTTCAATCTTTAGTCTCACAGTTTCCATCTATGAGTGGGAGTGATGGGCATGGTTTGGCTTTAGGCAATGTTAGGACTGCAGACAGAGGCAGCCTATCTTCTTCCACATCATCCTCTTGTTCTTCTTCTTCTAGCCTCAACACCCTTCTCTTCTTCTTCTTGGGTGCATCATCGGCTGTTGGTTTAGAGGGTAAGGGAGTTGGTTTTGTGGGTTGTGGTAGTGGTTGTTTTGGAGAGGGAATGTGGACAGGCTGAGTTAGCATTTTAGAGGTGAGTGTGGCTTTTGAGTGTTTGGCTAGCTCAGTCCTGCTCCCTGCTCCTGCTTCATTCAAAGCTTCGACTACTAAACCCTTAGTGTATGCTTCAGACGAACATATCTTGGAGGTTATGGCCAAGATACTGTCCCTGGTCCATGATTTAATCTCGATCAATGATCTCCCAAGATATTTTTCAATGAATCTGATCATGATCTCTAGTCTCTCTCTTTCTAATGCATCATAACTTGCCCATCTTGAGTTAATTTCTTCAACTTCAAGTCTCCTGATCTCTGAGTCAAGCTGTGCAGTATCGAACCCTTGTCTATACAGTTGATCAATAATGACATCCATTGATTTACTATGTGTAGCATCTGCCATTTTGATCATCTCATCGAGTTAGAGTTCTTTCTATTTTCCTTCCCCTCCTCTTCTTATATGTGACATGAAAGTCTTTGTGACTTTCATCACTTGATCATTTTCGGTTCCCTTCACAGACTCCTCTTCCTTCTCAGTTTCCTTTTCTTTCAGTTTGTTCTTCCACTTTGCTTTCTGACTGACTCTCCCCCTTTTTGGTTGCATTGGTTGCAAGGGTTTGAGTAGCAGAAAGCCTGATGCTCACAATCTCCTCCACCAGGGGTTGTATGATTGAGGGAAGCCTCTCATCCATGGTTTTGATCACAATGTCTGTGATCATTGGGGTGATGAGAGGTAGGGATGCTGAAAGATAGCAAC
This sequence comes from Flaveria trinervia, assembly GCA_025506515.1. Taxonomy (NCBI): domain Eukaryota; kingdom Viridiplantae; phylum Streptophyta; class Magnoliopsida; order Asterales; family Asteraceae; genus Flaveria; species Flaveria trinervia. The sequence continues at coordinate 77,703,376 of CM046444.1, forward strand.
TGTTTGCTCAGAGGGGTTCTGTCCCTGAGAAGCAGTGCCAAAAATAGGCTAGTGGCTTGGAAGTTTTGAGTGGCTGAGTGTATGGGAGACCTTCAGGTGAAGGTGCCATCTGTGGGTTTATGTTGGTGGCAGATGGACTTGCTTCTTGAGATAATTGGTCAAGTAGTCTTTGTAGTCTACTGACTTCTTCCTCAAGAATTGTGTTTGGGCCAGAACATCATAAAAGAAGCCCAGGTCATCATCAGCAGATGCTGATAACCTGACCTCCTGCTTGTAGCAGGATGTACATGCACTGGGTGTAGACCAGTTTTAGCATGTGCCCCTTTTTCTTGGAACTGGGGACTTCCAGCCTGAGGACTATGTCCTTCATCAGCTGTTGCCTCTAGTGAGGTCTTAGCTGTGTTACCAGCCTCATTCTGATCATGTACTGATTCAGAAGAGGTGGCAGCCTCACTAGATGTTCTAATCTCCATATCCATACCAGGAGATAGAACGTGTAAACCCCGGTGCTGTGGGTTGTCAGAAGCATGGTGATCCTCGTCCTTAATAGCTGTGGTTCTCCCCTTTGTTGGTGGTTGTTGGGGAGGAGGAGAGGCATGCAGCTGAGTCAGCACGTTTGCAATGATAATGGTTGGACTTTGGGGGGCAGTTGCATGGGGAGATGGGGTAAAAGCAGTGTGCACCTGGGGAGAATGGTGCTCTTCAATGGCAATCTCCTCAAATGAGGAAGATCCCAGATTTGTGGGTACCCCTTCTGTGGTTGCTGCAGGCTCCTTTTGAGAGGAATCCTGATCGGCTGTGGCTGGTGAAGTCCTTGTATCCACTAGGGGGTTATAACCAGTGGATATAGCCTGCGTTTGTGTTGCAGGGGCATCCTCAGGGGACTCATTTCCCTGAGTAGCCTTTTTTGTCTTCTTTTTAGTGGTTTGGTGGGGACTTTGGATTTGGAGGTGGTGGCTGTGGGTTCCAGTTGCGTGGGTTTGCGCAGCTTGGAAGCCATTTTGAGTGATTGGTCAGAGTTGTGCCGGGAGTATACTTCAGGCAATACACCATAGCAGGGACTCCCAGGCCAACAAGTCCCTCAGCTTGAAGCTGGTTTTCAATTATGGCCATTGTGAACCGAGGATATAATATCCAACGGTTAGCAAGTTTTTTTTGGGCCAAATCCTTGAGCTCTAAAAATAGTATTTCAGAAAAATTTAAAGGTTGTTGCTCAAGGATGGAGTACATTACCTGTTGCCACCTTGTGGACATTTGATCCCATGATGAAGTCTTGGAGGCAAGGCATACATTTACCATATGAAATATGAGACGTTCGGCACCCGGGAAATGTTTCTTCAGTATGGTAGATGCACTCAGGTTACCCTGGTATCCATGGTGGGCAAATGATTGATCTGTTGTGCCCTTTGGATAACCAGTTGGGAAAGTGGCATCATCCAGATTAAGGGTTTGGTGAAGAGTGTCTGGAGTAATGACCACTTTTTGGCCATGGACAGACGATTAAAGAGACTCTGTGTCATTCTCCTCAGAGACCAGAGTGACGTTTGTCCAGAATTGGTTAAGGGATTCGGCATATATGGTGGGATTTACCAGAAAAGCCGTTTTGTAGGGTGACTGAACCATTAAATCAATGGCGTTGTGAAACTTGGTCCAGTATGGCGATTTGGTGAGATGTGCGACACAGTTGTGTCGTGGTTTTAGTTGCATGGTCGCCATTGATGAAGAGAGGGTAGAGAGTTTTTCAATGTTAGGTTTGAGAAGAGAAGATAAAAACTCTGAAGGTGGGATAAGGTATTTAAAGGGTCGGGTTAGAAAACTACTGAAGGTTTTGGTGTGAGTCATCAATTGTTGAAACTACTGGTGACTTGGTATTAACTTTCAGACATTGAAACAGCTGAAGTCTCTGATTTAGTCATCAGTATTTATAAAACTACTGAAGACAGCTTTGACTTCAGTGATGAAACAACTGAAGACTTGGTATTAGTCATCAGTAGTTGTGAAACTACTGAAGACAGTGGTTTTGTCAAGTTTGTTGTAAACACTGAGGACTTGGTTTAGTCTTCAGTAGTTGTAAACTACTGAAGACATAGTTTGGCTTCAGTTGTTTTAATGAAACAACAGTTGTAGAAACAACTGAAGAGTAATTACTCATCAGCTATTGTCGTCAATTCATAGCTTTTCAGCTGTTTCACACTGTCCTCAACACTTACTCATCAGACTTTTCATCTGCTTTTCAGGTTTTCATAGGACATCAGTAATCTACATTTCTGACATCAGTAGTTGTAGCTGCATCACTGTTGTGACTACATCAGCTGTTGTAGCTACTCAGTTGTTTTACAGATAAAGTACTATGTGACAATAATGAACTAATGATCATCGTACTTGTGAGCTGAGATCATCAGTAGTTGTCACTTATTCTAGTGCAGCATACCAAGCCTTAACACCAGGTTGTGGAAAGTTGAACTATCCAAAGGCTTAGTAAAAATGTCTGCAAGCTCATCAGCACTAGGAACAAATTTTGGATCAATCAGACCTTTTTCAAAACAATCTCTAATAAAATGGTGTCTGATTTCAATATGTTTAGTCCTAGAGTGCTGGACAGGATTCTTGACAATACAAAGAGCTGAAGCTGTCCATTAACAATGGGGTCTTAGTCTCTGTTATGCCATAATCCAATAATTGGTTTTGAAGCCAGAGTACCTGAGATGTACGCTTGCAGCAGCAATGTACTCTGCTTCAGCAGTTGATGTAGCAACTGAGGTCTGTTTCTTGCTCTGCCAAGAAATCAAGCAGTTGCCTAGGAATTGACATCCACCAGAAGTTGATTTCCTGGTCAACTTACACCCTGCATAGTCACTGTCAGAAAAAGCAACTAATTTACCAGAATGTCTAGTAGAATACCATAAACCTATAAATGGAGTGCCTTGCAGATATCTAAAGATCCTCTTGACTGCAATCAAATGAGACTCCTTATGTGCAGCCTAAAATCTAGCACAAACACATGTAGCAAACATAATATCTGCTCTAGAAGCTGTTAAATACATCAAGGACCAATCATACATCTGTAAAGTGTTTCATCAACCACTTTACCTTTCTGATTTGTATCCAGTTGTGTGGTGTGCACATGGGGGTAGAACAGGGCTTACAGTTTTGTAAATCAAACTTTTCAAAAGATCTTTTGTGTATTTGGACTGATGAATGAAAATTCCATCAGCCTTTTGTTTGATTTGCAACCCCAGAACGAACTGTAATTCTCCATGGCACTCATTTCAAACTTCTGTTGCATCAACTTTGTAAAGGCATCACACCATGTGGATCAGAGGATGCAAAAAATAATATCATCTACATAAATTTGAACAAGTAGATTATGCTACCCAGCTTTCTTAATGAATAAAGTCTTATCTATGGAGCCTCTAGTGAAATTATTTTCCAGAAGAAAGTTCGATAATGTCTCATACCAGGCTCTAGGAGCTTGTTTAACCATAAAGAGCCTTATCAAGCTTATACACCCAATTAGGATGTTTATTGTCCTCAAAGCCTGGTGGTTGACATACATAAACTCTTCTTTAATTTTCCATACAAAAATGCACTTTTGACATCCATTTGAAAAACTTTAAGGTTTTGATAAGCAGCATAAGTTAAAAACAATCGAATTGCTTCCAGTCTGGCTACAGGGGCAAAGGTTCATCATAATCAATACCTTCTTCTTGTGCAAACCCCTGAACAACCAGTCTGGCCTTGTTCTTAACAATAAGCCCAGTTTCATCAGTTTTGTTCCTAAACACCCATTTAGTGCTATTGCACACTTAACTGGAGGTAGAGGAAACAGTCCCCACACTTGCTGTTTCTTGAACTGAAGAAGCTCAAGCTGCATGGCATCAACCCATCCATTGTCCTTTAAAGCAATGTGATAATTCTTTGGCTCTTGCTGACTGATGAAGAGCATAGAAGCAGAAATTTGACAATTGACTTCTTGTTGATACGCCAGCAGTGATATCACCAATGATTTGAGACATAGGGTGATTCTTCAGATCTTGATACACAATGAGATCTGTGCAAGTGTTTGTAGCAGTGCAGCAGCAACAGATGGTGATGGTGAATCATTTCCTTGAAACCAATCAGTGGATGGTAATTCAAAGGAAGTTGAATTTGAAGAAATCTCATCAGCATTTGTTGTGGATGGTGCTACTGGAGCTACAGGACCATCAGGTCTAGCTGAATCAGGCAGTTGATCACTAAACCTGAAGAGGTGAGTACTGCTATCATCATCATCATCAGCACCCAGAACCACCAGGTGGTGAACTGTTGACAGGAGCAACAGCAGGAGTTTGATAAGGAACATATGCAGTATGTCCAAATCAAATATCTCCACAGGGCTTTGTGGACTATTGTCCTTTGGAGATTCATTAAACTTAACATGTAGAGTCTCTTCAACCATCTTTTTTCTACATTGAAGACTCTGTATGCTTTGCAAGTTGATGAATAACCAACAAAGTACCCTGCATCCACCTTAGGATCAAATTTTTAGGGTTGATCCCGTGTGTTGAGAATGAAACAAGACACCCAAATGCTCTGAAGAATGAAATTAGGGGCCAAATGATGAAGAACTTCATATGGAGTCTTCATCAACCTCTGATTTACTAGAACTCTATTCTGTACATAGCAAGCGTATTGACAGCTTCAGCCCAAAAAGTCATTGGCGGTCCAGAATCAGCCAACATGGACCTTGCAGCTTCAATAAGGGTCCTGTTCTTTCTCTCCACTACTCCATTTTGCTCAGGAGTTCTTGGGATGCTATACTGCCTCTTGATTCCCTTTGATAAGTAAAACTCATCAAGTGTGTGGTTTCTGAATTCAGTACCATTGTCACTCCTCACAACACTTAACTGGTAGGGAATACTGCTTCTCAACGTGTAACCCTTCATAATGGACTGCGCAGCCTCATCCTTTGAATGCAAGAAGAAGTCCATACAAATCTGGAGTAATCATCCACAATTACCAGACAGTATTTCTTCTTAGCCATACTCATCACTCTCACAGGACCAAAGATATCCATGTGAAGAAGCTATAAGCAGGCAGTGGACTTAGGTTCTTCTATGGAGGGAAATGAAGCTTTGTGCTGTTTTCCTTTTAAACAAGCAGTGCAGTTATCTTCACACTTGAACTCCTTCATAAGCAGTCCCCTAACTAAAATGGTTTATCACTGATTTATGTTTTTGAGATTAACATGACCCAGCCTTCTATGCCATAGAATAGATTCTTGAGGGGAAGCCTTGGAAAATAGGCAAGGATGGCCTTTGAGATCTATTTCTTGGAAAGATCTAAGGCATACACTCTTCCTGTCCTGTTGGCCTTTAGGAGAGTGTGTTCATCCAACACCTTATCAATCAAACTTAGAACTTTCGATGACAGAATCCGACAGTTCTGACTGGTGAAAAGAGCAACATGGCCTTTGTCACACATTTGACTGACACTCAAGAGGTTGTACTTGAGATTTTCCACATGGTTAACATCATCAAACTTTATTTCCCCATTGGAACAAAGCCTTTGCCGATGATGTAACCCTTTGCATCATTGCCAAATGACACAAACCCCTTCCTTCCTTGAGAGTAGTCATTACGAAGTGATCTGTTTCCTGTCATATGCATGGATCCTCCACTGTCTACATACCAGATGCCTCTGAGGTATGTGTGAAGAACCCTGCAAAATACAACAAATTAGTTAGATTTTTGAGACCCAAACCTTTTTGGTTTTGGGCCTGTTTCATCAACAGATGGTAAACTAACATGTTTGTTGGAAACAACAGCCCTGAGAGGAAGAACTGGTGAAGAAAAGGAATCCTTTGGCTTGGACCTCCTTTTCTGTGGTTTCAACATAGGAACATCTAATTGGTTAACTCTTCCCATAGATGTTGAACCATCATAACCAGTGTGTCTGATTTTGTGATAAGGCTTTCAGCTCTTCAGACACATTGGCATTGGAGTTTGATAAGTTCCTATGTGTTCTTCTTTTGAGCAATCTCAGCTGTTACCTGTTTAACCCCTTCCTTTTTGGATTTCTTTTGGGACTTAAGGGTTACAGGATTTGATGTTGCTGGTACAAATGTGGCTTCAAACTCAGTTTTCATTTTTAACCATTTTCTCTTTACTTTCCTCTTTATGTTTGAGTTTGGATCCCCTTTTGTACCAACAATCATTGTAAGATGATTGAACAAACCACATACTTCACATGGTTTCTTCTTCATCTTATGTTGATCATCAACTAAAGAGAATGAAACTACTGAAGATTTGCTCTTCAGTACTTTGGAAGCATTATTGCTTTCTTGACTTCCTCTTTAGTAGTCTTCAAACTCTTTCTACTGACAGTTTTCTTCTCTTCAGTGCTGACAGTAGTTGGAGTTTGAACTTCAGGTGTTAAATCTTGCTCTCCAGTCCTTTCAAGACTTCTAGAATAGCTTCTGAGTTGATCATCTCTCTTGATCATGTGAGTGTCAGCAGTGGAACCATCAACATCAGCTGATGGGTTCTGAGAGGGCTTAGTGCTGACTTCAACTTTTGATGATGCTCTATCAAAAAGTGAATCACATGATGAGGTGGATTGGTTATTGCTTTCTCCATCAGATTTCACTTCTACTCTTGAAGCAAAATCTGTAGGAGGAGCAGTGTGATTATAACCAATACCAAACTTCACATTGGAAGTAGATTGCTTACTAAGAAGCATTTCAAAACCTTTGCATGATTGTACCCATCGATCACACTCTACCTGGGTGACTGCAAGGGTTTCTTTGAGACTTCTCTGTCTTCCAGAATAACCTCTAGCTTGGCCTTTTCATCATTTAATTGGCATTTAAGCTTATAAATCTCATCATTTTTACTATTAAGAGCAGACTCAAACTCAGCTTTTCTTTGGAAATGGTTTTCTCAAACTTAAGTTTTTGATTTATTAATGCTACATTTGCCTCTCTAATGGAGATAAAGGCAGAAATGCATGATTCAGAACATAACTTGGCTTTAGCCTCTGAAGATACCTGAGTTACCTGTGAAGATGATGCATTTGAGCAGGAACCCTCAGTAGACTCCAGGGCCATGAGAGCCAGATTCCCAAAAGGACTGTCACCACTATGTTGACCAGCACCTGTGAACAGTTGTTCATGACCAGACATGTCATCCAGTAAACTGCTCAGTCAACACTCCAGGGGTGAAGAAGCTGTGTGTTGAGGTTGAGGAGGTTGATGAGATTGAGATGGTTGAGGTTCTGGTAGTGCATGAGGTTGTGGTACTATAGGAACTTGAACTTGATTTGACTGTGGCATGTAATAACAAGGGTAAGGATATGGCATTTGACCCTGAGGAACAAAATATGCAGGAGATTGTGGTTGAGAATGATGACTAGAATTGACAGGATGTTGCCCTCTGTGTTGTTGACTATTGCCAGGGAAAGTCACAAAGGCGCAGAGGATTAGATCAAGATGATCTGCATTCTCTAGCAAAGTGTCCAAGCCTGTGGCATTTGTGACACTTCAACTTACTCTTGTCAAAACCAACTTTGGTTTTGCCAGAGAGTCCTGGGAACTTTCTTCCAGTTCTTTTATAGAACTTCTGAGATCTGATATTTATCAAGGCCATTTGGCTCAAAATATCCATCTCTTCTAAGTCATCATCAGCAATCCCCTTGAGATCATCCATGATGAAGCATAGATTGTCATTATTACATCAGTAAACTGACTATCAACACTCACAAACGCAGAATCAGAAGTTTTTGAGGAGAAATCAACATGCTCATCATACTGGCATTCAGATGAAGCATATTCTAACTCATGACCAACCAAGGCAGTGTCTGGTACAAAGTCTTCAGTGAGCTTTCAGATGAAGACAGTTTTCATTTCCATTCTATCTCTCTCTCAAATGTGAGCAATTTCCCATGGAGTTGGGTGAGAGATAGTTTGTCCAAATTTTCACTAGAGCGTAGCACAATAGTATATGTGTCCCATCTCTCAGGCAGTGATCTGAGAAATCTGTTACTCATCGGTTTGGTGTACTCAAGTTTGACCATTTTTAATTCAGAGATAAACAAGAGAACCGCTCAAACTGTTGAGTCAGTGTCTCACCCTTCCTATGAGAGAATGTCTCGTATTGTTGGGCAAGGATTTCTCTATTATTTCCAGACCTCATCTGTTCCTCCAAATTGTTCTTTCAAGGCATTCAGAGGTCATGGGCAGTTTCATGATGCATTAGCCCAGAATAGATTTCATTGGGCAGTGCCATGGCCAGAATTCCATGGGCTTTTGCATCAATCTCAAACAACTTCTTATCCTCATCTGAGTATTGCTCCCTCCTCTTCGGAACCATTTGATTGGTTTCCGGGTTATTCACCATAGGCTTGTGTGGACCATGTACCACTGATGTCCAACAACCTGCGCTATTAACAGACAGGTGATGGAGCATTCGTCGTTGCCATATGTTATACTCATTCCTAACCAGCATTGGAGGCTTGGTGAGGAACCAGTATTGTGAGGATCATTGAAGGAGTAGTCATTTTCAGTCCAAATACAATTTAATTCAAGCTTTTAAACGTTTTTACATAGACCACAACAGACTCAATGAAAACCAAGAGAAAATCTCAGGATGAATGACCAAAAACACAGAAAATTCAATCTCTTAACCGTTCTTGCAAAAAAATGCTAATTCAATCAAACTTGGATCTTGAATAGTAGTTTCAATGATCAATTATTAGATCGATCAATGATTAACCTGCTCTGATACCATTTGTCAGGATCAGTGATCACAAGTTTGATGTAATAGAGCGTAACACAGCGGAATAAGAACAAGAATTAGACAAATTGTAGCAAGAATTTGATACTCGTATGCATTAAGAACAAGTACGGTTATAACGAGAGAATATATTTCTGTAACAAGGAATGTTTCTATAATATCGAATATTTCTGATCAAATAATTCTACTTATTACAACAGGTTGACACTCCTTATATAGAGTGCAATCGCTACTGTTATCACGGGAAAGTGATAACTGGCAGATCTATTACAAAAATAACTAACTCTTAACAAACTACTGAAATGTTCACAACTACTGAGAACATATCAGAGTGTTAAGTACAAAATATGAACTACTGATAAGAAACTACTGAAACTACAACGACTGAAGAACAAGCTCTTCAGTCGTTTTACAAAACTACTGAAAAACATAAAACTGCTGATGAGCACAACAACTGAAGAAGTATTCTTCAGCTGTGTGTCAAACTACTGAACAGATAAAACATAAAACTACTAAAAGGTAAACCGTCACAACTACTGAAGAAGACCTCTTCAGCTGTTGTGACAACGTCTGATACTTTGGTCTTCAGCACTTGTGTCTTCAGACTTTGTCTTCAGCACTTGTCTTCAGACTTTGTCTTCAGCACTTGTCTTCAGACTTTTCTTCAGCACTTGTCTTCAGACTTTGTCTTCAGCACTTGTATTCAGACTTTGTCTTCAGCACTTGTCTTCAGACTTTGTCTTCAGCACTTGTCTTCAGACTTTGTCTTCAGCACTTGTATTCAGACTTTGTCTTCAGCACTTGTCTTCAGACTTTGTCTTCAGCACTTGTCTTCAGACTTTGTCTTCAGCACTTGTCTTCAGACTATGTCTTCAGCTGTTGTGGTCTTCAATAGTTGTTGTGACGTCTGTGGGACTTAAAGGTTTTTCTGATCCGGCTCATTGGTTCTTTTGGTCCAACAAACTCCCCCTGAACCAATGCAGCCAAAACCTTTAACTTTATTGAGGTCCCACTTATTGTTGCAGAATGGTTGGTCTTTTCCTTCTTGATTAGACCATCAGGATGTGCAAACCACATGGATGATGGTGACCGAATGACCCAGTCGCAAGACTGACCTCTAGTCACACGACTGAAGGTGACCGACTGTGCTAGTCGCACGACTGATCTTTGGTCACATGAATCATCTATGCGATTGGGCTCAGTCGCACGTCTGAAAGTAAACCCTAGCATAAATAGAAGGTGAGTCGGTCGCAGTTGCTCATCACTCCCAAATCGCCCCTACATCGCACGAACATACCATTACTCTACCAAATTTTCATTTGAGCCTTCAAGACTATTGTTTGATGTGTACCGACGATTTCTATTGACATACAGGTATAATGCGGTGCAATCCATGAAAATATCCAACGATCTAAGCCCAAATTCAACAGATATTCGACCCTAAAAGAAACCGTAACTTACATTGACAAATAAACTAATAAAACTAAGTCCTTTGTGCAATTAAATGTTATAATGTGCTTTGTCGGTGAATTGTGAGTCTAATGAGCCTAACCACAATGTCTAACATTAAAGATTGCTCAAAATTTGATTTTGAATTGAACAGTTAGTCTATCATGCGAATGGACAATCTGATGAACTTCAGTCGCACGACTGAGTTGTGCGAATGGCTAAACTGCACGACTGACCATGCGTATGAGTTCAGTCGCACGGCTAGTGTAAACGCATGAGTTTGCATACCTATAAGCCTAGTCACATGTTTAGTCGTACGTATGAGGTCATTCGCACGACTAGAACCAGTCGCACTGCTCATTAGCATGACTAGATCTCAGTCGCACAGTCTCATTCGCACGACAGAACAAGAAAATTTTCAAGTCCAAACGATTCAAGTTATTACTCATTGACGGTTACTAACATTTATATTCATTGTGTAACACATGGCTAGTCGTTGGACTATGAGCACTAAGCACAACATTTGTGCTCATCTGGATCTGACATCCAGAAATGCTTCAAACTTTTCTGGCATTATCTTGTTTCTACGGAGATCGAGGATTTCTCATGCCATATTTAGTCCCTGTACACCATACTGCTCGATTCAGCATGCCTTCTAGGAAGGCGCAGTGGTTGACAGGACTTCAGAGGCCTACGAGATCAGGAGTTCTATTTTTGGTCAGCCCATAGAGATCACTGAGGATGATCTCAAGATAGTGTTAGAGCTCGGGGACGATGCTAATTGTCCTACCTGTCTACATCCATTGACAGTACAAGGTTGTTTTCTGCGGGCCAAGTACTCTGGGGACATCAACTCAGGTGTGCTCAACAAGAGCAATCTGTGTCCTCAGTTTAAGTACTTAGCCCATGTGTTGCTCAAGTGCATTGCCTCACGAAAGGGGGGGTTCAATGAGTTGTCTGATCAGATACAGAAGGCCTATTTGGTGTTGTTGCTGAACCATCCATTCAGCTTCTCTAAGATGATCTTCACCTACCTGGTGGAGAACATAGAGGGAAAGGGCAAGGAGGGCTTTTGCATGTACCCTCGATTCTTACAGATGATCCTAGATCAAAAGCTCCCTTCATTGCCAAAGGAGAAGGAGGATGCGGTAGCACTCGAGGTGATGGATGATACCACCTTGGGTCAGATGAAATTATACAGGGGGAAGCAGGTGAAACCCCTTGTTAGACGACTATTTGGGCATCTGGCCCGTGAAGACTATGTGGCGTTGTCATGAAAAAGTGGTGCCACAACGACAGTGACTCAGATACTAAGCAGATCGAGCTCCCAGATTATGACTCAGACCATGACGACAGCGGTGATGGTGGAGATGCAAGGCCCACTGAACCAAGGGCCCCCACTACCGATATAGCATCTTCGGCATCTACCCATGATGGAGTAGAGGCTGCAGGCTTCCATAAGGACTTCATACCTGATGAGGAGGAGGATACTAATGAGGAGCCCCTCACTTGGACTGTTGGCAGCAAGGTGGTTGCCACAGAGCGAGGGCTCCGGGCGGTTGGCAATTGCCCTGGCAGATCGGGAGAGACTGACACGGATCCTACCTTTGCTCCCGATCAGCCAAGCCGTGTTCCAGGAGGAGCATCCACCTCGAAAGGATCGAGGAAGAAAAGGATGGCTCAGCCCCACGTCCTGAAGAAGAAGAGAAGACTGACCTACATAACCACCACCACTACTACCACCACCTACCACCGCCACTCCGTCCACTACCACCACTCCACCTACCACCACTACTACCAGACCCACACCACCACCACCTTCATCTATATTACCCCCAATCTTCATCACTGCCGCCACCACCACCACTACCCATCTAGCTGCACCATCATCCTCCTCTCCATATACATCTGGATCACCTTTACCTCCCTTTGGGGTAGAGGAACAGCAGTCAGCGTTGAACCGTATGGTGATGCCTCTGTTAGCGGCCAATAACGAGAAAACCGCACAAATTCATCAGTTAGTAGATCTTACTGTTGCACAATCTCAGCAGATTTCTCAACAGGCTCGACTAATTGATTAGCAGGCTCAGTAGATGTCTCAGCAGGCTCGACTGCACAATCTAAAGCTCAAAGGATCCAAAGAAGAGCCATTGAAGATAGGAGAAGGTGACGGAGATGATGATGATGATGATGATGATGAGAGTGATGATGATGATGATGATGATGATGGTGGTGGTGATCACGAAGGTGATGCTCATGCAGATGTGGATGATGATGAAGACGATTCTTCTGCTACGGTGCTACATCTGTGAGCGAACAGAGGACCAAAAGATCTCAAGATGAGGGTGCCTCCACATCCCCCCAGTAGCAAAAGAGCAGAGGATACAGGATAAGAGTAATATTTAGTTATTTACTATATTCAAATCATATAAATTTGAATCTTGTATCTCATTATCTTAATGAATGTTTATATATTTAATTGTGGTATTTCTGTCTTGATTATTAACTAATGATTGTTGTGTTACATGTATAAATCAAGCAGATCCAAACTTTCAAAGTGATGAACATGATGTTGCTCCCCTTCAATAGATCAAGACTTAGCTCATGATGTTTCTTGATCTACAGGGTATTGTTAGGAGATCGGTTATGTATACTCCTGAAGAAGGAGAGATCATTCACAATCTCACTAACGAGCAAATTGCAAAAATGTTCAAGCTTAATCCTGATGAGATAGTCAAGAACGCTCCAACTTTTGTAGAAATCAGTGACGACAAGCTGAACGACATTGATGAAATAGAGATCGAGGACGTCACTACAGAACATTATCCTGAGTACGCTGACAAAGAGGGAAATGTTGTTCCCAAATTGGGTGACTCCCTGGTCGGTGATACATTTTAGATATTACATAAGATGGAGAAAGAGTCTGAGAAAGTTGAAGAACAAGCCCAAGCCTCGAACACTGATGTTGATATCAGAAAGGCTCAATGGGAAGCTTGTTTTAAGGAGATCCGAACCTAGCACGTTGCTCCTAAAACAGAATCTCTACACCAAGCTCTACAATGTGAAGAAACATCACAAGGTGTCAGGCACATTTTGATGATCTTAATGTATACGCGGTGAAAAGAGAGAAAAGTATTGAGTAATTTCGATTCCTGCATGATCTAAAGTCTCTACCTGGTTTTGAGCTCAACCAGCTGGCTAAACTGAAGCTATTATATGTTGACCCGAGAAAGATGTCAGGCTGGTTTGAGGCTTCTTTGAAGAAAGAGTACCACACCAGGTGGGTCAACTTCAAACCTCAGCAACCTACAAGGTATATCAGACGTTCTAAAGTTGATCCCATAACTGGAAAGCCGAAGATAGTGCTGAAGTGGAGTCCTCCACGAACAATGTCAAAGATCCCTCTATGGGAGATGCCACAGGACTTCACTCCTCACTTCAAATGGTGGTACTATGACTGTTGAACAGGGGAAGCTGTCATAGTTCTGAACAAAGAGGGAAGAATGGATACTATTAGGTTATTTGACCCGATGTGGCTTACCAACTTGTCAGCTGATGACGTCTACACTCTATACAAGTGGCCACTGTTCTATGACACGCAGGATATAGTACAAGCCCTCCAATTTCAAAATGTGATACTACTCTGCTTTGCATTTGAAATACATGCAAGAGTCACAAGAGAGGAGAAGTACAAGAAGTATGAGGAGGTTATGAAGAAGGTAAGACGATAGATAGATCTAGGTTCAAGGGGGAGTTTGTTGATACATATGTACCTAGATTTGGATCATATTGTAATATGTCTTGAATGTCTTACACTTATGTAATGCTTGGGTACTTAATGAAATGCGAATGTTTGGTTGTGATTTATAATGTTTAATATTTCATTAATGAGTTGTGTAACACATATTGACTAGATTATATAGGTTTGTGATTGTTTGAATTGATATGCATAATGTTATAATAATAATACATTCAAACTTGGTTAAGTGAAGTTCTCATGCGTCCGACTGGACCATGCGCCCCAACAGTGGTCATGCGTCCGAATGGCCATGCGACTGAGTGTCCATGCGCCTAAATAGTCCATACGCCTGAACAACTTCATGCGACTAACTCAGTCACACGACTGAACACTCAGTCGTGCGAATGGATCAATCGCATAGCTCAATCGCACGAATGAACCATGCTAATGGTTCAGTCGCCCGAATGAGCAACCCTAACCTATAAATACCACCTAATTCGTGGAAAAACAGAAGCATCATACACACTTCGACTCCAGACGTACCCTAGCTGTCCAGAGACCTCTCAGATCATACTCCAAGTTCATAGATCGTAATAGATCGATTCCTAATCGATTCTTAATGTTAGATTCAATACATAATTGTTTCTACATGCGTTCTCCCTTATTGGATCGCCAATCAAATAGGATTCCACACTATTTGGTTCACTATACACGTTAATCGGTTAGTACATCGTTTAGTACATGATCCCTAACAGATAATATCATTATTATCTTCATCATTCATTCGTTAACTTCCATTTTTTCATACATTCTTACTTTCATTCGATCATTCATCATTACATCTTTTCATTCCATCAAACCATGAACTTTACCCTTCAGTCTCCTGGTACTGGGCCAAAGCCTATCATAAACCTTCCATTACGGTGCACCGCACCTCTAGCCACAGTACCTAAGATAAAGTCCAGGTGTACCATTGTCATGTGCTATACCCTTCCGTTCGTTGGTACCGGGCCCAAGCCTATCATAGACCTTCCATTACGGTGCATAGCACCTCTGGCCACAGTACCGAAGGCAAGCAACAATGGTTCCATGCAAATGGTCAATCACTGAGAAAGACCCCAATGTATATCCTCCCGGGGTAGCGAACCCACACACCGTTGGGCTAACACCTTACAAAGGAGCGTGTCCCAACATGCAAGGCTTGCAAGACTTCCTTTCATTCATTCATTCAGTAATACATGCATTCATTCATCATGTTCCTCTTTTTATTATCTTCCACTTTACGTTAGATAATACTTTCATTTCATTCATTAAAATTCATCGTAAAGCCACAGCAAAGATAAACATCCATCATAATAAGTAACCTATAGAGAAAATGTATAGAGGCTGAAGCAACCAAAGTCTTTCTGCATGCATGCTGCACAAGTATTGAAGAATAATGCGTCAGAAGTTTCACACATGCAACAGAAATATTCTAGGTGTGAAATCTTCCAAAGCCAAGACCAATATCTTCCGAAGCCAAAGATGAAGTCTTCTAAAGCTTCAGAGACAAAGTCTTCTGAAGCCTCAACACTTGAAGACAGATTTCTTTCGAAGACTTTTAGTAACATGCTTTATCTGATGTACTATTCCATAAAGCTGGACACCTTTCTACTGCATCTCTGTAAAGTCACCAACTTACATGAGTTGGTGAAAAGGTCCATGCTTTTGGTAACTGTACATTGAGGTCTTGAGTCTGTAACTTTCTACTTCATGTACTTTATCCTTTTTGTAATAGATAAGTATGTGAGCTATGGCATGTCATAGTCACAAAGTCAAAAAGGCAATCTTCCTTTTTGACTCTACAATTGATTTTGTTTTGATTCTAGTCAATTGTATCCAGATGGCTTTCATAGTATGGCCGGCTATAGGATGTAGTACAAGTATGTCATGTTCTTGTAACTTTATTGATATGCTTTGTAACACTTGTAATAGAACATAGAGAAAGCAATATAATGCATTCTTGAAAACCATATACTTGTGATCTTGTGTTCTGTCTCTTACATTACTTGTGTTCGTAGTGTCTTTCTTATGGTTAATGCAGTTCACTGTTTGTTTAAGTTTGGTTAATCTCCTTTTTGTGTTGTTGTGTTGTAAGTGAACCCCCTTCACCGGTCCTGCATTTGGTATCAGAGAATTCAAGGCTCTTGATATAAGATCTTACCATCTTAAGATCCCTCACTCACACAAATACTAAACTTTTCAAATAGCAGCCCTTTCCAAGACTGATATGGAAACTGGAACCATGAACAAGTCCCCATTGATCACTCTTGATGACTTTGATACTTGGTGCCTGAGAATGGAAGGTTTCATCAAGTCTCTTGACTCAAGAATGTGGGATTCTATTGAAAATGGACCTTTCATACCTAGCACCCCTTCTTCTACTGGTGCTGGTATGATCCCCAAGGATGTGGCAAACTACTCTGATGAAGACAGGAAGAGAGTAGAGATTGATAGAAAAGCCATGATAGCCCTTTAGACTGCTTTTCCAAACTTTGTATACAGAGGTTTCAAGAAGTGCAAAACAGCTAAGCATTGTGGGATGCATTGGAACTGATGTATGAGGCTTCTTCTAAAGCCAAGGAGAACAAGAAAGATCTCCTGAAGTAGCAGTCTGAAAACATCACCTTCAAACAGGTGAAACCATGACTCAACAATACTTCAGGTATGTTGAGATTGTGGATACCCTTGTGGATGGGGGAGTTCCTCTTGAGAATAGGGACATTCTAAGGAATTTCATGTCCTCGCGTCCTAGGCAATGGACACACTACTGTGTGGTGATCAAGAGGATTGAGAATCTAAAAAACTCTTACTCTAACAGAGTTATATGGGATTCTCAGTGGCTACCAGATGAAGATGAACATGCAAGGTTCATCTGGCAACTCTAACAATCAAATGGGTTCAGCCCTGCATGTGGCTGAAAGGGATAGCATAGAACCCCAACATCATCTCATATGCTACCCTGAAAACTCACCTAAGGGTCCTTTCATCACCTTCCCAGAGACACCAGGGAGAACTACACCGAAGGAAGCCCATTCCAAGAGACAAGTTCTTCTCAAGCCTTTGTGTCTTCTGATGAAAGTTGTGGCAGCTTTCTGTTCACCCTTACCTGGACTGTATCCATCCAGATGATCTGGAGTACATGAGGATAGTCCAGCAGATGGCTCTTCTCACTCACAGAGCCGAGAAGTTCTACAAGCGGACTGGAAGGAAGTTTTCAAGCAATGCAACCAGTGGAATGTTTGGCCTGGACAAAGGCAAAGTCAAGTGTTACAACTGTAACTTGATGGGCCATTTTGCCAGGGAGTGTAGGGCACCTAGAACAAATGGTGGCCAAACACAGTCCAGACCCAACTCCACTGATAAAGCTCCCCAGAATGAGAAGCCAAAGAAGCAGGTTGCTGTTGCGGTTGAAGAAAGAGGATTTGACTGGAGCTTTTAGGTGGAAGATGCTTCTCCAAACCAAGCATTGATGACAGATCATGATGAAGCCAAGGTATTGGAACATCTCTGTATCGCTGATTGCATTGCTATAGTAAATAGATACAGGTCCTATAACATAGAGATGAGATCTGATCTTGAGTCCTTAAACATTTTAAAAGCTGATTTTAGAAAGTATGAAAATGGTTATAAACTGAAGATAGAGGACTTAGAGAAAAAAATTTATGTTTTAAAACATGAGCATACAGATTTTAGGACTCAAATCAAGGATCTCTTAACCAAGCTGACTGAGTGTCAGGCTGAGCTTGTGATCAGCAAAGCCAAGGCAGACAATGTGTTCTTGAAGAAGAGGCCTTCAAGAACATGATATCCTCATCCTTGCACAACAAAGTGTGTTATCAGAACAAGCAAGGACTAGGATCAAATAAGATTGCTCCTCCACACACAATCTTGTCTGTAAGATCACCTAGGTGTGGAACTTGTGAAGATGAGCTTCCTCTCATAGATCCTTTGAGTCAAGAGGATGAAGAAGTGATAGTGAAGAATTCTTTTGAGAAGAGTGAAGAGGAAGATTCTAGAAGGGCCACTATCATTCTGTGGCGAAGAAGACTGTGATGACCAAGTCAATAAGAAAGAACTTGATCAGGAAGAGCAAGAGGAAAACAAGGAAGGCTCACGAGATCAAGGCTACTTTTGACTCCAAACAGAAACAAGTGTTTATCTCTGTAGGATTTAAAGTAGTAAAGACTAAAGACATCAACCAAAACTCTTCAGCTATGAGTTCTGCTTCTTGTTCAAATCATCTCAGTACTAAGAAGAAGACTGGTCTGCTATGTACCACTGCTACACAGCCTGGACCATCAAACTCCAAGAACAGCCCCCAGCCCAAAAGGACTATCTCAGCATATGCAAAGATGAGGGTGGAGAAGGGATGTGACCAAATTCAGTCTTATTCCTAGCAGAAGGCTCTTGGGAAGAAGAAGAAAATGGAGTGTGTTATGTGTGAAAGTACTGCTCTCTTGCTAAGGATTGTCCATATAATCCTAAGGGTACTATTCATATGATCAAAGCAAAGACTTCCAAGAGTTCTAAGAAGATTCAAGCTTTAGAAGGAAAATTTGTTCCCTCGAAAGCTCCAAATCTAAGAAGAAGGCAAGTGGAAAATTGCCTTCAGAAGAAAAGTTAGTCTCGGAAGGAAAGAATACTTCCGAAGCACTAAAGTCTATTGTAGTGTCTGCAGGTTCTTCACAAGGCTCAGTCATCAAAACTTCCGAAGTATCAAAAGCTTCTGAAGTATTGAAGGTCAAGTCCAAGACTCCAAAGGTGGTGTGGAAGTCTAAGAAAGACCAAGTGACTGAGAATTCTCCATCAACAACAGCTCAAGATCCTCCTAGCACAACCATAGGATCTATTACTATTGCATTACCTTCTATTTCTCTTAATGAGCCCAAGACAAGTAAGGCTTGGGTTTCCAAATGTAACTAATCATTTTCTTTGTGTAGGGACAGTTGTGTAGGGTTTGCAAGAACACAAAATCCATGTTTAACCATTTAAACTTTCAGAAAAACGCAGCGGACATATATATAGCTTTAAAACCAATTTATAAGCTGAATATTTCATGTTCTTAGTGTCCATTCATTGTAGAAATGCAAACCCAAACAAAAGGATCATGTATGTGAATGAAACAAGCTATGAACATACAAAACCGTACATAAAATCACAGCTAGAACAAGCTGTGACAACTACCTTGTTCCAGCAGCAAATGTCGACCAAAATGGGGTTTTGATGCTTGTTCTTTTGGCCAAGACTCCAATGGAGGACTCCTCAAGCTAGTATACCCCAAGCTTGATGGCAACACCCTTTCTTGTTAGGTAGAATCACCCAAAATCGGCTTCAAAACTCTTCCCTTTTCTTGTTAGAACCGTAAGGTTGAGAGAGAGAGAGAGAGAGAGCCTCTCTGCATGTAAAATCTGTGGTACACCCTTGTGGAGTGTTCAAGACAAGAATTAAGTGTGTGTGGGTGTCCAAAGCAAGTTCGGTCCAATGGGGAACCAAGGGAGGGCGGCCGAAACTCCATTTTAAAAAACCTTCCATTTGATTATCACACATTAACATGTCTTGTGAACTAGACATATAATAAATTGTATGTACAATATATATATATGTATTTACATACTTATACAATTAACCATTTAATTTATAAGTTGTAATTCCCACTATTATTTGATGTCATTTAACTAATTTAACAACACTTCAAATAATATATGTTTGAACAAATTATCCTAATAAGTTGTTCCCACTCACATGCAACTTATTTAGAAAACCCATTTCTAAATTGGTGTAAATATTAATTGCATGATCACATCATCAATTAAATATTTAATTGGTGTTTGCCAAACTTGTTATTGGGTAAACCCGACTTGGATCATAACGTACTAAACCATCAATATTCTAAGTGTCTTGGGCACACAGAATCCAACAATCTCCCACTTGCCCAAGATTCATAGAAGATTGATGTAAGCAGTAAATACCGCCTAACAACGGTTCACTACCCTTAATACGCATGACTTGTAGCCATTCAATAACATCATCTCTTTCAAGTACCCTACTTGAAATGATCTAGGTGAATCAAACATCTATCCTTTTGTTTCAGATGTCATGTTAAATCCAAGAACACAGAATGATCATTTCTTGTTGATTTAACTTATCAGGCCTTAGACATCTAACTCTCAACGAATAAGAGGAACAAATTCCATCTTGACTACATATGTTTCTCACAGACACCTCGTGTCATACCTGAATATACCCTTATGTACTTTCCACTATTTCAGGATAGTGAAGAAGAAGCTCAAGGTGTAACACTTGGTGAATATCAAAACCCAATATGTATCTCAGGTCGGAGGATACCAATGATATTCGCCTTTACTCAAAATTACTTATGATCATCAATAAGATCCATGTAGTAAAATTTGAGATGCGGGTTAGTCCAATATTGTATCCCACAAATATCTATGAACTTGGTAGCAACCCATTGCTCTATATTCATCCTTATGAATATCAACCAATCCAGTTCATAATAGTCTTACCTTCAAACTTGTTCCCACAAGTATGAACGACTACGGACATTTAGAGTAAACATTTTACTCATGGATTAAACATGCTAAAATGGAATATTATTTGAAACATTATAACCAAATAACTTTATTCAAAAATAGAAAGTTCCACATATCCAAATACAAAATTTACAGATCAAATCCAATCACTAGAATATCGAAGTCCCATGGCACAAGTATGACTTCATGCTTTGCCTTTTCAAGGAGCTTCGTGAGAGGATCCGCAACGTTTTGATCCGTGTGAACTTTGCGAATACATATCTTTCCCTTTTCAACTTCATCTCGTATGTAGTTGAATCTCCGCTCAATGTGCCTAGTCTTTTGATGAGCACGAGGTTCCTTGATTTGAGCAATCGCACCCTCGTTGTCACAAAAGATCTCTAGGGGGTCCTGAATGGAAGGGACAACCCCTAGATCGGCAATGAATTTCTTCAACCATGCAGCTTCTTGGGCTGCCAATGAGGCGGCGACGTATTCTGATTCTGTAGTTGACAGAGCCACCACATCCTGTTTGGAGCTCTTCCAAGAGACAGCTCCTCCATTCAGAATGAAAATGTATCCCGATTGAGACCATGAATCATCATGATCGGTTTGGAAACTCACATCCGTGTAACCTTTTACAACGAGCTCCTCGTCACCAGATCCATAGATTAGGAACATATCTCTTGTCCTCCTTAGGTACTTAAGTATGTTCTTAACAGCCATCCAATGACTGTTTCCAGGATTTTGTTGGTAACGGCTTGTCATACTTAAGGCGTATGACACGTCCGGTCGAGTGCATATCATTGCATACATGATGGATCCAATAGCAGATGCGTATGGGATTGCCTTCATTTTATCTTGCTCATCCTTTGAGCTTGGACATTGAGTCGTACTCAACATCGTTCCTCTTTGAATAGGTACGGTACCTTTCTTAGAGTTTTCCATCTTGAACCTTTTCAAGATTTTATCAATGTATGCACTTTGATTCAAACCAATCAACCGCCTTGATCTATCCCTATAGATCTTTATTCCCAGAATATAGGCGGCTTCACCAAGATCCTTGATGGAAAAACAACTTCCAAGCCAGGTTTTTACACCTTCCAGGTTGGAATGTCATTTCCAAATAGTAGTATGTCATCAACATACAATACTAGGAAAGTTATTGTGCTCCCACTAGCCTTCTTATACACACAAGCCTCATCAGCGTTTTGATGAAACCAAATTTCTTTACTTCCTCATCAAAACGGTGATTCCAGCTTCTCGATGCTTGTTTTAATCCATAAATTGATTTCTTTAACTTGCATACTTTATTAGGATGTATTGGATCGACAAAACCTTCAGGCTGAACCATATAGACATCTTCCTCAAGATATCCATTTAGGAAAGCGGTTTTGACATCCATTTGCCAAATCTCATAATCATAATGAGCAGCTATGGCAAACATATCCTTATAGACTTTAGCATCGCAACAGGTGAGAAGTTTCATCATAATCAACCCCTTGAGTTTGAGTGAACCTTTTGCTACAAGTCTAGCTTTATAAGTATCCAAGTTTCCATGCATATCCGTTTTCTTCTTAAAAACCCACTTACTTCCAACTACCTTGGAATTAAGAGGTGGTACTACAAGTTCCCAAACTGGTTGTCATACATGGATTGCATCTCAACGTTCATGGCTTCTAGCCATTTGTCACAATCCGAATTGGACATTGCATCATGGTATGTGGTTGGTTCATCAGAATCTATCACATAGCATCCATCCATGAAAAATCCATATTTTTCTGGTGGATTACTAGTTCTACCACTTCTGCGAACGTGTTGTGTGTATTGATCAACCACTTGATCATCCTCAACATCCTCATGTTGAGTGCTAGTTTCAACCAAACGCGCATCGGGCTGTGGTTCTTGATCTTCCTCAAGATCCACTGTTCTACTGCTAGCTCCTTCCATAAGGAACTTGCTTCTAAGAACTCACCCTTTCTGGCAACAAACACCTTTTGTTCCATTGGATCATAGAAATAATATCCATAGAATCTCTAGGATATCCAATAAAGATACACTTGGTGGATCGACATCCAATTTTTAGGGTGGGAGTCTTAACATAAGCCTCACAACCCCAACCCTTAAGTACGATAGGGATGGAACTCTTCCATGCCATATCTCAAAAGGTGTCCTTTCTACCTTTTTGGTTGGGGCCATATTTAGAATACGGGCCGCGGAGAGCAGCGAAACCCCAAAATGATAGAGGTAATGTGCTTCTAGCCATCATAGATCGGACCATATCCAATAAGGTTCGATTCCTCCTCTCAGACACACCATTATGTGGGTGTTCCAGGTGGAGTGAGTTGTGAGACAATCCCACAACTCCTAAGATGATTTTGAAAGGCATCACTAAGGTACTCACCTCCTCTATCGGTACGAAGAATTTTAATTGACTTATTGAGTTGATTTTCTACTTCATTCTTGAAGGTTTTGAATATTTCAAAAGCTTCATCTTTGTGCCTCAATAAGTACACATACCCATAGCGACTATAGTCGTCGGTAAAGGTAATGAAGTATCTTTCACCATTCCTAGTCATTGGCTTAAAAGGACCACATACATCCGAATGTATGATTCCTAATAAATCTTTTGCCCTTTCGGTAGTTCCACTAAAGGGTGCCTTAGTCATCTTACCTTGTAAACAAGATTCACAAACATCAAATGAATCACATTCATTTGTTTTTAAAAGACCATTCTTTTGAAGTGTTTGTAAACGTTTCTTGTTTATATGACCAAGACGACAATGCCAAAGATAGGTATCACTCAAGTCCAACTTGAGTTTCTTGGTGTTAGTTTGGTACAATGAACTATTTAAAGTATTTTCATGAACCAATTCATAAATACCATTAATTGGAATAGCTTTAAAATAGAACATACCATTTAAAGAAACATGAATATCATTTTCAATAAAAGATAATACATAATCATAATGTCTTAATTGGGATACAGAAATAATGTTCCTAGTCAAACTAGGAGCATACAAAACATTCTTCAAAATAACTTCCAAACCACTTGGAAGTCTTAGGATGTAGTCTCCACGAGCTTCAACTAAGACTTTAGTTCCATTCCCATGAAGAGGCTAACATCCCCTTGTTTGAAGTCCCTACTTCTGTGAACCCCAACAACAATTGCAAATGTGAGTTCCACATCCGGTATCCAATACCCATGTGTTAGAAGATGTAACATTGAGATCAATATGAATCATGTATATTGTACCTGAGGTCTGCCCGGCATCCCTCTTCGCTTTCAACTCTTGGAGATGGACAGGACAATTCCTTGCCCAATGTCCAATCTCCCCACACTTGAAGCATGGGTCATTAGTAGCAACCTTTTGCTTCTTCTCTTGTGGTTTGGGAGGCACCCTTGCCACCCCTTTCCCTTTTCCCAAGTAGATCCCTTACCCTTGGCAACCTTTGCCTTGGGTGCGGGACGAGGCCTTTTATTGTTCCCACCTTCATTGATGGTGAGAACGGGTAAAACCCTTTTACCCATGGCCGCCTCGGCCGTTTTGAGCATTGAGTGAAGTTCACCAATGCTTTTGTCCCATGCATTCATGTTGTAGTTCAACACGAATGTCTCGAACCTTTTGGTAAGGCCATTGAGGATCAAATCCGTGGCCAATTCCTTCGAGACGGGACAATTAAGCCTCTCGAGGCGGTCAATATGACTTTTCATCTTAAGTACATAAGATGAAACAGATTGGTTGTCGTCCATACGACATGCATGGAGTGCTCGAACCGTTTCGAAACGCTCAACCCTCGCTTGCTGTTGGAACGTTTCCTTCAGCTGGGTTATCATGTCATAAGCCCCGTGGTGTTCATACTCCTTTTGGAGATTCGGAGTCATGCTCGCTAGCATGAGACAAGACACTTGGACGGAGTCCTCAGTGTACTTCAGCCAATCATTAAAGGCCTCATCATCATCCTCGCTAGGTTGATCGGGGACAGGGTCGTCTAAAACATACGATCGTCTCTCTTGCTTGAGAACAATTCTCAAGTTTCGATACCAATCGATGAAGTTGTTATGGTTTAGACGTTCCTTTTGGAGGATCGCTCGTAAAGATTGGTTGGACGCGGAAGAGTTATCGGAATTATCATTATTAGAGGCCATCTACAAAATTTAAACAAAGTTTTATTTAGTATTTTCGATATTATCAATTTTAATAATTAATGCCTATTAAGGTCAATTATATATAAATCTAGAACCCAACATTACATTTGAATTGTGGTTAGGTGACCTTTATCCCACGATTTAAATTAATAAGGTGGTCAACGATTGACGGTTGCAACCATTTGCAACTTCTAGAGGTATGGGATCGACTCTTGAACATCATATGTAAAGTCGGCATGTAAATCCCATCAACACCATTTGGAAACCACATTGTAGGTGATCCATTTAACATGGTTTGCAAATCAAGACATCCTACTTACACCCACGTGTGAGTTTGCCAAAACAATGGTTAGGTGACCTTTATCCCACAAGTAAGGCATTCTCACCTCAAATCACAAGTTCCCTCAAAATGGTTAGGTGACCTTTATCCCACTAAGAGTTCCCAAGTGACTCAAGTGTTGTGTAAAAGGACGGTGTTGATCTCGTTTTTATTTTATTTTTAAAAATTTTAGAGATTTCTTAATTCTAGTTAGGAAAACTCTATGTACTTGTATTTGTATGCTTTCAAATACAAGGTACCCTATGGTTCTTAGATTAAAACCAATTTTAATCTTTAAAATCATTAAACCATTTTAATAACTTTATTAACTTTAAAGAACCAACATTTTCAGCTTGTTAAGTTTGTTAATGAGTTTGTGATGAATATTCAAATACAAACCAAACAATCAAACAACAAACAATCAAACAAGCATATATATACAAACATGAGTGCATAACCATAGCTACTAAGTTGACAACACTTGTTTGCCATCACAAGTGTTGTCATAAGGTCTATTCTAAGGTTGAAAACAATCACAAAAGGTAGGTCATCTTGGACCCCACTAGAACTTGCATCCATATGCTTCAAGTTCCATGTCTTTGATGTCCATCTTCGGGTCTTGAACTTGTGCATCTTCCTTTTACAAAATTGTATCCTAATATTTTTCTAATAAAAGAAATGCACCTAATCAAATGAATAATTACAACCAAATTGAAACAAAATTACAACCAAATTGAATGAATGAATACAACCAACACAAGCATCCAAACATCACAAGGTCAATGGCTAGGTTATGCACTTTATCATCCAATGATCATAACATCAAAACATCTAATGAAAACCCTTTTAAAAACCACCAAATTTCAGCCAACATAAACTGAAATTTTTGGTTTTAAATATTGTCCAAACAATCAACACATCAAGATATGTATCTTTCAAGATCTAATCACTAGCATGTGTGATATGACCTTGAAAGTTGGGGAATCATTCAACCAAACAATAACAGCCTAAAATATGTCTATAAACATCCTTTAAAACCAATTTTAAAGAACAACACTAGCAAGTCATCCACATAACCGGCTCTAGATGCCATTGTAGGGTTTGCAAGAACACAAAATCCATGTTTAACCATTTTTAAACTTTCAGAAAAACGCAGCGGACATATATATAGCTTTAAAACCAATTTATAAGCTGAATATTTCATGTTCTTAGTGTCCATTCAATTGTAGAAATGAAAACCCAAACAAAAGGATCATGTATGTGAATGAAACAAGCTATGAACATACAAAACCGTACATAAAATCACAGCTAGAACAAGCTGTGACAACTACTTTTCCAGCAGCAAATGTCGACCAAAATGGGGTTTTGATGCTTGTTCTTTTGGCCAAGACTCCATGGAGGACTCCTCAAGCTAGTATACCCCAAGCTTGATGGCAACACCCTTTCTTGTTAGGTAGAATCACCCAAAATCGGCTTCAAAACTCTTCCCTTTTCTTGTTAGAACCGTAAGGTTGAGAGAGAGAGAGAGAGAGCAGCCTCTTGCATGTAAAATCTGTGGTACACCCTTGTGGAGTGTTCAAGACAAGAATTAAGTGTGTGTGGGTGTCCAAAGCAAGTTTGGTCCAATGGGGAACCAAGGGAGGGCGGCCGAAACTCCATTTTAAAAAACCCTTCCATTTGATTATCACACATTAACATGTCTTGTGAACTAGACATATAATAAATTGTATGTACAATATATATATATGTATTTACATACTTATACAATTAACCATTTAATTTATAAGTTGTAATTCCCACTATTATTTGATGTCATTTAACTAATTTAAACAACACTTCAAATAATATATTGTTTGAACAAATTATCCTAATAAGTTGTTCCACTCACATGCAACTTATTTAGAAAACCCATTTTCTAAATTGGTGTAAATATTTAATTGCATGATCACATCATCAATTAAATATTTAATTGGTGTTGCCAAACTTGTTATTGGGTATAACCCGACTTGGATCATAACGTACTAACCACATCAATATTCTAAGTGTCTTGGGCACACAGAATCCAACAAGTTGAAGACAAACAAAAATCTAGATCATTGACAGGGGCTGTTCCAAGCACATGACAGGCAATAGGTCACTACTCTAGAACTTTGAAAGTTGATGGAGGGCCAGTTTCCTTTGGAAAAGATGATGGTGGTTACATATCAGGAAGGGGCAAGGTCACAAATGGTAAGCTCAGCATTAAAAAGGTAAACTTTGTCAAGGAGCTTAGGTACAATCTTCTGAGTGTATCCCAATTTTGTGATCAGAGTCATAACATGCTCTATACTAAGCATGAGTGCATTGTTCTCAAGCCCAACATGGTCATTCCTCATAAGCATATTCTACTTAGAGCCCTTAGGAAAGGGAACATGTACAAGATGGATTTGCAAGAAACATCTCCCTCTAGAGAAGTTTCATGCTTTCTGCCTAAAGCCAATAGTGATGAGTCTTTCCTATAGCATAAAAGAATGTGCCATGTAAACTTTAAAAACATGAATAAACTGATTAAGAATGATTCAGTAACTGGAATGCCAAAGAAATAGTTTACAAGTGATGACCATTGTGTTGCATGCCTAAAAGGGAAGCAACATAAGGTATCTTACAAGCCTAAGGAAAGGAACTCCATCACTACGCCCCTACACTTGTTACATATGGATCTCTTTTGCCCCACTAGTGCAATGAGTCTAGGAAGGACCTCTTATTGTTTAGTGACTTTACAAGATTCACTTGGGTCTTCTTCCTTAGAACTAAGATGAGACTCCTGAGATTTCGAAGAGATTCATCTTGAAGATTGAGAATCAATCTGATCACAAGGTCAAAATCATAAGATGTGATCAGGGAACTGAATTCAAGAACCAAATCCTTGATGCATTCTGTGATGAAAAAGGTATTTCAAGACAATACAGTGCTCCAAGGACACCTCAGCAAAATAGTGTTGCTGAGAGGAGAAACAAGATACTGATTGAAGTTGCAAGAAACATGTTGTCTGACTCTAAGTTGCCCATCACCTTTTGGGCAGAGGCAGTCAACACTGCCTACTATGTGCAGAACAAAATTTTAGTAGTCAAGACTCATGGCAAGACTCCTTATGAACTTTGGCACAAGAGGAAACCTTTCATTGGTTTTCTGAGCTCATTTGGTGGCCTTGCACCATCTTGAATACCAAGGATCAAATTGCCAAATTTGCTGAGAAATCAGATGATGGACACTTCATTGGATACTCTTCCCAAGCTAAGGTTTACAGAGTTTACAATCTCAGAACTAGAATTGTTGAGGAGTTAGCCAATGTGACTTTCAATGAACACATACCCTGTGTGGCTGGTTCTGGTCCTGATTGGCTCTTTGATCTTAATTTAGTTACCAACTGTTTTATCAAATCTTGTGAGACTGTTTCAGGATCTGTAGAAAATTTAAACACACATGATCCTGATCCAAGATTTGAGCTGAGAAGACTTTCAAGTAACACATCTTCAGCTCCAGTTGGAACTACTTCTGCAAATGAGGTTTCTATCAACACTACAATGTCAAACTCAGTTGATACATCCGGTATTCCTTCAAATTCCAACTCAGAGGCTCCACAACCAGATAAAGATACTTCAATTGCAGAATAAAATGATGGTAGTGGTGATAATGATTAGGACTTTCTTGATGCTGATAACCACTCTACAGATGACAACATCAATGATGTCACACACTCCTTGGATTAAGTCTCTCTTGATAAGCATGCTGATGTGGTGGGTGAAACATCTATGCCAGATCTAAATTTCTCTAATTTAGATCTTTCCCAGCAACTTGCTATGATCCCTCAACTAAGGATCCATAAGTCTCACCCCACCACAAACATCATTAGAGATGTTGTCACAGGAGTAAGAACAAGAGGACAAATCCATGAAGCAAATGTTTGTCTTCATTCTTGTTTCTTATCCTAGATAGAGCCAAAGAAACTTGATGAGGCTCCGAAGGATGGAAGTTGGGTTGAAGCTATGCAATAGGAGCTGCTTCAATTCAAGAGGCCCAAAGTTTGTAACCTTTGTCCTCTTCCTTATGGGAAGACTACCATTGGAACCAAATGGGGGTTTAGGAACAAGAAGGATGATAGAGGCATTATTATCAAGAACAAAGCTAGACTAGTTGTTCAAGGATACACACAAGAAGAAGGGATTGACTACACCAATGTCTTGGATCCTGTAGTAAGACTAGAAGTTTTTAGGATATTCCTGGCATTTGCTGCATCCAAGAACTTCAAGTTCTTTCAACTTGATGTGAAGTGTACTTTTCTTTATGGAGGGATTGATGAAGAGGGGTATGTCAAACAGCCACCTGGTTTTGTAGATCCTGATCATCCTGATTACATCTGCAAGCTTGACAAAGCTCTTTATGGGCTGCATCAGGCACCCAGGAAGTAGTATCAGACACTATCTGAGTATCTTTGCAAACATGGATACAGGAGAGGTACTATAGATGGAACTCTCTTCATCAAAGGATAGGGAAATGACATATTGCTAGTTCAAGTATATGTGAATGACATCATCTTTGGTTCAACTAATCCAAAGCTCTGCAAAGACTTTGAGAAGCTAATGAAGGACAGATTTGAAATGAGTGCCATAGGGGAACTCAATTTCTCTCTAGGAACTCAAGTGAAGCAAGTTGAAGATGGCATCTTCATTAGTCAATCAAAGTATATTCAAGACATACTCAAGACGTTCAACATGACTGATTGTAAGATTGATAACACCCATAGCCAGAAACCACACCCTTGGACCTGATCTTGAGGGGGAGTGTGTAGATGAACACTTATACAGGCTATGATTGTGTCTCTTATGTATCTTACAGCTAGCAGACCTGATATCATGTTTGCTACATGTATTTGTGCAAGATATCAAGCCAACCCTAAGATATCTCACCTTATCATTGTCAAGAGGATCCTAAGATACCTCAAGGTCCTTCAACACTTGGTCTGTGGTATCCCAAGAATCCTGACTTCAATATGTATGCTTACACAGATAGTGATTATGGTGGTTGTAACATGACTGCAAAGTCTACATCTAGGGGCTGTCAGTTTCTTGGTGGAAGGGTTGTCTTATGGCAATGCAAGAAACAATCCTATGACTCTGCATCAACTGCTGAAGCTGAATACATTGTTGCTGCAAGCTGCTATGCTCAAAGTGCTTTGGATTCAGAATCAGATGCTGGACTATGGGTTCAACTTCAAGTAGACTCCAATTCACATATACAACAACAGTGCTATCTTAATCACAGAGAATCCTATGCAGCACTCAAGGACCAAACACATCAATATCAGGTATCATTTAATAAGAGATAATTATGAAAAGGGATTAATTAAACTAGCAAACCTCACACAGATGAACAATATGCTGATCTGTTTACAAAGCCCTTTGATGAACAGAGATTTAAATATCTTGTATCAGCTATTAGGATGATCAACTTTGAATAGGTTTTTCTCAAAACTAATTCTTATTATTTCTTAAAACATGTTGACTAGGTTAGTGAGATTGAGATTCTCACTAAGGATTGAATATAGTGACTAAGTTAATGATTGAATGGTAGAATCATACCATCAAGAAACATTCAATGCAGATGAAATACTCATAAATGCTTTCGTATATATTAATAAAGGTGAATGATTACAAAGACTGCCAGGGTTTAGCAAGAAAAGTAATAATACACCTATAGAATACAAATATTCTGATTGTCTAAATTATGTCACCTCAAGTACGAGGTTATCTATTCTATTTATAGGCAGACAAGATGCCTTAACAAAATGATTAAACTACCCATGACCTATTACATGAGAACTAGTCTAAGTCTTTATCCGCATCTCTGTTTTTTCATCCGCATTTGGCAAATGCGGATGAGTTGACTTGATCAGTATTTCTTCACTTAATCATCTGCATTAGTATGTTGGTCATCTGTGTGAAGTCAGCTGGATTGGTAAACATCTGAGTATGTTCTTGACGGAAGGATGAACAACCAAAACCAAAAGTCAAATCCATAACACGAACTATCAAATATTGGTTTCATTGATAAAAACCTAACGATTACAAGCTCGTTACAACATAAGAATCAAGACTCTTGGCAAGGGGAGATCGAGCATGATCTCCCCTTTTTTCCAGCAGCCCTCGGCTCCCGGGCAGACTCCCTCTCAGATCCTTATATCTCTACACATTGAAACTGGTATATATAGGCCTCGACCCATATTAGATCCAACTGGGCCCATTCGTGCTATCGGACCATGCGTATGGTTCAATCATACAACTGGACCATGCGTATGGTTCAATCGTACGACTGGACCATTCTTATGGTTCAGTCTTACGAATGTCCCAATCGCATCTCTAAGTTGATAGGTCCATTAGCATGACCAGTCGTACGACTGAGTCTCATTCACATATGCTTCTGCGAATGACCCAGTTTCATGTGTTTACAACTATCAGGTGTATTACATTAAGCCTAGACTATTCGACAAGCGACGGACACACTATTATGACTATATATGCTCCAACAAATTCCCCTTGGACGTTGCTTGCGAATAGTAGATAACACCTCTTACAATCTTCAGTCAATCTTTGCGCTGGTTTCCAATATAATCAAACGAACAACCATATTAGCCAACGTTGTTGATCCGTCAGGTTGTTACACATCCCTAAAAATGAATTTAGGCACAATAGCTTTCATTTACTTTGCAGAACACCATCATAGCAGCAAGATTCCCCATATGACTGATTTTTCCAGATAATGACGTGAACAGTTTTCCATTGCTTCAATCTTCACACATGCGAACTTGATTAACATTAACACCTGTAGAAATTCCCCCCTGCATTCAGCATATCCCAATATATAAACATTGTGCTCTCTTGGCGTCTTCATACGGTGTATTGGGCAAAAGGTTGAAGGTTCCAATCCATAGCTGACAATATCAAACAAATCAACAT
The DNA here is from genome assembly GCA_025506515.1 of Flaveria trinervia. Lineage (NCBI taxonomy): Eukaryota > Viridiplantae > Streptophyta > Magnoliopsida > Asterales > Asteraceae > Flaveria > Flaveria trinervia. The sequence continues at coordinate 77,735,368 of CM046444.1, forward strand.
GCATGTAGATTCATCATCAGAAACATGCTCACATCATCACTTTCTGATTGCGTCTTCATTTCTCCAAACATGGATTCCCCCTAAGAATGAGAATCCTCTCTGTGCAGATAAATAAAACTTGATTGGCCCATAAGTAGTCAGATGCTCCTGACTACCCCACAAAATCAGCACCAGTTGCTGACATCTTCTGTTCTCTCTTTCGTGTTCCAATTACATTCCCCTATTCTGGAAGCCCGACAAATAATGGGGTATACATCGGACTTATTTGACAAAAGAACCTCAGGGTGAATATACTTTGCTCTTCCTCAAATCTGTGCAAGAGGATGTTCCGGACTCTTTTCTTTTGGTCTGGAACAAATGCGGATGGCTCATTTGTGCGATTGAACATACGACTGGTCCAGTCGCACGATTAAACATACGACTGGTCCAGTCGTACAAATGGTCCATTCGCATGGCCCAGTCGCATGAACGAGTCTGCACGTAGATTTTCAGATCTGCAGCCGCCAGGGCTGCCCAAAACCCTAATCTTATGAATTTTACATGAAGCGAACCAACATAGACATCATAAGATTTGCAGGGGTGATTGGAACATGGTTTCGAGTTCGATTTTAACATAAAAACTACACACGTAACCTGATCTGAGCAAAATATGAAGAACACGAAGTGGATTTAACGTCAAGATCTGAAATTTGATCCAGAAATCAAGGCTGGATCGGTAAACATCCGAGCATGTTCTTGACGGAAGGATGAACAACCAAAACCAAAAGTCAAATCAATAACACGAACTATCAAATATTGGTTTCATTGATAAAAACCTAACAATTACGAGCTCGTTACAACATAAGAATCAAGACTCTTGGCAAGGGAAGATCGAGCATGATCTCCCCTCTCATCCGGCAGCCCTCGGCTCCCGGGCAGACTCCCTCTCAGATCCTTAATGTCTCTACACATTGAAACTAGTATATATAGGCCTCGGCCCATATTAGATCCGACTGGGCCCATCCGTGCGATTGGACCATGCGTATGGTTCAATCGTACGACCGGACCATGCGTATGGTTCAATCGTACGATTGGACCATTCTTATGGTTCAGTCTTACGAATGTCCCAATTGCATCTCTCAGTCACACGACATGTCCATTAGCATGACCCAGTCGTATGACTGAGTCTCATTCACATATGCTCCTGCGATTGATGCAGTTTCATGTGTTTACAACATATCAGGTGTATTACATTAAGCCTAGACTATTCGACAAGTGATGGACGCACTATATATGACTATATATGCTCCAACAATCTGCATTGGTTAATGCGGATGAACAAATACTTCTGTGCATTTTTTCGCTCATCCGCATTGGAAAGCCTCTCATCAATGGCTTGATGTATAGTTTTTGTGATTATGGAAGTGATGAGAGGTAAGGATTTTTGAAAGGCAGCAACCATTTGCTCAGAGGGGTTCTATCCTTGAGAGATGGCACCTAAAGCAGAGGCTGGTGGAAATTTGTTGAGAGTGACTCAGTGTTTGGGATAGTTTCAAGAGAAACTGCCATCTATGGGTGAATATGGGCAGATGGACTTGATTCTTGTGACATTTTGGCAAGCAGTTCTTGTAGTCTGCATACCTCAGTCTCAAGAATAGTATTGTGGGCTCGAACATCAAAGAAAAAGCCTAGGTCATCATCAGTCTGTGCTGAATCAGCTGACCTCCTGATGAAATCAGGATGAACATGTGTTAGTGTAGATCAGTATTCACATGTGCCCCTATTTCTCAGAACTAGGGACTTCCTGCCTCAGGATGATGTCCTTTATTGGCAGTTGCCTCTGGTGAGGACTTAGAAATGATACTATCTTCATCCTGATCATGTGCTGAACAAGGAGAAGGGGCAGCCTCACCAGGTGTTCTAATCTCCACCTCTATACAGGGAGATTGAGCTCTATAATCCCTGTGTTGTGGGTTATCAGCTACATTATAATCCTCTCCCTCAATGTTGAGGTTTTCCCAGTGGTAATATGTTTCTGGGGAGGGGTAGAGGAATGTAGTTGAGTCAGCACTTGTGCAATAACCATAGTTGGGCTTGTAGGGGTGGCTTCAGTGGGAGATAGGTGTGAAAAGGATTGCACCTGGGGTGAATGGTGCTCTTCACTGGCAATCCTCTCAAGTGAGAGAGATTCCAGTAATGTGGTTTCCCCATTTTTGGTTGCATCAGGATCCTGTTGAGAGAATACCTGAGCGGTTTTAGCTGGTAGAGTCCTGGAAACTACAGGGGGATTACTAACCATAGTTTCAACTGGCTTTGTGTTGCAGGGGCATCATCAGGGGACTCAACTCCCTGAGTAGCCTTTTTGGTTTGTTTGGAATGAGGTTTGGAGGGGACTTGGATCTGGAGGATGAGGCTGTGGGTACCTTCTGCTTGGGTTTTAGCAGTTGGCATCCTCTTTGAGGTGTGGGTCAGAGTTGTGCCGGAGTATACCTCTGACAAAACTACCACAACAGGAACTCCAAGGCCAACAGGGTTGCCCTCATATCCATGGTTAATGAAAAGGTTTTGGGGGCAAGGCAAACATTGATCATGTGGAAGATTAGGCGTTCAGCATCATGAAAATGCTTCTTCAGAATGGTTGTAGCACTGAGGTTGCCCTCATATCCATGGTTAATGAATAAGAGATCAATGGTGCCCTTCGGGTATTTGGTGACAAAGGTAGCATCATTCAGATTTAGCGTTTGGCGAATGATAGAAGGAGTGACTACCACCTTCTTCTGGTTTATAAATGACTGGAGAGTGATCGCGACATCATTCTCACTAGTATGGATGGTAACATTTGTCCAGAATTGACGAAAAGAGTCAGGATAGATGGTGGGATTCAGAAGCAAGGTAGTTCGATATTAGGAATCAGCCATCAGATCAATAGCATCATCAAACTTAGCCCAAAAGGTCGATTTTGTGAAGTAGGCAACACAGTTGTGTCGAGGTTTGATTTGCATGGTCGCCATTAATGGGAGATGAACGTTCGAAAATCGATTTAAGAAAAGTTTGAAGTTAGGGTTAGGTATATATAGGTTATGAAAGGGTGAAAGAAAACAGCTAAAAGTTTTGGTGTTAGTCATTAGTTGTTAGAAAACGACTGAAGACATGGTTTTAACTTTTAGATGTTGTAAACAACTAAAGACTTGGTGTATGTCATCAGTAGTTTTCAAACTACTGAAGACTTGGTTTTGCTTTAGTCGTTTTGAAATGAAACCGCAATTGTTTGAAACAATTGAAGAATAAACTTACTCATCAGTTGTTGTCGTCAATTCACATATCTCAGTTGTTTCATTTGACCTTAACATTACTCAGCAGATTATCTGATTTTCAGATGTTTCATTGGTCAGCAGTACTTATCTGTTAGAACAGACATCAGTAGTTGTAACCACTTCAGTACTTTGCAACAGATAAAGTACTTCTTTAGTACTTAAGGAATTAGTCTTCAGTAGTTATGAAAAACTGTTAAAGATAAAATAGCTTTAGTACCTATTTGTGACAGCTGTATACTGATGCTCATCAGTACTTGGGAGCTGAGATCATTAGTAGTGTCAAATTATTCAAGCTGCAGCATACCAAGCCTTAGCACAAGATTTTGAAAAGTTGCACTGCCCAAAGGCTTAGTAAATATATCTGCAAGCTCATCAGCACTAGGAACAAACTTTGGATCAATCAGACCTTTTCATAACAATCCCTAATAAAATGATGTCTGGCCTCAATATGTTTGGTCCTAGAATGCTAGACAGGACTCTTAACAATACAAAGAGCTGAAGCACTGTCCATCAGTAAAGGAGTCTTAGTCTATGTAATGTCATAATCCAGTAATTGATTCTGAAGCCAGAGTACATGAGATGTACAACTTGCAGCAGCAATGTACTCTGCTTCAGCAGTGGATGTAGCAACAGAAGTTTGTTTCTTACTCTACCAAGAAACTAAACAGTTGCCTAGAAATTGGCATCCACCTGAGGTTGATTTTCTGGTTAATTTACACCCTGCATAGTCACTATCAGAGAAAGCAACTAATTTGCAAGAGTGCCCAGTGGAATACCAAAGTCCTAGAGATTGAATTCCTTGCAAATATCTAAAGATCCTTTTGACTGCAATCATATGGGATACTTTAGGTGCAGCCTGAAATCTAGCACAGACACAAGTTGCAAACATAATGTCTGGTCTAGAAGCTGTAAGGTACATCAAGGAACCAATCATACATCTATAAAGAGTTTCATCAAATGCTTTACCTTTCTGATCAGCATCTAGTTGTGTGGTGCTGCACATGGGAGTAGAACAGGGCTTACAGTTTTGTAAATCAAACTTTTCAACAAATCCTTTGTATATTTTGACTGATGTTTTCAGCCTTTTGTTTGATTTGCAACCCCAAAAAGAACTGTAATTCTCCTATGGCACTCATTTCAAACTTTTGTTGCATCAACTTAGTAAAGGCATCACACAACTATGGATCAGAGGATGCAAAAATAATATCATCAACATAAATTTGAACAAGGAGTTTATGCAAGCCTACTTTCTTAATGAACAAGGTTTTATCTATGGAGCCTCTAGTGAAATTATTTTGAAGAAGAAAATTGGACAGTGTTTCATACCAAGCTCTAGGTGCTTGTCTTAGCCCATAAAGAGCCTTATCAAGCTTATACACCAATCTGGATGTTTATGGTCTTCAAAACCTGGTGGTTGGCACACATAAACTTCTTCTTTTATTTTACCATATAAGAATGCACTTTTGACATCCATTTGAAAAACTTTGAGATTATGAAAGGCAGCATAAGCTAAAAACAATCTGATTGCTTCTAGTCTGGCTACAGGGGCAAAGGTTTCATCATAATGAATACCTTCTTCTTGTGAAAACCCCTGTACAACCAGTCTGGCCTTGTTCTTGACATTTGGCCCTTTTCATCATTTTTATTCCTAAACACCCATTTAGTGCCTATGGCACACTTACCTTGGGGAAGAGGAACCAGTTCCCACACTTGCTGCTTTTGAAACTGAAGAAGCTCAAGTTGCATAGCTTCAACCCATCCATTGTATCTTAATGCAATATGATAATTCTTTGGCTCTTGCTGACTGATGAAGAGAGCATAGAAGCAAAAGTTGGACAATTGATTTCTGGTTGAAACACCAGCATTGATGTCACCAATGATCTAAGACATGGGATGATTCTTCAGTTCTTGATACTCAATGAGATCTGTGCAAGTGTTGTAGGTGATTCAGTAGCAACAGATGGTGATCCAGATTCTTGAAGCCTAGAATGAGATGACAATTCAAATGAAGTAGAGGATTCAGAGATCTCATCAGCATTTGTTGTGGATGGAACTGCTGAAGCTACAGGAACATCAAGTTTAGTAGACTCAGGCAGTTGATCACTAAAACTTGCATTTATACCAACAGATGGATAACAGGTTGCAGAAGATGATGGATTCATAGAACCTGCAACATTTGGAGACTGAAAAGGAACATATTGCAGTATGTCCAGATCAAATAACTCCACAGGGTTTTATGGGATTTTCTCCTTTGGAGATTCATTAAACTTTACATGCAAGGTTTCTTCTACAATCTTTGATCTGCAATTAAAAACTTTGTATGCCTTGCAAGTAGAGGAATACCCAACAAAGTACCCTGCATCCACCTTTGATTCAAACTTCTGAAGTGGATCCTTTGTGTTGAGAATATAACAGGGACAACCAAATGCTCTAAAGAAGGAAATCAGAGGAGCCAAATGATGTAACACTTCATAAGGAGTCTTCATCAACCTTTGATTTACCAATACTCTATTTTGCACATAACAAGCTGTGTTAACAGCTTCAGCCCAAAAGGTTAGTGGCAAACCAGAATCAGCCAACATTGACCTTGCAGCTTCAATAAGGGTCCTGTTCTTTCTCTCCACCACTCCATTTTGCTCAGGAGTTCTTGGAATGCTAAACTGCCTCTTGATTCCCTTAGAGAAATAGAATTCATCAAGTGTGTGATTTCTAAATTCTGTGCCATTATCACTCCTCACACACTTGATAGAAAGAGAATACTGCTTTTCCACATGCAACACAAAGTAGATGATAATTTGACCAGCCTCATCTTTTGAATGTAAGAAGAAAGTCCATACAAATCTGGAAAAATCATCCACAATTACCAGACAGTATTTTTTTCTTTTCCATGCTCATCATTCTTACTGGACCAAAAAGATCCATATGCAGTAATTGCAAGCAGGCAGTAGACTTTGGTTCTTCTATGGAGGGAATGATACTTTATGTTGCTTTCCTTTTAAACAAGCAGAGCAGTTATCATCACATTTGAACTCCTTTACTGGCAGACCTCTCACTAAGCCATGAAGGATCAGCTGGTTCATGTTTCTAATATTCACATGACCAAGCCTTCTGTGCAAAGCTCAGATTCCTGAGGAGAGGCCTTGGAGAACAGACATGGATGGCCTTTTAGATCAATTTTCTTTGATAAGTCTAAGGCATTATACTCTTTGAATCATGTTGGCTTTCAGGAGAATATGATCATCCAATATCTTGTCAATCATATTCAAAACATTGAAAGACAGAATTCGACAGTTCTGACTAGTGAAAAGTGCAACATGCCCTTTATCACACATTTGACTGACACTCAACAAATTGTACTTGAGATTATCCACATGGTTGACATCATCAAACCTTATTTCACCATTTGAAACAAAGCCTTTTCCGATGATGTAACCCTTAGCATCATTACCAAAAGATACAAATCCCTTCTTTCCTTAGAGTAGTCATGAAGAAGAGATCTGCTCCCAGTCATATGCATAGATCCTCCACTATCCACATACCAGATGCTTCTATGGCATGTTGAAGAACCCTGCATATATCACAACTAGTTATCTTTTGAGACCCAAACCATTTGGTTTTGGTGTGTTCTTATCAACAGATTTTAAACTAACTGATTTTTCATGATTAACAGCCTTTGAAGATGGAGATGGTGCTGAAAAGGATTCCTTTGATTTTGGCTTAGTTTTCCTTTTTAGTGGTTTAATCACAAGTACATCTATTTGGTTAACTCTGCCCAACAGATGTTGAACCATCATAACAAGTTGTGTCTGATTGATTGTTAAAGCTTTCAGTTCAGCAGACACATCAGTACTTGTTGGTGAATGGTTCCTGTGATACCCCATGTCCTCCTTTTTGAAAGACACAGACTTAGTCTGTTGTTTTGATACTCCTTGAGGAATATTTTCAGCTGTTTTATGATAAACCTCTTTCTTCTGTTTAGATTTTTGTGAAGACTTTGGTTTATCAGGTTGAGATGTTTGTGGCACAAACTTGGTTTCAAATTCATCTTTCATTTTATTAATTTTCTTTTTAATGATTTTATCCTTGTTAAATTTGGAACCCTTTCTATACCAGCATTCATTAGTGAGATGATTGAATAGACCACATATTTCACATGGCTTTTTCTTCATCTTCTGTTGATCAGCTGCTGAAGAAGATGAAACTACTGAAGGTGTGTTCTTCAGTACTTTCTTCCTCTCAGTACTTATCTGAAGTACTAAAGGATTTGTAACAACTGAAGACTTGCTCTTCAGAAGTTTTCTATCAGTACATTTGGATTTCCTGATAGACTCCTCAGCAGTTGTCAAACCATGTTTGGTTCCATTTGGTTTGAAATGTTCTTCAGGTGTTGTTACTTGCTCTTCAGTACTTTGAGTACCTTGTGAGACAACACCTAAGGTGCTCAGCTTTTCTTTGATCATGTGTTCATCAGCAGTAAGACCATCAACAGATTGATTAGCTGAGGTACTATTACTGACTTCATCCTCTAATTGTACATTATCACTTGAGGATGCGACACATGATGATGTGGTTTGGGAATTGATTTCACCTTCAGATTTTACTTTTGTCTTGGGGGTAAAATCTGTAGGAGGTTCAGTGTGATTATATCCAATCCCAAACTTCACATTTAAAGTAGTTTGCTTACTGAGAAGCATTTCAAACCCCTTGCAAGATGTTACCCAGCGTTCACACTCCACTTGAGTAGCTGCAAGTGTTTCTTTGAGACTCTTGTGATTTTCTAAAATGACCTCTACCTTAGCCTTTTCATCAGTGATTTGGCAATTTAATTTTTAAATTTCATCATCTTTTTGTTTTAAAACAGACTCAAACTCAGCTTTTCTTTTGGAAATCACTTTCTCTAAGTCAAGATTTTGATTAATTAAAGCTACATTTGCTTCTCTAATTGAGGCAAAAGCAGCTATGCATGACTCAGAACACAACTTGGCCTTAGCCTCAGAAGATACTTGTGGTACCTGTGATGATGAAGCATTTGAGCTTGAACCACCAGTAGACTCCAGAGCCATTAGAGCAAGATTTCCAAATGGATTTTCACCACCATGTTGACCAGCACCAGAAAACATTTGTTCAGAATAACCAGAAAGATCATCTGGTAGACTACTCCAGTCAACAACACCAGGAGTGAAAAAGCTTTGATGTGATTGAGATTGAGATTGAGATTGTTGACTTGATTGAGATGGTGGAGGCTCAGGTAGGGCATGTGATTGTTGAGCTATGGGTACAGGAACCTGATTGGACTGTGGCATGTAAAACAGGGATAAGGATATGGCATTTGACCTTGAGGAACAAAATATGCAGGAGATGATTGATTTTTTGAATGATGACGAGAACTGGTAGAATGTTGCCCTTTGTTTTGTGAATTATTGCTTGGAAAGGTCACAAAGGGTGCAGAAGAGTTAGATCCAGATGATCTACACTCTCTTGCAAAATGTCCAAGTCTATAGCACTTGTGACACCTCAACTTGCTCTTGTCAAAACCAACTTTGGTTTTTCCAGAGAGACCAGGGAGTTTTCTACCTGTCCTTTTGTAAAATTTTTGAGATCTGATATTAACTAATGCCATTTGTCTCAAAATATCCATCTCTTCCAATCATCATCAGCAATTCCTTTCAAATCATCCATCAAAAAGCACAGATTGTCACTATTACATCCTGAATTACAATCATACCAGCAAAAGCATGATCTCCACTATTTGAAGAGAAATCAATATGCTCATCATAGGAATTTTCTGATGTAGCATATTCTGACTTATGACCAACCGGAGCAGTATTCCCTGGTACAAAATCATCAGTGAGCTTCCCAAGTGAAGTCAGTTTTCTTTTCTGTTCTATCTCTCTTTCAAATGTTAGCAGTTTCCCATGAAGTTGGGTGAGAGATAGATTATCTAGATTTGCACTAGAGCTTAGGACAATGGTATATGTGTCCCATCTCTCAGGAAGGGATCTGAGAAATCTGTTGTTCATCTGACTGTTTGTATATTCATGTTTAACCATTTTCAACTCAGATATCAAGCAGGAGAATCGCTCAAACTGTTGAGTCAGTGACTCACCCTTTCTATGAGAGAATGTCTCATTTTGCTGGGCAAGGATTTCTCTATTGTTTGCTAAAACCTCATCAGTTCCTTCAAATTGTTCTTTCAGAGCGACCCAGAGGTCATGAGCAGATTCATGATTCATAAGTCCAGAATAGATTTCATTAGGCAGTGTCATGGCCAGAATTCCATGGGCTTTAGCATCAATTTCAAATAGTTTCAGATATTCATCTGAATATTGCTCTTTCTTCTTCAGAATCATTTCATTGGTTTCCGGATTACTCACCATAGGCTTATAGGGTCCATGAACCACATATTTCCAACAACCTGAACTATTAACAGACAGGTGATGGAGCATTCGTCGTTGCCATATGTTGTACTCACTCCTAACAAGCATCGGAGGCTTTGTTGAGGAGCCAGTATTGTAAGGATCATTGATTGATGCAGCCATTTTTACCAATTCAAACAAGTTCAATAAGAGTTTAACAGATCTAACTCAAAAACTCAGCAACACAATTTGAAACACGAAGAATCTCAAATTGATTCACAGGAAGCAATTGAAAAACAAACTCTATAACCAATTCTTGCAAATTTGCTAATTCGATCAAACTAAGATATCAAAAGAACAGTTTCAATGATCAATTGTTAAATCAATCAATGATTAACCAGCCCTGATACCATTTGAAGGGATCGAGATCTAGTTTGATCAATTAGATTAGGATTTGCAGTGGAATAGCACACGAATTAGACAAAATTCTAGCAAGAATAATATGAATATTCAATCAAACAATAACAGCTATAGAGAGAGAGTTTTCTACAAAAAGAATGTTTTCATTCATGCACAAACTTCCCGTGGGGGGAAATTAGGTCAACATTCCTTTTATAAGGAATGTGACATCAGCTGACGTCACTTGATAGTGACATCTAACTGATTTATACAAACAACTAAAAGTAAACTAAACTACTAAAGATGTCCACAACAACTGAGGACGCCTTCATTAAAGCTAAGTATAAACTAACATTACAACTACTAAAGTTATAACATCTGAAGTTATAACATCTGAAGTATAAGAACTTTAGATGTTTTACATAACATAAAACTACTGATTACAAAAACTGAAATGTAAACCATCACAACTACTGAAGAGAACTACTTCAGCTATTGTGACAACTTCTGAGAACTTGATCTTCAGACTTTGTCTTCAGCAGTTGTCTTCAGACTTTGTCTTCAGCAGTTGTCTTCAGACTTTGTCTTCAGCAGTTGTCTTCAGACTTTGTCTTCAGCAGTTGTCTTCAGACTTTGTCTTCAGACTGTTGTAGATCACTTCAGTTGTTTTGATGTTTGTGGGACTTAAAGGTTAGTTCTGATCTAGCTCATTGGATCTTTTGGTCCAACATATTTAGAGGAGATTTGGGAGATTTCTTATGATATCTTGCTGGAGACTTCTCATCAACATCAACAAAAGAGTTAGATAAGTAGTAAAACCTTTGATCTCTGTTCTTTTGAAGAACTTTAAATTGTTTTTATTTTCAAAGATCATTTTGTGTTTTGAAAAGTCAGACTTTTGATTGATGAAATGGTTGTTTCTTTGACTTTTCCACATTTCTTTTGTTTTTCTCATGTCATTTAGTGATCTAGATTTTCTAGATTGATTGTTATGCATATGACACCTCACTTGATTTTTGCCTGATGATGTTGTTGAGATGGGTTTATTTCGGGGAATTCTCAATCCCTTCTGATTGAAGTAACAATCAGATGTATTGTGATTGTTCATATCACAGACTGAACAATATTTGTTGAAATAACAATTTTTGGTTGAGTGGTTATTCATATCACAGATAGAACAGTATTGATTATAAAATCACTTTTCTGTCTTGTGATTGAACATATCACAAATGTCACAATACATTTGTTTGTTACTTGAATCAGATTTTGATTTGTGTGTCTCAGCTGATTTTCTCATTTGCTGCTAAGCCACTTTCTGTTGCTTAGGGGAGAATCAAAATCAGCCCTTCTTGTAGTTTACTTCACAACACTACATTTGTTTGATTTTCTGGGCTGTTTGTTTCTTCAACCCATTTCTCACCTCTTTCTCAAACTTGTCAACATGTTCCTTGTTGCAAATATCAAACCCAACTCCTTGTCTTAGTTTTGAAGATTGAGGGTCTGATAGAGTTTTATATGTTGAACTCAGTGATCCTTTTTGTATCTTTTTCAGTGAAACCTTTTCTGATTTGTTTGAATTGTTTAGAGATATGATCTCAATATCAGAACTGCTCTCAGCAATGGGTTTCACTGATTTCACATACATCTTTTTACCTTTTAGAACAGAAGGTATGAATTTTATGAAAGGAACAATTGCTTTTATGGGGCTTGTGGGTTTCATGACACTCACTGCCTTGTCTGAGCACTCTTTGATTTTGATTGGGTGACCTAACTTGATTTCATCCTCATTTGTTTCAATATAAACATCAGGTTTGTTTTGAGGATTGGTCACTTGTTTTACTATAGATTTTGGTTCCATAGTTTTAGTTTCAATTTCCTCATTGAGTGAGACAGATTCAGGCATGACAGTGTAGTTGTCATTGTATGGTGGAGGACATGAATTATACCCAATCTCCGACATGTCCTTTGGATCCTTTTGAGAATCAAGCATCTCTTGCAGCTTGACTGAACACATTTAAAACTTTTCAAGTTTCACTTCAGTTAGTGTATGTTCAGCCTTAGATTGAGCTAACATTTCAGTAAGTAGCTCATTCTCAGCTGCAAGAGTGTACTTTTCACCATGTAGTTTTTCAATGTCAGATATAAAAGATTTAATTTTGATTTTAAAGTCGTTTATCTCTCTTTTCATCATCTTTGACTTCACCTTTTCTTCTTTAATTTTATCAGCTAGTTTATGGTTATGCTTTCTATAACCTTGCAATTTAGAAATACATTTTTCACTACAAAGGTTAGATTTTACCTCAGTAGGCATTCAAGATGGACCATCGTTGATGTGAGCCATAAGTGCATGATTTTGAAATTGAGGCTTGACTTCCTCTACATACATGGTCCAGTCACATACCCCATCTTGCCTTATCACCATAGCATTGGCTATGCTCCAGTCACCTACCCCATCTTGCCTTATCACCAAAGCATTGGCACATGACTGACTGCTTCCATGAGCTTGGTTTGTTAGTTGAGGTGGATTTTGAAATGATTGATGTTGTTGTGGATGATAGTACTACTGTTGTTGATTGTTGGAGTGAAAGCTTGAGTTAGATTGTGGTGATGACTGCCCTTGAGAATTTCTTTGAAAGTTGTTTCTCTTAGGGGCATTGACAGGATCAGCGATCACAAGTTTGATGTATTAGAGTTCAAAGCAGCGGAATAAGAACAGGAATTAGACAAATTGTAGCAAGAATCGATACTTGTATGCATTAAGAGCACATACGGTTATAGTGAGAGAATATATTTCTGATTCAAGGAATGTTTATAGATATGGAATATTTCTGATCAAATCATTCAAATCATTCATCGTATTACAATAGGTTGACACTCCTTATATAGAGTGCAATCGCTGCTGTTATAACGAGAAAGTGACAACTGGCAGATCTAATACAAAAATAACTAATTCTTAACAAATTACTGAAACTACAACGACTGAAGAACAAGCTCTTCAGTCGTTTTACAAAACTACTGATAAATATAAAACAACTGATGAGCACAACAACTGAAGAAGTATTCTTCAGCTGTTGTGTCAAACTACTGAAAAGATGAAACATAAAACTACTGAAAGGTAAACCGTCACAACTACTGAAGAAGACCTCTTCAGCTGTTGTGACAACGTCTGATACTTTGGTCTTCAGCACTTGTGTCTTCAGACTTTGTCTTCAGCACTTGTCTTCAGACTTTGTCTTCAGCACTTGTCTTCAGACTTTGTCTTCAGCACTTGTCTTCAGACTTTGTCTTCAGCACTTGTCTTCAGACTTTGTCTTCAGCACTTGTCTTCAGACTTTGTCTTCAGCACTTGTCTTCAGACTTTGTCTTCAGCACTTGTCTTCAAACTTTGTCTTCAGCACTTGTCTTCAGACTTTGTCTTCAGCACTTGTCTTCAGACTTTGTAATCAGCTGTTGTCTTCAGCTGTTGTGGTCTTCAGTAGTTGTTGTGACGTCTGTGGGACTTAAAGGTTTTTCTGATCCGGCTCATTGGTTCTTTTGGTCCAACAAACTCCCCCGAACCAATGCAGCCAAAACCTTTAACTTTATTGAGGTCCCACTTATTGTTGGCAGAATGGTTGGTCTTTTTCCTTCTTGATCAGTTGAGAAGATGACCCATATAAGCACTGGCCTGGAAATGAGTCTCTGATGATTTGGTTGGCAAAGTATGGATGGGAACTCTATATTGGGGACTTGGACATTGAGCTGTTCCCCCATCCATGAGACTCACTTCCCTATGATGAGTCTATACGACTCTCTTGTGTAGGCCTCAAGGAAGGTGATTTGTTCCTCCATGGTTAGCTCTTCAGCACCTCCTTCAAACAATGATTCAGGCCCATAATACTCAGACAGGTATTTGGCCTGTTTCCCATTCTTTAGCTCCACAGTTGTTATTATAGTAAGCAAACTCATCTGGGTGATTACCCTCTAGGAACAACTGGAGCTCATTTTTCCTGACTTCCTCAAGCCTCTTGTAAACTAACCCTTTTTTCACTATTTTGTTTTCCAGCATCTTCTGAGGGGTTAGATTAGCTTTGTAGGCTTTCTTGAAGTCCTCTAGGATTTCCCAGGGTGAAACTACAAAGACCAGAGAGATCACTTCATCTACGATCTTTTTCACCTGGCCAATGTATCTCTGAGGTATGTTTTTCTTATGAATTCTATGAGAAACCCTGGGATCAGGCCAAATCCTCACTCTTTCCTTTTGATATTGAAAGGTATGCTTGAGAGTGTAAAGTCTGAGGGCTTGCTTCTTCATATTGATGATAGAAGATGTGGCTGCATAAGCTTTGTCAACTCTCTTCAGCAATTCCTCATCATGTGTTTATGAAGCTCTTCTTCTTCTAGCTTCACTTTAACCATTTGTCTTTGGAATTCAGGAGTAATTGCTGAGGAGTGACTTGTGGCCTTAGGCAACTGAATCACAGCTGAGAGTGGCAGCCTATCTTCATCATCTTCTTCATCATCTTCTAGCCTCAATACCCTTCTCTTCTTCTTCAAGGGTATATCATCGGCTATGGGTTTTGAGGGTAAGGGAGTTGGTTTGGTGGGTTGTGATTTGGGTGGTTTTGGTGTGGAATGTTGACAGGCTGTTCTAGCATTCTTGAGGTGAGTGTGGCTTTTGATTGCTTGGCTAGCTCAGTCCTGCTCCCAGCACCCGCTTCATTCAAAGCTTCAATAACAAGTCCCTTAGTATATGCTTCAGACGAACAGATCTTGGTGGTGATTGCCAAGATACTGTCCCTGGACCAAGCTTTGATTTTGATCATTGATCTTCCAAGATATTTTGCAATAAATCTAATCATGATCTCAAGCCTTTCTCTTTCTAACACTTCATAACTTGCCCATCTATTCTGGATTTCTTCAATCTCTAATCGTCGAATCTCAGAGTCAAGTTTATCGGTGTCATGGCCTTGCCTAAACAGCTGATCAATGATGTTGTCCATTGATCTGCTGTGTTCGGCATCAGCCTCTTTTATCAGTAGCTCCAAGGCTTTCTCTTTTTCCTTCTCTTTATCGGTCTCCACATTCAACTCCAACTCCTTTTCCACTAGTATCCCTTCTGTTTCTTTCTCCTTTCCTTTCTCCTCTATACTCCTCTTTCTTTTTGCTTTCACTGACTAATCTCCCCCTTTTTGGTTGCATTGGTTGCAAGGGGTTGATTGCCAGAAAGCTGTTTGCCCACAACATCCTCTATCAATGGTTGTATTACTGAGGAAAGCCTCTCATCAATGGATTTGATCACTATGTCAGTGATTATGGGTGTGATGAGAGGGAGGGAATTTTGAAGGATAGCAGCTATTTGCTCAGGAGGGTTCTGTTCCTGAGAAATAGTGCCAGAAGCAAAGGCAGGTGGCGGAGTTGTTGGGAGTGGCTTAGTGTTTGTGAGACCTTCAACAGAAGGTGCCATCTGTGGGTTGGTGGAGGCAGATGGTCTTTCTCCTTGTGAGAGTTGGTCAAGTAGGTTTTGCAGCCTACTGACTTTCTCTTCAAGGATTGTGTTCTGGGCAAGAACATCGTAGAAAAAGCCTAGGTCATCATCAGCCGAAGCTGAATCATCTGACCTCCTGCTTAGATCAGGATTTACATGCACTGGGTGTAGACCAGTTGTTGCATGTGCCCCTTGTGCTTGGTACTGGGGACTTCCAGCCTCAGGACAATGTCCATCATCAGCTGTTGCCTCTAGTGAGGTCTTAGCAATGTTACCAGCCTCATTCTGATCATGTGCTGATTCAGAAGAGGTGGCAGCCTCACTAGATATTCTAAGCTCCTTATCTACACCAGGAGATAGAAGTGGTAAACCCCTGTGCTGTGGGTTCTCAAGTGCACTGTGTTCCTCCCCCTCAATTGTAGAGGTGTTCCCAGTAGTAAGTGGTTTCTGGGGAGGGGGTGAGGAGTGCAGTTGAGTCAGCACTTGTGCAACTATTAAAGTTGGGCTGTGAGGGGCGGTTATATGGGGTGAAGGGATAGAAGCAGAGTGCACCTGGGAAGGTTGGTGCTCTTCAATGGCAATCTCCTCAAGTGAGGAAGATCCCAGATATGTAGGTACCCCTGTTGTGGTTGCTGCAGGCTCCTGTTGAGAGGAAGCCTGAGCGGCTATGGCTGGAAGAGTCATTGTATCCACTAGGGGGTTTGGACTAGTGGATATATCCTGCGTTTGTGTTGCAGGGGCATCCTCAGGGGACTCAATTCCTTGAGTAGCCGTTTTGGGTTTCTTTTTGGTGGGTTTGGTGGGGACTTTTGATTTGGAGGTGGTGGCTGTGGGTTCCAGCTGTGTGGGTTTGCGCAGCTTGACAGCCAATTTGAGTGTCTGGTCAGAGTTGTGCGGGGAGTATACTTCCGGCAGAACAGCAGTAGCAGGGACTCCCAAGCCAACAAGTCCCTCAGCATTAAGCTGGTTTGTAATGATGGCCATTATGAACCGTGGATATAGTATCCAACGGTTGGCAGTTAGTTTTTGAGCCATATCCTTGAGCTCCAAAAATATTATTTCTGAAAAGTTTAACGGTTGTTGCTCAAGAATAGAATACATTACCTGCTGCCACTTTGATGACATTTGATCCCAAGACGACGTCTTAGGAGCCAAACATACATTCACCATGTGTAAAATTAGATGTTCGGTGTCATGGAAGTGTTTCTTCATGATAGTGGAGGCACTGAGATTGCCTTGATATCCATGTTGGGCAAAGGATAGATCTGTGGTGCCCTTCGGATATCCAGCAGGAGAAATAGCATCATCCAGGTGAAGAATTTGTCGGGTTATTGCAGGAGTGATCACCACTTCTTTGTTGTTGACAACCGACTGGAGAGATGGTGTGTTGTTCTCCCCAGTGGTAATAGTAACGTTCATCCAAAATTGTTGGAGGGATTCGGCATGTAGTATGGGATTTAGAAGAAATGCCGTTTTGTATTGGGACTGAACCATAAGATCGATAGCAGTATCAAACTTAGCCCAGACAGGCGATTTAGTAAGGTAGGCAACAAAGTTGTGTCGCGGTTTAATTTGCATGGACGCCATTGAGAAGAGAGAAGTTTTGGAGAGGAACGTTAGGTTTGAAGAAGATGAAGCATTGAAGGCTTAGGTCAGGGATATTTATAGGATACGGGTAAGAAAACGACTGAAGGATGTGGTGTTAGTCATCAGTAGTTTTAAACGACTGTTGACATGGTATTATCCTTTCAGACATTGAAACAGCTGAAGTGGTGGTGTTAGGCATCAGAAGTTAGAAAACTATTGAAGACCGTGGTTTTGACTTCAGATGATTGAAACAACTGAGGACTTGGTGTTTGTCATCAGTAGTTGTGAAACTACTGAAGACAGTGGTTTTGTCATCAGCTGTTGTAAACAACTGAAGACTTGGTATTAGTCATCAGTAGTTAGAAAACTACTGAAGACATGGTATTGCTTCAGTTGTTTAGAATGAAACAGCAGTTGTACAAACGACTGAAGAGAAATTTCTCATCAGCTGTTTTCGTCAATTCTTAGCTTTTCAGCTGTTTCATATTGTCCTCAAGACATTCATCAGCCTTTTTTGGCGGATTTCAGTTGTTTCATAGGACATCAGTACTTATCTGTTTTTACTGATTTCAGTAGTTGTAACTGCATCAGTAGTTGTAACTACATCAGTAGTTTAGAACAGATGAAGTACTTCAGTACTTGTGAGACATTTAGCCTTCAGTAGTTATAAAAACTGCTGAGGGTAAAAGAACTCATCAGTACTTATATGTGACATGGTTACCAATGATCATCAGTACTTATTACTAAGATCATCAGTAGTTGTCACTTATTCTAGCTGCAGCATACCAAGCCTTAACACCAAGTTTTGGAAAGTTGAACTATCCAAAGGCTTAGTAAAAATGTCTGCAAGCTCATCAGCACTAGGCACAAACTTAGGATCAATCAGACCTTTTTCAAAACAATCCCTTATAAAATGATGTCTGATCTCTATATGTTTGGTCCTAGAGTGCTGGACTGGATTTTTGACAATACACAGAGCTGAAGCACTATCCATTAACAATGGAGTCTTAGTCTCTGTAATGCCATAATCCAGAAGTTGGTTCTGAAGCCAGAGTACCTGAGAGGTGCAACTTGCAGCAGCAATGTACTCTGCTTCAGCAGTTGATGTAGCAACTGAGGTCTGTTTCTTGCTCTGCCAAGAAATCAAGCAGTTGCCTAGGAATTGACATCCACCAGAAGTTGATTTCCTGGTCAACTTACACCCTGCATAGTCACTGTCAGAAAAAGCAACTAATTTACCAGAATGTCCAGTAGAATACCATAAACCTAGAGATGGAGTGCCTTGCAGATATCTAAAAATCCTCTTGACTGCAATCAGATGAGACTCTTTAGGTGCAGCCTGAAATCTAGCACAAACACGTGTAGCAAACATAATATCTGGTCTAGAAGCTGTTAAATACATCAAGGACCCAATCATACATCTGTAAAGTGTTTCATCAACCACTTTACCTTTCTGATCTGTATCCAGTTGTGTGGTGCTGCACATGGGGGTAGAACAAGGATTACAGTTTTGTAAATCAAACTTTTGCAAAAGATCTTTTGTGTATTTGGACTGATGAATGAAAATTCCATCAGCCTTTTGTTTGATTTGCAACCCAGAAAGAACTGTAACTCTCCCATGGCACTCATTTCAAACTTCTGTTGCATCAACTTTGTAAAGGCATCACACAACTTTGGATCAAAGGATGCAAAAATGATATCATCTACATAAATTTGAACAAGTAGATTATGCTGCCCAGCTTTCTTAATGAATAAAGTGACGGGTTTGCTAGAACATAAAATCCATGTTTAACCTTTTAAACATTCTGAAAAAACGCAGCGGAAATATGGCTTTTAAAACGATTTTTAAAGCTGAAAATCTTATCTTCTATATGTTCATATGTTATGAAAAACAAACCCAAATCATGAGGATCATTCTTATGTGAATGGACAAGCTATTGCAATACATAAACGTACATAAAATCACAGCTTGAACAAGCTGTGACAACTACCTGTTCCAGCACCAAATGTCGACCAAAATGGGATGTTTGATGCTTGTTCTTTTGGCCAACACTTCAAGGAGGAGTCCTCAAGTGCTTATACCCCAGCCTTGTGAAGCATACACAACTCTTGCTAGGGAGAGATCACCAAATCAAGACAAAAACTTCTTCAAAAGCTGCTGTTGAGCTGAGACCAAGAGAGAGGTTTTTTTTAGAGTTTTCTTTCTTTCAAAGTTGCATGTAATGTGTGTGGTTCATCAGATTTTTTGAGTCCAAGACTCAATTAAATGTGTGTTGGTGACCAAACTAGTTTGGTCCAATAGAATGAGAGGGGAGGGGCGGCCGAAAAGGGGTTTAAAACCCTTTTCCCTCTCAAAACTATCACACATTTAAATGTCACTTATACTAGACATACAATTAATTGTATGTACAAGATATATAAATGTAATTACATACTTATACAATTACCATTTAATTTATAAGCTGTAATTTCTCACTTAATATTTGGTGTCATCTAACTAATTTAAACAACACATCAAATAATATTGTTGAACAAAATATCCTAATAAGTTGTTCCCACTTACATGCAACTTATTTAGAAAACCCATTTTCTAATTGGTGTAAATATTTAATTGCATGATCACATCATCAATTAAATATTTAATTGGTGTTTGCCAAGCTTGTTGTTGGTATAACCCGACTTGGATCATAACGTACTAACCACATCAATATTCTAAGTGTCTTGGGCACACAGAATCCAACATAAAGTCTTATCTATGGAGCCTCTAGTGAAATTATTTTCCAGAAGAAAGTTTGATAATGTCTCATACCAGGCTCTAGAGCTTGTTTTAACCCATAAAGAGCCTTATCAAGCTTATACACCCAATTAGGATGTTTATTGTCCTCAAAGCCTAGAGGTTGACATACATAAACCTCTTCTTTTATTTTTCCATACAAAAATGCACTTTTGACATCCATTTGAAAAACTTAAGGTTTTGATAAGCAGCATAAGCTAAAAACAATCGAATTGCTTCCAGTCTGGCTACAGGGGCAAAGGTTTCATCATAATCAATACCTTCTTCTTGTGCAAACCCCTGAACAACCAGTCTGGATTTGTTCTTAACAATAAGCCCATTTTCATCAGTTTTGTTCCTAAACACCCATTTAGTGCCTATTGCACACTTACCTGGAGGTAGAGGAACCAGTTCCCACACTTGCTGTTTCTTGAACTGAAGAAGCTCAAGCTGCATGGCATCAACCCATCCATTGTCCTTTAAAGCAATGTGATAATTCTTTGGCTCTTGCTGACTGATGAAGAGAGCATAGAAGCAGAAATTTGACAATTGACTTCTTGTTGATACTCCAGCAGTGATATCACCAATGATTTGAGACATAGGGTGATTCTTCAGATCTTGATACACAATGAGATCTGTGCAAGTGTTTGTAGCAGGCTCAGCAATAACAGATGGTGATGATGAATCATTTCCTTGAAACCAATCAGTGGATGGTAATTCAAAGGAAGTTGAATTTGAAGAGATCTCATCAGCATTTGTAGTGGATGGTGCTACTGGAGCTACAGGAACATCAGGTCTAGCTGAATCAGGCAGTTGATCACTAAACCTGAAGAGGTGAGTACGGCAATCATCATCATCATCAGCACCAGCAGTACCACCAGGTGGTGAACTGTTGACAGGAGCAACAACAGGAGTTTGATAAGGAACATATTGCAGTATGTCCAAATCAAATAACTCCACAGGGCTTTGTGGAATCTTGTCCTTTGGAGATTCATTGAACTTAACATGTAGAGTTTCTTCAACCATCTTTGTTCTGCAGTTGAAGACTCTGTATGCCTTGCAAGTAGATGAATGACCAACAAAATACCCTGCATCCACCTTAGGATCAAGTTTATGGAGTTGATCCTTTGTGTTGAGAATAAAACAGGGACACCCAAATGCTTTGAAAAATGAAATCAGAGGAGCCAAATGATGGAGGACTTCATATGGAGTCTTCATCAACCTCTGATTTACTAAAACTCTATTTTGCACATAGCAAGCTGTGTTGACAGCTTCAGCCCAAAAGGTCAGTGGCAAACCAGAGTCAGCCAGCATGGACCTTGCAGCTTCAATGAGGGTCCTGTTCTTTCTCTCCACTACTCCATTTTGTTCTGGAGTCCTTGGAATGCTAAACTGCCTTTTGATTCCCTTTGAAAGATAGAAGTCATCAAGTGTATGATTTCTGAATTCAGTTCCATTGTCACTCCTAATACACTTGACTGGAAGGGAATACTGCTTCTCAATATACAACACAAAGTGAATAGTCTTCTGAGCAACCTCATCCTTTGAATGTAGAAAGAAAGTCCATACAAATCTGGAGTAATCATCCACAATTACCAGACAGTATTTCTTCTTTGCCATGCTCATTACTCTCACAGGACCAAATAGATCCATATGCAGTAATTGCAAGCAGGCAGTGGACTTAGGCACTTCAATAGGAGGGAATGAGACTTTGTGTTGTTTTCCTTTCAAACAAGCAGTGCAGGTTTCATCACAGTGGAACTCCTTTATTGGTAAGCCTCTGACTAAACTATTGTGGATAAGCTGATTCATGTTTCTGAAATTAACATGACCCAGCCTTCTGTGCCACAGTTTAGATTCTTGAGAAGAGGCTTTGGAAAATAGGCAAGGATTGCCTTTGAGATCTATTTTCTTGGAAAGATCTAAGGCATACACTCTTCCTGTCCTGTTGGCTCTCAGGAGAGTGTGATCATCCAACACCTTGTCAATCAAGTACAAAACTTTGGATGACAGAATCCTACAGTTTTGACTGGTGAAAAGAGCAACATGGCCTTTATCACACATTTGACTGACACTCAAGAGATTGTACTTGAGATTTTCCACATGATTAACATCATCAAATTTGATTTCTCCATTGGAGACAAAGCCCTTACCAATGATGTAACCCCTAGCATCATTGCCAAAAGAAACAAATCCCTTCTTTCCTTAAGAGTAGTCATGAATAAGAGAGCTGTTCCCAGTCATGTGCATAGATCCCCCACTGTCTACATACCAGATGCTACTTTGGCATGTTGGAGAACCCTGCAAAAATAAACAATCAGTTAGTTTTAGAGACCCAAACCTTTTTGGTTTTGGGCCTGGTCTCATCAATAGATGGTAAACTAACAGGTTTATTTGAAACAACAGCCTGAGAGGAAGAAGATGGTGAAGAAGAGGAATCCTTTGGCTTGGACCTCCTTTTCTGTGGTTTCAACATAGGAGCATCTAGTTGGGTAACTCTACCCAACAGATGTTGAACCATCATAACCAGCTGTGTCTGATTTTGTGATAAAGCTTTCAGCTCATTAGACACATTGCCAGTAGAGTTTGATAAGTTCCTATGTTGCACCTTCTTCTTCTGAGCACTCTCAGCTGTCACCTGTTTAACCCCTTCCTTTTTGGATTTCTTTGAGGACTTAAGGGTTACAGGATTTGATGTTGCTGATACAAATGTGGTCTCAAACTCAGTTTTCATTTTTACCATTTTCTCTTTAATTTCTTCTTTTTGTTTGAGTTTGGAACCTCTTTTGTACCAACAATCATCTGTAAGATGATTGAACAAACCACATACATCACATGGTTTCTTCTTCATCTTAGGTTGATCATCAACTAAAGAGGATGAAGCAACTGGAGACTTGCTCTTCAGTGCTTTGGAAGCATTGTTTGCTTTCTTGACTGCCTCTTTAGTAGTCTTCAAACTCTTTCTACTGACAGTTTTCTTCTCTTCAGTACTGACAGCAGTTGGAGTTTGAACTTCAGGTGTTAAATCCTACTCTCTAGTCCTTTCAGGACTTTCAGAATTAACTCCTGAGTTGATCAACTCTTTGATAATGTGAGTGTCAGCATTTGAACCATCAACATCAGCTGATAGGTTCAGAGAGGGCTTGATACTGACTACTACTTCTGATTGTGTGTATCAGAAAGTAGATCACACGATGAGATGGATTGGTTATCACTCTCACCATCAGATTCTACCTCTGCTCTTGGGGTAAAATCTGTAGGTGGAGCAGTGTGATTGTAACCAATGCCAAACTTCACATTGGAAGCAGATTGCTTACTAAGAAGCATTTCAAAACCTTTGCATGATTGTACCCATCTATCACACTCTACCTGGGTAACTGCAAGGGTTTCTTTGAGATCTTTGTACTTCTCTAGAAGTACCTCTTCTCTAGCCTTATCATCAATTATTTGGCATTTCAGTTTATAAATCTCATCATTTTTATCTTTAAGCACAGACTCAAACTCAGCTTTTCTTTTGGAAAAAATTTGTTCTAGCTCAATGTTCTTATTAATTAGAGCTACATTTGCTTCTCTAATGGAAGCAAATGCTGCTATGCATGGTTCAGAACATAATTTGGCTTTTGCCTCAGAGGATACCTGTGATACCTGAGGTGTAAAAGCATTAGAAAATGAAGTATCAGCAGACTCCAAAGCCATAAGAGCTAGATTCCCAAAAGGACTGTCACCACCATGTTGACCAGCACCTGAGAACAGTTGTTCATGACCAGACATGTCATCTGGTAAACTGCTCCAGTCAACAACTCCTGGGGTGAAGAAGCTGTGCTGTTGAGGTTGAGTTTGTTGTTGAGATTGGGATGGCTGAGGTTCTGGTAGTGCATGAGGTTGTGGTGCCATAGGAACTTGAACTTGATTTGACTGTGGCATGTAATAACAAGGGTAAGGATATGGCATTTGACCCTGAGGAACAAAATATGCAGGAGATTGTGGTTGAGAATGATGACTAGAATTAACAGGATGTTGCCCTCTGTGTTGTTGACTATTGCCAGGGAAAGTCACAAAAGGTGCAGAGGAATTAGATCCAGATGATCTGCATTCTCTAGCAAAGTGTCCAAGCCTGTGGCATTTGTGACACTTCAACTTACTCTTGTCAAAACAAACTTTGGTTTTGCCAGAGAGTCCTGGGAACTTTCTTCCAGTTCTTTTGTAGAACTTCTGAGATCTGATATTTATCAAGGCCATTTGGCTCAAAATATCCATCTCTTCTAAGTCATCATCAGCAATCCCCTTGAGATCATCCATGATGAAGCATAGATTGTCATTATTACACCCAGTAAACTGACTATCAACACTCACAAACGCAGAATCAGAAGTGTTTGAGGAGAAATCAATATGCTCATCATACTGGCATTCAGATGAAGCATATTCTAACTCATGACCAACTAAGGCAGTGTTGCCTGGTACAAAGTCTTCAGTGAGCTTTCCAGATGAAGACAGCTTCTCTTCTGTTCTATCTCTCTCTCAAACGTGAGCAGTTTCCCATGGAGTTGGGTGAGAGATAGTTTGTCCAAACTTGCACTGGAGCGTAGGACAATAGTATATGTGTCCCATCTCTCAGGCAGTGATCTGAGAAATCTGTTATTCATCTGAATATTTTTGTACTCAAGTTTGACCATTTTTAATTCAGAGATCAAACAAGAGAACCGCTCAAATTATTGAGTCAGTGTCTCGCCCTTTCTATGAGAGAATGTCTCATATTGTTGGGCAAGGATTTCTCTATTATTTGCCAAGACCTCATCTGTTCCTCCAAATTGTTCTTTCAAGGCATTCCAGAGGTCATGGGAAGTTTCATGATGCATTAGCCCAGAATAGATTTCATTGGGCAGTGCCATGGCCAGAATTCCATGGGCTTTTGCATCAATTTCAAGCAGCTTCTTATCCTCATCTGAGTATTGCTCCCTCCTCTTCGGAACCATTTGATTGGTTTCCGGGTTATTCACCATAGGCTTGTGTGGACCATGTACCACTGATGTCCAACAACCTGCACTGTTAACAGACAGGTGATGGAGCATTCGTCGTTGCCATATGTTATACTCATTCCTAACCAGCATTGGTGGCTTGGTTGAGGAACCAGTATTGTGAGGATCATTGGAGGGAGTAGTCATTTTCAGTTCAAAAACAATTTAATTCAAGCTTTTAAAAGTTTTACACAGACCACAACAACTCAATGAAAACCAAGAAAAGATCTCAGGATGAATGACCAGAAATACAGAAAATTCAATCTCTATAACCGTTTCTTGCAAAAACAAAAGCTAATTCAATCAAACTTAGATCTTGAATAGCAGTTTCAATGATCAATTATTAGATCGATCAATGATTAACCTGCTCTGATACCATTTGAAAGGATCAGCGATCACAAGTTTGATGTATTAGAGTTCAAAGCAGCGGAATAAGAACAGGAATTAGACAAATTGTAGCAAGAAATCGATACTTGTATGCATTAAGAGCACATACGGTTATAGTGAGAGAATATATTTCTGATTCAAGGAATGTTTATAGATATGGAATATTTCTGATCAAATCATTCAAATCATTCATCATATTACAATAGGTTGACACTCCTTATATAGAGTGCAATCGCTGCTGTTATCACGGGAAAGTGACAACTGGCAGATCTAATACAAAAATAACTAATTCTTAACAAACTACTGAAACTACAACGACTGAAGAACAAGCTCTTCAGTCGTTTTACAAAACTACTGATAAATATAAAACAACTGATGAGCATAACAACTGAAGAAGTATTCTTCAGCTGTTGTGTCAAACTACTGAAAAGATGAAACATAAAACTACTGAAAGGTAAACCGTCACAACTACTGAAGAAGACCTCTTCAGCTGTTGTGACAACGTCTGATACTTTGGTCTTCAGCACTTGTGTCTTCAGACTTTGTCTTCAGCACTTGTCTTCAGACTTTGTCTTCAGCACTTGTCTTCAGACTTTGTCTTCAGCACTTGTCTTCAGACTTTGTCTTCAGCACTTGTCTTCAGACTTTGTCTTCAGCACTTGTCTTCAGACTTTGTCTTCAGCACTTGTCTTCAGACTTTGTCTTCAGCACTTGTCTTCAGACTTTGTCTTCAGCACTTGTCTTCAGACTTTGTCTTCAGCACTTGTCTTCAGACTTTGTAATCAGCTGTTGTCTTCAGCTGTTGTGGTCTTCAGTAGTTGTTGTGACGTCTGTGGGACTTAAAGGTTTTTCTGATCAAGCTCATTGGTTCTTTTGGTCCAACAGGCATTGCATTCTCTGGAGAAGTGACCATAATTGAAGCATTTCACTTTGTATTTATCATATCCAAGTTTTGTATTCTCATTAAGGCTGAGCTTTCTACCTTTTCTAAAGAATTTCTTTGCTCTCATGGCAATCATTGTTGTTTGCCATTGCAAATCCATTTCTTCCACATCATCTGGATCCATTTCCTCCAGATCTTCTTGGATCAGATGAGCATAAGTGAGTCTTCCTCCTAAGTATGCTTCAAAACTTGCCACAAAGGCATTGTAAGTTGCCTTTTGTTCTTCTGATCTTGTGTCTTCAGGAGTGGTTGCAGGAGCAGCAGTGACTCTGGATGCTTGAGATGATGTTGATAGATGATTGGTTGGTGGAGTTGCAACGAACCCTGTGTTGTTCAGTTGATCTCTTGATGAGATGAAATAATCCTCCTCAGTGATGAAGACATTTTCCACAGAATGAGATTCTGATGGAAATTTGTAAGCCTCAATCACTCTTGGTCTACCAAGATTTATACTTCTTTTATAAAGTTCAAATGCTTCTATTTTGGCTATCATGATATCCAAAGTAGTACTCTCGAGACCAAGAGTATTTTTCAGCATTGTTACATTCTGTTTCCAGCTTTCAGGGAGGCTGTGTAGCATTTTCTTATTTAATTCCTTGATCTTGTAAGTGACTCCCATGATTTCTAAGTCAGTTACCAACTGTACAAATCGGTGTAGTTGTTTGGATATGGACTCCCCCTTGGTGTGATGAAATGTTTGGTGTGATGAAATTTTTTCTACCTCACCGCTTCCTTCACACATAATTTTCAGTGCATCCCACACAGCTTTTGTAGTACCATACTTCTCCAATCTTTTCAGCACATCCATCTTGAGTGCTTGAGTTAGGATAGAGTAAGCTTTCAGATCAATCTTGATTTACTTATAATCTTCATCATCAAGAGTTAGATCTTCAATAGGTATCCTTGTAGTTTTGTAAATTGCAGCTTGATCTGCAGATAGAGTGACAGGGATGTGTGGCCCCCTGCATATTGAGATCCAGGAATCAGGATCTACACCTATGATGTAATTCTAAACCTGATTTTCCACTATTTAAACTCAGATTTATGTTTAAGCATAGGAGGTTTAGGTGTATGACCAAGTTCTAAGAAACTGTTAGAATCCATTTCAACAGGTAGTTTTTGACTTGTTTTAATTACCGATTAAATGAATTTTAAGATTGATTTGTCCAACTTGTCCAAATAGTCCAACAGAGTTCAAAATCAGATTTGTTACTTTAGTGAGTTTCTTGTTTTTGGTTTCAGCTAAGTTCTTGACAGAAATCGTTTGAGTAGCAACTGGTTTATATGAATGTTTCGGTAAGAATTTATTGATAGGAGTGTTTTCTATTGTTTAATAATTAGAGATGATGGAATACTCTATTAGCAACTCAATCACCAGATCAATCGAATTCTATTCAGGTCTTGGGTAGATCTGAACAAGAACCTAGACCCAAAGCTCTAATACCATTGACTCGGTTAGTGAGATTGAGATTCTCACTAAGGATCGAATATAGTGACTAAGTTAATGATTGCATGGCAGAATCATACAATCAAGAAACATTCAATGCAGATGAAATACTCATAAATGCTTTTGTATATATTAATAAAGGTGATTGATTACATAGACTGCTAGGGTTTAGCAAGAAAAGTAATAATACACCCAGAGAATGCAAATATTCTGATTGCCTAAATTCTGTCACCTCATGTACGAGGTTATCTATTCTATTTATAGGCAGACAAGATGCCTTTACAAAATGACTAAACTACCCCTGACCCATTACATCAGAACTAGTCTAAGTCTTGATCCGTATATCTGCTTGTTCATCCGCATTTCGCAAATGCGGATGATTTGACTTGATTAACATTTCTTCACTTGATCATCCACATTAGTATGTTGGTCATCCGCATTGGTTAATGCGGATGAAAAAATACTTCTGCGCATTTGTCCGGTCATCCACATTGGAAAATGAGGATGACAAAATCTTGTCCACATTACTAATTGGTCTTCAACATTTGTCAATGCGGAAGAACAAATACGTGTCCATATTTGTTTTATGTCTTCCGCATTGACAAATGCGGAAGACCATACTTGTTTTTCTTGCGTAGGATCTTCATCCGCATTTCTTCTTGGACTTGTGGGATTCCAGCAAAGCAACCATCAAATCACCCATTGAATTGGCATGCAAAGTCCTTTCAAGGTCTAACATAATGGTTTGAGTAGCTAGAGTTTCAACATGACCACTAATTTCTTATCTTGATTCGTTAAGACCAGCTGTTAACTTCCCAATTTCCTTATCCTTTTCTTTCTTCTCTGAATCATATTTTTCTTTCAATGATTTCAGCTCAGCCTCCTTCTCATCTAGTTCTAACAACCTGTCTTGAATGATTCCTGATCTCCTGTTTAGTAGTCTTTCCATCTTTGCTACTTTCTATAGAAATTCAAAGATCATCTCATCTTTCTCACCTAGTTTGATGATACCATATTCAGCATAACTCTCAGAAGGAGCAGCTTCAGAGACAACTATCTAGACATGCATTCGGTTAGGCTTATCCTCCTCATGAGAAGATGATTTGAATCTTTCTGAAGAGCTGGTAGAGTCACCAAACTCGATAGGTTTTGTAGAAATTGGAGATGGTTAGCCTGATTGGAGAGGTGAATGGTGAATAGGAGATAAATGTGGACAAGTAATGGGCTGTGTTTGGGGAGATTGTTTTTGTGAGCTGTGAGGTGTTCGGGTTCTTTTTGAAGATGGAATTTATGAAGTGCAAGGTGTTTGGAGTGGGGTTTTTTGTGGAGATGGAATTGGTAGAGGTGCAAAGGGAGATGCCGAATCATGAATTTTAGGTTCAGTGTGAGGATCACCCCTGCGTCAACCTGGGGTGACACCAACCTTGTCTTATCAATATCTTTAGCTTGCTCATCAGTAGTTTGCTGCACATGAGTAGCTTGTTCTTCAATTTGCTCATCAGCAGGAGCATGTTGTTCTTCACCTTGTTTATCAGGATTAATCTGTTGAAGCATCCAAGGTAGAAGAAGAGAGTGAGCTCCACTATAAAAACTTCTAGGACCCCTCTTCTTAATGTACTTATATGACTTAGCATCATAGTGAGGGATCAGCTACTAGATTGGGGAATGCTTCATTTATGAAACATTGGATGAACCTTGGGTACATTAAGAACTTGTACCTCCTTCCTTCTTGTATGTTGGATACTAGGCCATTAAAGACATAAGCTGACATATTGAATGGCCTATTTGTGCATAAAGCTCAAATTGATGATGAAGTAGTAACATGGATATCATTCCATCCTTTTTTTCCTTTTAGACAAGCCGTGCTCATAGATATGGATCACAACCTCCATGGAAAGTCTACCAATCCTTCACGTTATGTTTTCCTTCAAAACCTCCATCATATCCAATCTCTACAAATAAAGTAGTAAAATCATCATCTTCTAGCTCAATTGGTGCATCTGCATCATCACCAAACTGCAGACACCATCTCATAGTTTCTTGAGTAATCATCAGTGTATGCTCATCATTAATCCTTCCAGATAAAGACTTCACCATCAGCCTCTATCACTTCAGCAGAGTTCCAGAATGACCTTATGAGTTTCTCATATATGATTGGTCTTACAGTGATAACATAAGCCACACTTGCTATGGAGATGAATCTGATCATGTCTCTGAGCCCCTCAGCCTCGGGTACATCAGGGTCTAGAAAAACACTAACGTTGTGAAGCCTACTCCATGAGATATCAGCCATGCACCTTGCATTTGAGGCATATGAGTTAGATTAATGATAATATATGCATTACTTTAAGCAGCGTTCATCATTTTGACTTTTGAGGGTGTAAGGCCCCGTTCCCGGGACACTCACAGCTGGTTAATCATCGCACATAAAACATATATTTGCATTAACTTAAATAAAACATTGTAGCGGAAACATTAAAAACAATATTTCTTTTCATTATAAATGTTTTTGCAAATTAATACAACATTCGTTAAAAAAACATCGTTTGTTCGCTTTACAATGCAAAAACATTATACAAGGGAATACCATCCAAAATAAGCCAAGTAGCCACCCCGTGCCATCCTCAACAAACTTTACCTGCCAACTAGAAACACATAAAAGTCAGCGTTGCTGAGTGAGTTCTAGTTTTAAAATAAAACATACTTATCATTTAAAACCGTTCTTTACTTTCCTACATGATCAGACATCATACGTACACATAGATAATATCATTATTATCTTCATCATTCGTTCATCAACTTTCATCATTAATCGTACGTCATTATCATTTACTTTCATTACTTTCATACATAACTCTCTTTCTTACATTCGTATGTTCATTACTTTCGATGATATGTACAATACCCCGAACATTGTGCACGAAGCTGACTCCAGTACCTTGGGCAAGTACATGCACCACTTTTCTTTTCTCTTTCATTCCGGACCAATGCCATATGCTATACCCTGAACATTGTGCACAAAGATGGTTACTAGGCCTGAGGTCATTCATAGACCCCAAACATTATGCACAAAGCTGACTCTAATACCTGGGGCAAGCGGCAAGGAACACATACATATGGTCATTCACAAGGATTAGACCCTAGTGTGCATCCTTCTGGGGAAGCTAACCCACACAGTTGAGCTAACACCCTTCATTGGGTGTGAACCTCCATACATTTGCTTGCAAGCCATTCTTACTTTCATTCGTTCATTAATGCATGCATTCATTCATTTTGCTCCTTTTTTCATTATCTTCCACTTTACGTTACATAATACTTTTCATTTCATTCATTAGCATTCAATGTAAAGCCACAGGAAAATAATCATACAAAAATAAGGAACATATACATGAACATACAAAACATCACCATACAAGGCACCATCATACATGCATAACCTATCACATCCTCTATGACCTCAAAAGTCAACTCTCAGTAGAATGACTTTCGGTCGTATGGCCTCCAGTCGTATGACCTTTGGTCGCATGAGGAATTCCCAGTCGCATGAAGAAATTCCTAGTCGCGTGAGCCCAAACTGGGCGCAGAAGTAATCTCATTCGTACCAGAACAACAGATTGCAGTCCCCAAACCTTCTCTAACCTGTTCTAAGCTTATACTAACCGTCCTAAGCCTTGGAAACCCATACACATCATCATCAAATGTAACCTTCCCAAAAATCCGAGCCCCACCCGATCACATGCAAACACACCAACACACAAACACATACATACGGGTACACACCGAACACAACAAAAACAATTTTATATGCATTTCCATCCCCAAAACTGGTTAAAACATGTGAAATAGGGGTTCAAGAACTCACCTAAGCAGCCTCTTCGTGTAAGACTTCCTTCAAACCTGTTTGCCTCAAGCTTCACCTCAAAACCCACTTTAATTCAACTCTTTCTCCTTGTTCTTCAATATTCCAAATGTTTCTGCCATATTTTCTCCTTTTCTCACCCTCTGGCCAACTAAAAAGGGCGTATGGGAGGGGGGAGTGGGCGACCATGCCCCTTTACACCCACTTTCCCAAAGTTTTGTCCTTTTTGGCACATTTTACCCCTTAACTTGGGTAAAATGCCTTTTCCCCCTTTTTCTTTCTTTTTTCTTTTCTTTTCCTCTTTCTTTGGCTTTTAAAAATGATGATAATAACTAGGTGTTACAAGTCCACCCCCTTATATAGGTTTCATCCCTGAAACCTGTTATCCCTCAAACAAATCTGGGTAATGTTGTCTCATCTCTTCTTCAGTCTCTCACATAGACTCTGATCCCTTCCTGTGCTTCCACTGTACGCGCACAGGGGAACCACTTTATTCCACAACCTCTTCTCTTTACGGTCAACGATCGCCACTCGTTGCTCCATATAATTTAGTCGTTCATCTACCTCGATATCTTCCAGTGGTACAACCATATCCTCTTCTACTAAACATTTTCTTATGTACCTTGGGCTCAACTTGCCTCACTTTCTGAATCGAATGATACCTTTTTCAAGGTGAGACTTTCAACATAACTCTATCACTCACCTGGAACTCAATTGGTCTACGTCGTTTACCAGCATACGTCTTTTGACTGTCTTTAGCTGCCTTCATGAAGGCCTTGATCCTTTCCAGCTTCTCAATCGTAGCCTCGACCACCTTGATTGTAACACCTGGTTAGTTTAAAGTCAAGAAAGAAGAATAAAGTGAAAGAAAAGAAGGAAAAGAAATAAAAACCAAGTCTAGGGGTAAAAAGTGTCCAAAAGGACAAAATGTTTGAAAAGATAGTGATAAAGGTGGCATGGCCGCCCATCACCCTTTCTACACACAAAATTTTCAGATTTCTAGAGAGAGAAAGTAGCAGGAAGTAGAAAACTCTCGGGTTTGAAGAGAAAAAAGAAGAAAAGTGTGAATTTAAGGTAAGAATTCGTGTTTTTATGATGTTCTTAACCGGTTACGTCCTCGGGTCAATGCTTATGTGTGATTATATGTGTTCGGGTATGTTTTAGTGGGTTCTAGGCGCTTGAATTCTATTTGCAAACGAGTTTGGAAGAAGCCACACTCAAGAGCTGCAAAGGTGAGTTCTAGAACCCCTCTTTTACTGGTTTTTAACTGATTTTGGGGCTCGAAATGCATGAATATATGTTTTCATTTAACTGGGTTTCGGACCCGTATGTTTGAATGTGTGTATGATGATGTTATGTTATGATGTGTGACTATGTTCATGCTTGATGATGTATGATGGTGTTTCTAAGGATTAGAAGGTAATACCTAAGTCTAGAACATGATGAATAGGGACTGGGAACTGAAATCAGATGTTTTAAGCGCATAAGTTAAGTTTTTGAATCGGCCTAAGTGTTTGAAAGTCAATGTGGATGGAAAGGTTAATGGTGATGAACTAAGTCAATGCGGATGAACATTGACTAAGTGTATAAAATGCGAATGACAAATGCGGATGAAGTAAGTCAATGCAGATGAGCATTGACTAAGTATGGAAATGCGGATGATAAATGAGGATGAAGTAAGTCAATGCGGATGAACATTGACTAAGTATATGAAATGTGGATGAAAAATGCGAATGAAGTAAGTCAATGCAGATGAACATTGACTACGTATATGAAATGCGGATGACAAATGCGGATGAAGTAAGTCAATGCGGATGAACATTGACTAACTATATGAAATGCGGATGAGTAAGGGAAATGTGGATGACAAATGCGGATGAAGTAAGTCAATGCGGATGAAGCAAATCAAATGCGGATGAACAATAAGGTCAATGTGGATGAACACTTAGAATAATTCTAACTTTTTGGAGAAAAGGAGTAATGTAGGCTTTGACTTAGGAGATTCCCGGCAGCTATGTAAGTTGACTTTTGAAGCCATAGATGGTATGATGGGCATGTAATGATGTGTGATTGATGCATATGTATAATGATGATGTATGATGTTGTATGATTATACATGATGAATGTTATGAATGTATGATGATGCCCTGTATGATGATGATGACTGAATGTTATGTTCCTTATTATGATGTATCTTTATCTTTCCGTGGCTTTACGTGTTATGTTAATCAATGAACCGCAACTATTAAGTAACGTAAAGCGAAAGATAATGAAAGAGTAATATGATGAATGAATGCATGCATTAATAAATGAATGAATCTAAGAAGGCTTGCAAGCAAATGTATGGAGGTGCACACCCAATGAAGGTGTTAGCTCAACGGTGTGCGGGTTAGCTATCCCGAAGGATGCACACTGGGGTCCAATCTTTGTGATTGACCATATGAATGGGATCCTTTCCGGTTGCCCTAGGTGCTAGAGTCAGCTTCGTGCAGAATGTTCGAGGTCTATGAAAGACCTTAGGCTTAGTTACCCGCTTCGTGCATAATGTTCGGGGTTAGTATATGGCATCGATCCGGAATGAAAGAGAAAAGATAAATGGTGAATGTACTTGCCCTAGGTATTGGGGTCAGCTTCGTGCATAATGTTCGAGGTCTATGAAAGACCTCAGGCCCAGTTACCCGCTTCGTGCATAATATTCGGGGTAATGTACATGTCACTGGAAACAATGAACGTACGATTGAAAGTAAGAATGTACGAACGAATGGAAGTTAATGAATGAATGATGAAGATAATAATGATGTTATCTGTATATGTATGATGTATGATCGCATGAACGTAAAGAATGGTTTTTAATAAGAGAAAGCATGATTTATTTATAAAACTAGAACTCATTCAGCAACGCTGATTTTTATGCATTTTCCAGTTGGCATTTTAAATGGCATTCTTTTGTTAATGTTTTTGCATTGTAATGCGAACGAATGATGTTTTGAATGAACGCTTGTATTAACTTCTAAAAGCATTTGTAATGATATGAAAAGTTATTTTTATGTTTCCGTTGCAATGTTTTATGAATGATGAAATGTAAAGTGTAGGTTTTATGTGCGATGATTTAGCAGCTGTAGGCGTCCCAGGAATGGGGCCTTACAAGTTGGTATCAGAGCCAAAGTTTAAGTGAAATAGGTAAATTTTCAAAATTAACCTTAACTTAAACTGAGAATGGGACGGAAAGGGAAGGGATGCCAATCTGAGTAGCTGTGTGCCATGAGGTATTTTCATAAAGTTAACCGGTATTATGTGCGTATGTTATGTGGTTATGTGTTGCTCGTAGAATTAGATATTGATGTAGTCAGGATAGGTGATGCTTGGGGTATGGAGAGTAAAGTAAGTGGCTAATCACAATTGGCCACTGTAATTAGGGACTTACTATACTTGACATAAACAGAGCTGCTTCCTTGAATGATCGTGTTGGTGTTTGAATCTTTCAGTGTGTGTGTGTGAGGATGGCCAGTGGTAGATCATCTAAAGCTTCACGTGGTGGAGGTCGTGGTGCTGAACCACGGGTTACGAGAGGAAGGCCTAGGGCCGAAAAGGCGGTTTCTGAAGAACCAGAAACCCCTCAACCGGAGGGTGGAGATGAGAGTGCTAACCTGAGAGCCTCAGTGAAGGTAGCGGTTGTGGAGGAAGTGCATCAAGTCCTGCAGACGATCCTACCGTCTGTGGTGACCGAAGTGATAAAGGCATTTAGAGAAGGGGAGAAAAGGGAAAGGAGTAAACCTACGGGTGAAAGAAGAGAGCCCAAGACTGAGACGGTTCCGTCTGATGACAAAGAAGAAGAGGAAGAAGCAAAGCCTGTGCAGGAGGCGGCACGAGGCTGTAACTATGGGGCATTTCAACGGTGTAAGCCCCGTACCTTCGATGGTAATGGCACCGTTGCTGCTGCTCACTGATGGGTGAGAGAAATGGAAGCCGTCTTAAATATCAGCGAGTGCCGGAAGGACCAGAAAGTAAAGTTTGCTGTCCATTCTTTTGTGTACTAGGCTCTGTGCTGGTGGGACAATACAGTCCAAGCCGAGGGTAGTAGGGCCATTAGAAGAATGAGATGGTCTGAACTGAAAAGTTGGTGATTCAGGAGTTCTATCCACACCGGGAAATGGACAAGGTCGAGAGGGAATTCTTGCAACTGGAGGCGGGAACCATGACACACCAATAGTACACACCAAAGTTCAATGAAACACGTCTGGTGTCGGATCAGGTGACACCTCTCTCTCGAAAGATCAAGAGGTATATTGTTTACCGACGGACATTCGCAGGCACATGATCGCCGCCCGACGGAGCACATTTAGGTCAGCGGTGGATTTAGTAGGGAGATTGTATGATGAGAGGAATGTGGTTATGGTGGCTGAAGGTAGTCGGAAGGGTGGAGGTGATAGAAACTGGAATGGGAAGAGGTTTGGTCGGGGTGGTGCTTCGACGAGTAACAAGAAGAAATGGGTGGACGACCGCCGTGTAGCCACACCGGGTATGGGATCAAAAAAGTGTGGCAAGTGTGGGAAGGAGCACGGTGGCGAGTGTAGATGGGGGTTCAATGTTTGTTTCAAATGTGGGAAGCCTGGTCATATGGCTAGAGATTGCAGGGGTGCGAGGCGTTTCAACTGTGGAGAAAGTGGTCATATGGGTAAAGATTGTAAGAAGCCAAGTGCTAAGGGTTCCGGGGCGAAGAAGACGGGGAGTGAAGGACCAAGGGCGAGCGCCAGGGCATTCACTATGACACATGAGGAAGCTAGGAAAGACCCTGATGTTTTGTCCGGTATGTTTCTAGTAAACCAAACTTTACCTTCGGTGTTATTTGATTCTGGTGCCGGTAAAATTTTTATTTCTACTACTTTATGTGCTAAGATGGCTGTTAGTAGTAGACATGTTGATGCGCCCTTCGATGTAGAAACTGCCATAGGTAAGTCTACCAGGATCTCTGAGATAATAGAGAACTGTGATGTGGAGCTAGAAGGTCATAAGTTTCCTGTTAGACCATTTGTGATGACCTTAGGTGGTTTTGATTTGGTTCTTGGATGGATTGTTAGCAGACTACGGGGCGAACATTGTGTGTCGCAAGAAGATGATTTTTCTAATAGCGCCTGACGGGAGTTTGGTAAATGTCTATGGAGATCGGGTCATGATGATCCCGAAAGTGATCTCAATGGCGTTGGCGGGAAAGTGTATGAGGCGTGGGTGTAGCGCCTATTTGGCCTATGTAAAGGATGTGGATACGCCAACACCACAACTGTTTGATGTACTGGTTGTGTGTGACTTTCCGAACGTGCTCCGAGAATATTTATCAGGAGTGCCACCCGACCGAGAGATCGAGTTTCGGATTGATCTGATACCGGGTGCCCAACCTATTGCCAAGGCACCATATCGGTTGGCCCCGACAGAAATGAAAAAGTTGATGGAACAGTTGCAAGAGCTGCTGGATAAGGGGTTCATCAAACCGAGTATCTCTCCTTGGGGTGCTCTGGTCCTGTTTGTGAAGAAAAGGACGGTAGCATGAGGATGTGCATTGACTAGCGTGAGTTGAACAAGCTGACAGTGAAGAACCGATACCCCTTCCCGAGAATAGATGATTTGTTTGATCAGCTTCAAGGTGCCAGTTGGTTTTCAAGGATAGATCTTTGATCTGGTTACCATCAGTTGAAGGTGAAGGAGCAAGATATCCCTAAAACAGCTTTTCGCACACGCTACGGTCACTACGACTTTCTTGTCATGTCTTTTGGTTTGACCAATGTGCCAGCTGCTTTTATGGACCTGATGAACTATGTGTGTCAGCCTATGTTGGATAAGTCAGTGATTGTGTTTATTGATGATATCCTGATTTATTCAAAGAGCGAGATTGAGCATGTCGATCACATTCGGGTGGTTTTGGAGACGTTGAGGAAGGAGAAACTGTATGCCAAATTCTCCAAGTGCGCATTTTGGTTGCGTGAAGTTTAGTTCTTGGGTCATGTGGTGAATCCTGGGGGGATCATGGTGGACCCCGCTAAGGTGGAGGCAGTGATGCAATGAAAATCTCCAAAGACGCCATCCGAGATTCGCAGTTTCTTGGGTTTGGCGGATTACTACAGGAGATTCATTCAAGACATCTCTAAGATTGCTTCTCCACTAACTAAGTTGACTCGGAAGGATGTGAAGTTTTTATGGGGTCAAGCCCAAGAGAAGGCGTTCGAAGAATTGAAGGCGAGATTGACTCAAGCTCGTGTTCTGTCATTACCCGATGGGAGTGAAGATCTGGTGGTTTATTCTGATGCTTCTACTCGAGGTTAGGGTGTGTACTAATGCAGAGGGGGAAGGTTATAGCCTATGCATCCCGATAGTTAAAGGTTCATGAGGTCAATTATCCTACTCATGACTTGGAGCTAGCAGCCGTGGTCTTTGCGTTAAAGATTTGGAGCACTATCTGTACGGACGAAGTGCACCATTTTCACTGACCACAAGAGCTTGAAGTACTTCTTTGAGCAGAAGGACCTAAACATGAGACAAATAAGATGGTTGGAGCTCATAAAAGACTATGATTGCCAGATCCACTACCATTCGGGCAAAGCCAATATGGTGGCGGATGCCCATAGCCGAAAGGAGAGACCCGAGCCATTTCGGGTGACAGCTTATCAGTTGGCTATGACCTCCGAATTAATGAAGCAAGTCAAAGAGTTTCAAGATGAGGCATTGAAAGAAGATCATCTTAACTCTGAAAGAATGAGAGGTCTGGTTGGGAAATTGCTTAAAACACATTCGGTGTTAGAATCCAGTTTGGATGAATGTGGATTCCTTGTTTTGGGGATCTACGGGTGAATATTATGGAGGAAGCTCATAAGACTTGATACTCTATTCATCCCGGTTCTATGAAAATGTACCAAGACCTGAAGAAGGATTATTGGTGGCCAGGTATAAAGCATGACATGGTGGAGTATGTGAGTAAATGCCTTACTTTTCTACAGCTGAAGGCTGAGCATCAGAAGCCGTATGGAAAGATCCAACCCTTGGACATACCGGAGAGGGTATGATGCCATATGGATTTCATTATGAGGTTTCCGCGTACCCCGAAAGGGTATGATGCCATATGGGTGATTGTTGACCGTCTAACGAAGAGTGCTCACTTCCTACCAATCCGCGCGACATAGTCATCTGAGAGGTTCGCTAACCTGTTCATCAAAGAGATTGTAACTCGTCATGGTGTGCCGGTGTTTATTGTATCTAATCGTGACACCCGGTTTACATCCAAATTTTGAAAGAAATTCCACGACGCCATGGGAACGAGGTTACATATTAGCACGTCTTACCATCCCCAGACTGATGGTCAGTCCGAAAGGACCATTTAGACCTTGGAGGACATGCTTTGGGCATGTGTTATTAATTTTGGGGGAAGTTGGTATGACCATCTACCGTTAGCCGAATTCTCATACAACAACAGCTATCATGCCAGCACTGATATGCCACCATATGAGATGCTATACGGTAGGAGATGCAGAACACCCATTTGTTGGGGTGATATTGGTCAGAAGGAATTGGGGAGCGTCGAGGTAATCGAGGCTACGACTAAGAAGCTTGTGCAAATTAAAGCCTTCATGAAGGTAGCCAAAGATAGACAGAAGTCGTATGCCGATAAACAACACAGACCGATTGATTTCCAGGTGGGTGACCGGGTTATGTTGAAGGTCTCACCTTGGAAGGGTATCATTCATTTCTGAAAGCGGGGCAAGTTGAGCCTCAGATACATAGGCCCTTTCTGAATCGTTGCTCGAGTAGGAGAGGTGGCCTATACACTGGAGTTACCAGAAGTGTTAAGTGGAATTCACCCGACATTCCATGTATCTCATCTAAGAAAGTGCTTAGCTGATGAAGACGTGATTGTTCCACTGGAGGATATCGAAGCAGACGAACGGCTCACTTACGTGGAGCAACCGGTGGCAATCATAGATCGAAAGGAAAAGAGGCTGAGAAATAAAGTGGTTCCCCTTGTACGTGTACCGTGGAAGCACAGGAAGGGATTCGAGTCAACGTGGGAGACTGAAGAAGAAATGAAGCAGCATTACCCACGTTTGTTCAAGGAATAACAAGTTTCGAGGACGAAACCCAAATAAGGGGGGTGGACTTGTAACACCCGGTTATTTTAAAGTCGAGAAAGAAGAATAAAGTGAAAGAAAAAAAGGAAAAGAAATAAAACCCAAGTCTAGGGGTAAAAAGTGTCCAAAAGGACAAAATATTTGAAAAGTTGGTGATAAAGGTGGCATGGCCGCCCATCACCCTTTCTACACACAAAATTTTCAGATTTGTAGAGAGAGAGAAGCAGGAAGTAGAGAACTCTTGGGTTTAAAGAGAAACAAGAAGAAAAGTGTGAATTTAAGGTAAGAATTCATGTTTTTATGATGTTCTTAACCGGTTATGTCCTCGGGTCTATGCTTATGTGTGATTATATGTGTTCGGGTATGTTTTTAGTGGGTTCTAGGCGGTTGAATTCTATTTGCAAATGAGTTTGGAAGAAGCCACACTCAAGAGCTGCAAAGGTGAGTTCTAGAACCCCTCTTTTACTGGTTTTTAACTGATTTTGAGGCTGGAAATGCATGAATGTATGTTTTCATTTAACTGGGTTTCGGACCCGTATGTTTGAATGTGTGTATGATGATGTTATGTTATGATATGTGACTATGTTCATGCTTGATGATGTATGATGGTGTTTCTAAGGCTTACAAGGTAATACCTAAGTCTAGAACATGATGAATAGGGACTGGGAACTGAAATTTGATGTTTTTGGCACATAAGTTAAGTTTTTGAATCGGCCTAAGTGTTTGAAAGTCAATGCAAATGGAAAGGTTAATGGGGATGAAATAAGTAAATGCGGATGAACATTGACTAAGTATACGAAATGCGGATGACAAATGCGGATGAAGTAAGTCAATGCGGATGAGCATTGACTAAGTATGGAAATGCGGATGAAGTAAGTCAATGCGGATGAACATTGACTAAGCATATGAAATGCGGATGAAGTAAGTCAATACGAATGAACATTGACTAAGTATATGAAATGCAGATGACACATGCGGATGAAGTAAGTCAATGCGGATGAACATTG
This sequence comes from Flaveria trinervia, assembly GCA_025506515.1. Lineage (NCBI taxonomy): Eukaryota > Viridiplantae > Streptophyta > Magnoliopsida > Asterales > Asteraceae > Flaveria > Flaveria trinervia. The sequence goes on from CM046444.1 coordinate 77,776,012, forward strand.
ACTAACTATATGAAATACGGATGAGTAAGGCGAATGCGGATGACAAATGCAGATGAAGTAAGTCAATGCGGATGAAGCAAATCAAATGTGGATGAACACTTAGAATAATTCTGACTTTTTGGAGAAAAGGGGTAATGTAGGCTTTGACTTAGGAGATTCCCGGGGGCTATGTAAGTTGACTTTTGAAGCCATAGATGGTATGATGGACATGTAATGATGTGTGATTGATGCATATGTATAATGATGATGTATGATGTTGTATGATTATACATGATGAATGTTATGAATGTATGATGATGCCCTGTATGATGATGATGACTGAATGTTATGTTCTTATTATGACGTATGTTTATCTTTCCGTGGCTTTACGTGTTATGTTAATCAATGAACCGCAACTATTAAGTAACGTAAAGCGAAAGATAATGAAAGAGTAATATGATGAATGAATGCATGCATTAATAAATGAATGAATCTAAGAAGGCTTGCAAGCAAATGTATGGAGGTGCACACCCAATGAAGGTGTTAGCTCAACGGTGTGCGGGTTAGCTACCCCGAAGGATGCACACTGGGGTCCAATCTTTGTGATTGACCATATGAATGGGATCCTTTCCGCTTGCCCTAGGTGCTAGAGTCAGCTTCGTGCAGAATGTTCAAGGTCTATGAAAGACCTTAGGCTCAGTTACCCGCTTCGTGCACAATGTTCGGGGTATAGTATATGGCATTGATCCGGAATGAAAGAGAAAAGATAAATGGTCAATGTACTTGCCCTAGGTACTGGGGTCAGCTTCATGCATAATGTTCGAGGTCTATGAAAGACTTCAGGCCCAGTTACCCGCTTCGTGCACAATGTTCGGGGTAATGTACATGTCACTGGAAATAATGAACGTACAATTGAAAGTAAGAATGTACGAACGAATGGAAGTTAATGAATGAATGATGAAGATAATAATGATGTTATCTGTATATGTATGATGTATGATCGCATGAACGTAAAGAATGGTTTTTAACAAGAGAAAGCATGATTTATTTATAAAACTAGAACTCACTCAGCAACGCTTATTTTTATGCATTTTTCAGTTGGCAAGTGAGCATTGCTAAGGATGGCATGGAGCAGCTACTTGGCATTTCAAATGGCATTCTTTTGTTAATGTTTTTGCATCGTAATCCGAACGAATGATGTTTTGAAATGAACATTTGTATTAGCTTGCAAAAGCATTTGTAATGATATGAAAAGTTATTTTTATGTTTCCGCTGCAATGTTTTATATATGATTATATGTAAAGTGTAGGTTTTATGTGCGGTGATTACCAGCTGTACGCGTCCTAGGACGGGGCCTTAAATTGATGCTCCCTAATTATTTTTGGCCTATATCACCCCAACAAACGGTTGTTCTACATCCCCTACCATATAGCATCTCATAAGGAGACATACCAATACTGGCATGATAACTGTTGTTATATGAGAACTCAGCTAACGGTAAGTGGTCATCCTAACTTCCTCCAAGACCCATGCCCGGAGCATATCTTCCAATGTCTGAATGGTCCTTTTCGAGTGACCATCCGTCTGAGGATGATAAGCCGTGCTAATATGTAACCTCGTCCCCATTGCGTCGTGAAATTTACTCCAAAATTTAGATGTAAACCGGGTATCACGATCAGACATGATAGACACGGGCAAACCATGACGGGTTACAATCCCTTTAATGAACGAATCCACCAACCTCTAAGGTGAATAAGTCTCGCGAATCGGTAGGAAGTGAGCACTCTTCATCAAACGGTCAACTACCACCCATATTGCATCATAACTTCGCGCAGTATGCGGAAGCTTCGTAATAAAATCCATGGTGATTTGCCCCCACTTCCACTCGCGTATATCCAAAAGTTGGATCTTCCCATACGGCTTTTGGTGCTCGGCCTTCACTTGTAAACAAGTAAGACATTTTCTCACATACTCCACCACATCACACTTCATACCCGGCCACCAAAGTTGGATCTTTCTTCATGTCTTGGTACATCTTCGTATCACTGGGATGGATAGAGTATCGAGTCTTATGAGCTTCATCCATAATCTTCACACGTAGATTCCCAAAACGAGGAATCCACATCCGCCCAAATCGGGTCCTGACACCGAGTGTGTTTTCACCTAATTCCACAACTAGACCTTTCATTCTTTCGGCGTTAAGATAATCTTCTTTAATTGCCTTATCTTGAAACTCTTTGACTTGCTTCATCACCTCAGAGGTCATAACCAACTGATAAGCCTTCACTCGAATCGGCTCGGGTCTCTCCTTTCGACTAAGGGCGTCCTCCACCACGTTGGCTCTGCCCGGATGGTAATGGATCTCACAATCATAGTCTTTTATGATCTTCAACCATCCCCTCTGCCTCATGTTTAAGTCTTTCTGCTCTAAGAAGTACTTCAAGCTCTTATGGTCGGTGAATATGGTGCACTTCGTCCCGTATAAGTAGTGCCTCCAAATCTTTAACGCGAAGACCACGACTGCTAGCTCCATGTCATGAGTTGGATAATTAACCTTTTGAACTTTCCACTCTAGGGATGCATAGGCCATAACCTTTCCTCTTTGCATCAACACACATCCCAACCCTGAGTAGGAGGCATCTGAGTAAACCACCAAATCTTCACTTCCATCTGGTAACGACAAAACAGTAGCTTTAGTCAATCTTGACTTTAACTCCTCGAATGCCTTCGCTTGAGCTTGACCCCATACAAACTTTACATCCTTACAGGTAAATTCGGTTAGTGGAGAAGCGATCTTAGAGAAGTCTTGAATAAACCTTCTGTAATAGCCCGTCATACCCAAGAAACTACGAATCTCACATGGCGTCTTTGGAGGCTTCCATTGCATCACCGCCTCCACCTTTGTTGGGTCCACCATAATCCCCTCAGGATTAACCACATGATGCAAGATATGAACCACGCGCAACCTGAATTCGCACTTGGAGAATTTAGCATACAGCTTCTCCCTCCTCAAAGTCTCCAACACCTGTCAAAGGTGACCGGCATGCTCCTCTTCACTCTTGGAATAAATCAAGATATCATTGACAAACACAATCACTGATTTATCAAACATTGGCTGACACACTCGATTCATCAAGTCCATAAAAGCAGCTGGCGTATTGGTCAAACAAAATGACATAACGAGGAACTCATAGTGACCATAACGCTTGCGAATAGCTGTTTTAGGTATATCCTGCTCTTTCACCTTTAGCTAATGATAACCAGATCGAAGGTCTATCCTCGAGAACCAACTGGGACCTTGAAGCTAGTCAAATAGGTCATCAATTCTTGGTAACGGGTATTGGTTCTTTATTGTCAACTTATTCAGCTAACGGTAGTCGATACACATCCTCATGCTACCGTCTTTCTTCTTCACAAATAAGACCGGAGAACCCCAAGGAGAGATACTCGGTCGAATGAACCTCTTATCAAGTAACTCCTGCAGTTGCTCCATCAACTCCTTCTGTAAGGCCTCGTTCCCGGGCACCTCACAGTTGGTCATTCATTGCACTCAAAAAATTATAAAATGTACATTAATTTTGCAACGGAATTTAAAACTTTCATTTATAATTAAAAACATGTCAATTACAACATCTGTTTTCATCTCAAAAAACAAGACATGTCAAAATACGGATGCCAGCCTCAAAACGCTCCCAGTAGCTTATGCATCCATGCCTGTAACTCCTCAGCATCAACATATACCTGCCAACTATCATGCATACAAAAGTCAGCGACGCTGAGTGAGTTCTAGTTTTATAATAAAACATACTTTTCTGTGTTAAAACCATTTATTCCAAAACATACTATACTTTACAACCGTTCGTGATCATGCATCATACGTACATACAGATAATATCATTATTATCTTCGTCATTACGTTCATTAGCTTTGTTCGTTTAACATATTACATTATCGTTCACTTCTCTTTCTAGATCCGGTTAGACTTTACCCTCTTCGTGGCACTCAGCCATGATTACTGAGGTCGAATGACAAGGATCCTATTTTGTACTTTATTATGATAATCTACTTACGTTCATTCATATGTCCATTCTATCATACATGATATTTCGTTCATTACTCTTTATCACTCGAATCTTGTCTCTTGCAATATCCCCGACTCATGCTCGAAAGCTGATGCTGTGTCGGGGCCTGCTCACAAACCCCCGACTCATGTCCGAAGACTGACACAGCACCGGGATACGCGACAAAGATCCCATACGAGTCAGTCACAGAGATTGAACTCCATCCGAGTCTGTTGCAACACAAAGTCGCTCATCTTATTTTCTCGTCTCATGGACAAAGACCTCTGTCGAGTCTGTTGCAACACAGAGTCGCTCACCTCATAACTATGCTTGGCTTTATGCTACACCCCCGAAGTTATACATAACTCGGGTAACAACACCCCCACCGAAGTGGGTAACAACACCCCACTGAAGTGGGTAACAACACTCCCACCAAAGTGGGTAACACCTCTGAAGGTCAGTCACATAGACTGGAACCTTTGCATGCACACTTTAGGATTTGCTGAACCTCACGCGGTAGAGCTTAAGGCATTAAGAGCAGTGCACCTTTGTACATATTGCTTTCAAGCCTCTCTATAGTTCTCTCTTTATTCATTTATTCATGCATGCATTCATTCATTACATTCATCTTTTCATTATCTTCCACTTTATGTTACATAATACTTTCATTACATTTATTAACATTCAACGCAAAGCCAAGGGAAGACATACATACATAATAAGGAACATACATAAACATAAACATATACCATCACCATCATACACACATCAAACATAAGCCATCACATCATAACCAGGCCTATCTCCCTAATTTACCCTTGAAAACCACTTAGAAAACCTCAAGTCCAAAGTGGGCGCATGGGTACTTCCAGGCGCATGAGCATAAAATTCTAAGTATAAAACAGTCTGGGCGCATGGGCACTATTTGGGCGTTTCTGCCCTGTTTGGGTGCATCACCAATCACAGTCGTTTCAAGCACTTGGGTGCATGGGCACTGTTTAGGCGCATGGCCAATACTTAATCGTTTCAATCACTGGGATGCATGGGCACTGTTTGGGCGCATGGTCCACACTTAGCCTTTTCATTACTTGGGCGCATGGGCACTATTTAGGCGCATGGCCACACTTGGGCGCATGGCCACACTTGGGCGCATGGCCAACACTTAGGCGTCTGGTCTCTCATGCTAGACGCATGGACAGCTGTTTGGGCGCATGAACCACTGTTTATGTTCATCAAACATTCTGAATTATTTTCTATGCTACCAATTTCACCCGATTATCATTCTAAGCATACTCAAACACAGATCTAACATACTAAGGCCATCTAAGCATGCTAAACATCATCTCTAACCCATAATCAACACTATAACATACATACATGCATACAACATTGGAACATAAAGTTGTAAACCCACAGTTTCTTTCAAAATGTTTACTTAGTATGCATAATAGCCCCAAATCAGTTAAAAATCAGTGAAAGAGGGGTTCCAGAAACTCACCTTGAGCAGCCTTTGGGCAACACACTTCGAGTTCGAGACCCACCTTCGATTCAGCTCTTGAGTCCTAAAAACAAACTCTAAACAACTAGAACTTTGGTCAAGAACTCGAAACCCAGCTGAAACCAAGCTCAAACAAGATAATACTTACCTTTTTCAGCTTCTTCTTCCTCTTTCTCTCCCAAAACATCCTAACAAAGTGTGCAAGTTAAAAAAATCAATCTATGGATTGAAACAAGCATGGAGAAGTTGGAATCACTGTTTTGATGAAGAAGTAATTAAATTTGGATTCATCAAGAACGCTGATGAAGCTTGTGTATATAAGAAAGATAGTGGGAGCATCATCACTTTCCTAGTATTGTATGTTGATGACATACTACTATTTGGAAATGACATTCCAACCTTGGAAGGTGTAAAAACCTAGCTTGGAAGTTGTTTTTCCATCAAGCATCTCAATTTTACTACATGGAATCTTCCGGATTGATCATAAGTAAATTTGAGTAAAGGCGAATATCATTTGGTATCCTCCAACCTGAGATACATATTGGGTTTTGATATTCACCAAATATTATACCTTGAGCTAGTTCTTCGCTGCTCTGAAATAATGGGCAGTACATAGGGGTATGTTCAAGTATGACACGAGGTGATTGTGAAAAACGTATGTAGTCAAGATGGAATTTGTTCCTCTTATTCGTTGAGAGCAAGATGTCTAAGGCCTGATTAAGTTTACCTTTTTCAGCTTCTTCTTCCTATTTTGCTCTCTAGAACCGGGCTCTCTCTCTTGTTCTTCCTTCGAGAGCAAAGCAGCTTTCTGCTTTGATATGGGCGACCATGCCCTTTAAAATCTTAAAATAATAAGATTTGTACTTTGTACACTTTTTCCCCTTCCATTTATGCACAATTTCCATTCCTTCCGCTTACTTTTCTTTTCCTTCCGTTTAAATAGAAATTTCAGGGTGTTACAAGTCTACCCCCCTTAAAGAGGTTTCGTCCCCGAAACCTGCCGCTTCTCGAACAGTTACGGGTAACACTGTCTCACCTCTTCTTGATCTTGCATTTAAACTCAGATCCCTTTAGGCTTCACTGCACCCGCACAAGTGAAACCATCATCCTCCTTAGTCTATTCTCTCCTTCTTATTAGTAATGGTCACCAGTTGCTCCTCGTGGTTGGATACTCTGTCCATCTTAGTATTCTCTAGTAGCATGATCATATCCTCATCGGTTGAGCTCTTTCTTAGACGAGATGTATGCAATATCAGATGAATTCCACTTAACTCATCAGGTAGCTCCAGTCGATGTGCCACTTCTCCTACCTGAGCAACAACTGAGAATGACCCTCTACACTTTAATATTAGCTTTACTTGATTTCAAATCAAGTAATCCGCTTTCCTGGTCGAAGCCTTCCTCATACTTCGTTGTCGTAGGTTGTCACCGAAATCTAGTTGTGCACGGTTGATCAATCCATCTTCTTGCAACACTTGGGGTTTGAGTCATAGACTACTGATTAACTCACCCAGAGATGCATGTCTACCTACCTATGTCTGTCTTGAATAGCCTAGTAGGAACAAGTGCTCTCTCTCAATTCTATCGCGCAACCCTCTAGGGCATTAGGTTACCTGGTAGACTTACTAATAGCAATTCTTACATCGAAGGTGTCATACCCCCAAACCACAGCGGTTTCCCGCGGGGTGCGAACATCATGATTTCATAGTCACTGATCGACCACTACATGCTTTTGTAAAACATACATCTCAAATAAGTTTAAAATACATCATTGTTCAAAGTTAAATTTGCGGAAGCAATAGTAATAAGGTAAATTGTTTCAAAACATGACAATTACGAAAATGAATGTCCCAAATAGCATGAATGGCCCTAAACATGAGATGTTCCATGCTAGCTTAACTTGGTGCATCTATCAATTACCTGAGAAAACATGCATGAAAAATGTCAACATAAAGTTGGTGAGTTCACAGGTTTGAAAGTAATAGTAAACAGTGTAATGGACCACAAGTCTTTCCATGATTTGATTGTTGATCATACAATACTACAATATGATTGGTCTGTACGTATGATTGGTCTGTACTACAATATGATTGGTCTGTACAATACAATACAACATAAAGTCTTTCCATGAAACTCACCTGTAATGCACACGTGAATACTAGGAATAGTCTGTACGTATGATTGGTCTAGGAATCTCCTAAACAAAATCACAATATATTCATGAGGTCATGATTACTAACCCCAGATGGTCATGCATAACTCATCCACAAAGTTAGTTTTGAAAATGTCACTTGACTAATTAGACACGTCGAGTCGTAAATGTTTTATTTAGATTTTTGTCTTCATATCTATCTTCCTAAAAGTACATAATGTATTAAATGTGTTTTATATTAAGTATAATGGTATTATACTTTCCATGTGTATGGGTTTCCCTTTTTTATCAATTATCTTTAGAAGTTTACTTTATATAAATATGGGCATTTGACAGAATCAAAGGGATTTTTGGGTTTGGTTGTCATCCTCTTTTCATGATACAAACATTTTTTATAAAATCTGATATTTTTACCATATTTAGATCTATGTCTTAGGATTCCAAAAAGGTATAGCTTGCAATATTTAGCTAGGTTTAAGTCCCTCGAAATGGGTCATGAAGCAATAGATGTCAGTGCAGCATTTTTCTGTACATGTCCAGGGATTTCACCTTTTTGAGGGGTCAAACCTTACATTCACAAATAGAGACTATAGTACTTTTAAACCTAACACTTTAAGCTAAGTTACCACGGAAGGAAAATCTCCATTTATTTACTTTAAGCGTAACTTATGCCTCAATCTTTCTGCCCTATCTATTCTGCCAAAAATTCAGGTTCAACACTTTGATCATGTTTGTACGTTTTGGATAGGTTATACTCATCTAAAAATTTCAAGGTTGGATGAGTTAAAAACTAGACATCCTAAATTTAATGTTAGGCTCAAGAAACTGTTCATTTGACCATTTTTAGGTCGAGTTATGGTGTCAAAAACACAGAACATGAATCTGCTAGAAATTGTCTTACATGTTTTGTTACTTTTTAAACTTTGCTAGAGCATTTTGGATGAGTTAGTGAACATGAACACATCATGGTGATGTATAGAAGATTAGAAACAAGGTGCTAACCTTAAAAAAGTAAGGAGAAAGAGATGGTAATCTTGAAATGCAAGGAAAAAGAAGACTTGATCCTTTGAACTAAGAACTAACCAAGGAAAAGTAGAGAAGATGTTGTAGGATGCTTGAAAGCTTTAAAATCATTGGTCTTCAACGATAACACTTGAATCATCAAATATTTGTAGAATACAAGTTGCAAATAATATGAGGTAGTGGAGGTGGTGTCTTGGCCGATTTTTAGAGAGGGAGAGGAGGAGAGGAGATGTTGGGTGTGGTGGTGTATAATGCACATCTACTTATAAAGCCAAGTCATGCATTAGATCCACCTCTCTTGGTGTCTTGCTAGACACATATGTCAAATGGATGAAAGATGGAGGTGGTCATTTATGGAAGGGCAACACGATGCTTTAAATCATGTAAAAGTTGTTAACAAAGATGGTAAGTCTTGAGCTTCACAAAAGGCAAACTTGTCTTGTGAGGATTTGACAAGGGAGAAGAGAAAAAGATGTGGGGGGGAGGGGATAAGTGGACGGTTATGGGGGTGGGAAATGAGTTGATTCTTCAATTTTATGTAGTATTTGGTATTTGGGTGGTATTTGTTGCATTATAGTAATTTATATATATATATTTAATATTTTTACTCCTTACTTTTAAAATACATTAAAATTGTATAAGTACTTGTATAATATCATATCATTAATATTTATGATATGTTAATGATACATCATGTATTTAGTATTTACGTTAAAAGGATTCGTTCAGGGTAAAATATCAATTACACGATTGGGTTATTTATAAATTTAAGTTTTTCCCATGTATTTAATTTGAAATCTAAAATACTTTGAACCAATGGAATATAAAATACTTTGAAATACCTTAAAGTACATTAGTATATATATATTAATTATCACCAATGTTCGTGTGTGCCGGTTGTATCGCATGTATAAATGGTAATTACGCCGAATCACCGATGCATGAAATGTAATGCTTGAAATTTTGCAATATGTGAAATTTTTCAATGCATGAAACGACTTTAATAATTGGAATTTAATTGAAAATCAAGTATTATAGATGTAATATAACCAAGTCAAGGTCGGGTATTGACCTGAAATTGCCAGTTTTCACAGAAGGGCTCATCGATCTCCCTACCCCTACCGTGCAACATCATAGAAAATAGCGGCAACAAAACTACTACGTGTCACAATTAAAGAATAGATGCATAAATCTAAACTTGCAAGAACGTACCTGACGTTACCTCGGAGTCGGACCTAGCCTCCTCCCGGTCATAGCGAAGGCTCTAGCTCTCACCCTCTGTTCTCCTTCCTCGTACCGGAGCTTCCTCCGATCTTCTTCGTTCCCGAACCTTCCGCTCTCGGCTTCTTACAATCCTGCTCATGTGACCTTCCTCACCACAGGAATAACACCTCCCCATACCACAGTTCTTTGCCGTATTTCCGGTCCTCCCACAACGAAAACAGACATTTTCCCCCAATCTACATTCCCCGAGGTGCATGTGTCCACACTTGTCACACCTTTTCGACCCGGCAGCAGTTAGACCACACGCTGATCATTCACTCGTGCACCTTTGCCACCTGGAGCGGCTTCGCCATGTTCCAATCGCTTCCCATTGCATTCTGGATCACCTACTCCTTTCTTGCTACTTTCAGTCACCGTCACAGATCATTCATCTTACAATCTCCCCGCCAAATCGACCGCCGACCTAAACGTGCTCGGTCGGGCAGCAATCATATGCCTACGGATGTCCGCCGGCAAGCCCTGAATGTACCTCTTGATCTTTCGTGAAAGAGGTGTCACCAGATCCGGCACCAGACGTGCCATCTCATTGAATTTAGCGGTATATTGCTGATGTGTCATCGTTCCCGCCTCCAGCTGCAAGAACTCTCTTTCAACTTTGTCCATCTCACGGTGAGGACAGAATTCCTCAATCACCAACCTTTTCAACTCTGGCCATCGCATCCTCCCGATAGCCCTGCTTCCCTCAACCTGGACGATATTGTCCCACCAACACAAGGCTGAGTCCACAAAAATGGGTAGCAAACTTCACCTTTTGATCCTCCCGACACTCACTGATATTCAATACCGCTTCCATCTCTCCCCCCCATCGGTGAGCAGTAGCAGCAGTGTTGTTTCCATCAAAATTTGGGGGATTGCATCATTGAAACGCCCCATAGTTACAGTCTCGTGCCGCCTCCAGCGCAGGCGCTTCCTCCTCGTCATCGAAGAAAACCGTTTCAGTCTCGGGTCGTCTTCTTTCGCCCGAAGACCTACCCATTTCCTGTCTCTCCTCATCTCTAACAGCCTTATAACTTCGGTCACCACTGATGGTAAGATCGTTTGCATGACCTGATGCACTTTCTCCATGACTTCCTCTCTCATTGAGGCCCTCTGATTAGAATTCTCATCACCACCCTCCTGATGAGGGGCCTCGGGTTCCTCATGGGCTGCTCCTTCAGCCCTAGACCTTCCTCTTGTGACCCGTGGTTCAGCACCACGTCCACCACCACCTCCACCTCGTGAAGCTTTCGAAGATCTACCACCAACCATCTTCTAACACACTATAAGATTCAAACACTAACGCGGTCATTCAGGTAATAACTCAGTTTATGTCAAGTATAGTAAGTCCCTAATTACAGTGGCTAGTTGTGATTAGCCACTTACTTTACTCTTCATACCCCAAGCATTTCCTATCCCGACTACATCAGTATCTAAATCTACACATAAGCACACAAGCCACATAACATTTGCACATAATGCCGGTTAACGTTAACTTACATAAAACGTTTACATAAAACCTTTACCTGCAGGCACGTAGCTACTAGGACTGGCATCCCTTTTCCTTTTAGTCCCATTCTCAGTTTTAGATTAGGTTTTTTTCAAAATATTTACCCGATTCGCTTAAACTTTTGCTCTGATACCAACTTGTAAGGCCCCGTTCCCGGGCACCTCACAGTTGGTCATTCATTGCACTCAAAACATTATAAAATGTATCTTAATTTTTCAGTGGAATTTAAAACTTTCATTTATAATTAAAAACATCTCAATTACAACATCTGTTTTCATCTCAAAGTACAAGACATGTCAAAATACGGATGCCAGCCTCAAAACGCTCCCAGTAGCTTATGCATCCATGCTGTAACTCCTCAGCATCAACATATACCGGCCAACTATCATGCATACAAAAGTCAGCGATACTGAGTGAGTTCTAGTTTTATAATAAAACATACTTTTCTGTGTTAAAACCGTTCTTTACTTTATTCCAAAACATACTATACTTTACAACCGTTCGTGATCATGCATCATACGTACATACAGATAATAATATTATCTTCGTCATTACATTCGTTAGCTTTGTTCATTCAACGTATTACATTATCGTTCACTTCTCTTTCTAGATTCGGTCAGACATTACCCTCTTCGTGGCACTCAGCCACGATTACTGAGGTCGAATGACAAGGATCCTGTTCAGTACATTATTACGATAATTCATTAACGTTCATTCATACGTCGTTCTTTCATACATTATCTTTCCTTTATTACTCGAATCTTGTCTCGTGCAATATCCCCGACTCATGCTCGAAAGCTGATGTTGTGCCAGGGCCTGCTCACAAACCCCCGACTCATGTCCGAAGACTGACACAACACCGGGATACACGGACAAAGATCCCATGTGAGTCAATCACAGGGATTGAGCTCCATCCGAGTTTGTTGCAACACATAGTCGCTCACCTCATTATCTCGTCTCATGGACAAAGACCTCTGCCGAGTCTGTTGCGACACAGAGTCACTCAACTCATAACTATGCTTGGCTTTATGCCACACCCCCAAAGTTATACATAACCTGGGTAACAACACCCCCACCAAAGTGGGTAACAACACCCCCACCGAGGTGGGTAACAACACCCCCACCGAAGTGGGTAACAACACCCCACCGAAGTGGGTAACAACACCCCCACCGAAGTAGGTAACAACACCCCCACCGAAGTGGGTAACAACACCCCCACCGAAGTGGGTAACAACACCCCCACCGAAGTGGGTAACAACACCCCCACCGAAGTGGGTAACAACACCCCCACCGAAGTGGGTAACAACACCCCCACCGAAGTGGGTAACACCTCTAAAGGTCAATCACATAGACTGGAACCCTTGTGTGCACACTTTAGGATTTGCTGAACCTCACGCGGTAGAGCTTAAGGCATTAAGAGTTGTGCACCTTTGTACATATTGCTTTCAAGCCTCTCTATACCTCTCTTTATTCATTTATTCATGCATGCGTTAATTCATTATGTTCCTCTTTTCATTATCTTAAAATTTATGTTACATAATACTTTCATTACATTTATTAACGTTCAACGCAAAGCCAAGGGAAGACATACATACATAATAAGGAACATACATAAACATAAACATATACCATCACCATCATACACACATCAAACATAAGCCATCACATCATAACCAGGCCTGTCTCCCCAATTTACCCCTTGAAAACCACTTAGAAAACCTCAAGTCCAAAGTCGGCGCATGGGTCCTTCCAGGCGTATGAGCATAAAATTCTAAGTATAAAACAGTCTGGGTGCATGGGCACTGTTTGGGCGTTTCTGCCCTGTTCAGGCGCATCACCAATCACAGCCGTTTCAAGCACTTGGGCACATGGGCACTGTTTAGGCGCATGGACAATACTTAGCCATTTCAAACACTAGGACTCATAGGCACTATTTGGGCGCATGGTCCACACTTAGCCTTTTCATCACTTGGGCGCATGGGCACTATTTAGGCGCGTGGCCACACTTGGGCGCATGGTAACACTTAGGCGTCTGGTCTCTCATGTTGGACGTGTGGACAACTATTTGGGTGCATGAACCACTGTTCATGTTCATCAGACATTCTGAATTATTTTCTATGCTACCAATTTCACCCGATTATCATTCTAAGCATACCCAAACACAAATCTAACATACTAGGCCATCTAAGCATGCTAAACATCATCTCTAACCCATAATCAACACTATAACATACATACATGCATACAACATTCGAACATAAAGCTATAAATCCACGGTTTCTTTCAAAATGTTTACTTAGTATGCATAATAGCCCAAAATCAGTTAAAAATCAGTAAAAGAGGGGTTCTAGAAACTCACCTTGAGCAGCCTTTGGGCAACACACTTCAAGTTTGAGACCCACCTTCGATTTAGCTCTTGAATCCCGAAAACAAACTCTAAACAACCAAAACTTCGGTCAAGAACTTGAAACCCAGCTGAAACCAAGCTTAAACAAGAGAATACTTACCTTTTTCAGCTTCTTCTTCCTCTTTCTCTCTCTAGAACCGGGCTCTCTCTCTCTCTTCTTCTTCCTTCGAGAGCAAAGCAGCTTTCTGCTTTGATATGGGCGACCATGCCCTTTAAAATCTTAAAATAATAAGATTTGTACTTTGTACACGTTTTCCCCTTCCATTTGTGCACAATTTCCATTCCTTCCACTTACTTTTCTTTTCCTTCCGTTTAAATAGAAATTTCGGGGTGTTACACCTTCATTTCAGTCGGAGCCAACCGATATGGTGCCTTAGCAGCAGGTTGGGCACCTGGTATCAAATCGATCTGAAACTTGATCTCTCGGTCAGGTGGCACTCCTAGTAAGTCTTTGGGAAATACATCTGGAAAGTCACACAAAACCGGTACATCGGACAATTATGGTGTTTGTGTATCCACATCCTTTACATAGGCCAATTGAGCGCTACATCCACGCCTCATGCACTTTTCCGCCACCACCATCGAATTCACTTTCGGGATCGTAGTGACTCGATCACCATAAACCATCACAAACTCCCGTCAAGCACCGTCAAATGAATCATCTTCTTGCAACACACAATGTTCGCCTCGTAGTCCGCCAACAAATCTATTCCTAAGACTATGTCAAACCCGCCTAAGGTCATCACGAATGGTCTAACAGGAAACTTGTGACCTTTTAATTCCACGTGACAACCTTCTATCATCTCAAAAATCCTGGTAGACTTACCTATGGCAGTTTCTACATCAAAGGGTGCATCTACACTCCTACTACTAATAGGCAGTTTAGCATAAAAAGCTGCAGAAATAAAACTTTTACTAGCACCAGAATCAAATAATACATAGGCTAAAGTTTGGTTCACTAGAAATGTACCTAACACAACATCAGGGTCTGTCCTAGCCTCCCACTACATCATCATAAATGCTCTGGCACTCACGCTCTGTCCTTCTCCTCCAGCCTTTTTCACTCACAAACCTTCAGCCCTCGGCTTCTTGCAATCCCTACTCATGTGGCCCTCCCCGCCACAGTTAAAACATCTCCCTACCTCGCATTCTCTCACCATATGACTAGGCTTCCCACACTTGAAACACACATTCGATCCCCACCTACACTCTCCGCTGTGCTCCTTTCCACACTTGCCACACCTCTTCACCCCCACACCGGATGTGAACACACATCGGTCGTCCACCCGTGCACCTTTGTTGCTTGGAGTGGCCCCGCGACGTCCAACCCGCTTCCCATTCCAATTCCGATCACCACACCTTTCTTGATGCCTTCAGCCACCACCACAGTCCTTTCATCATACTACCTCCCTGCCAAATCAACCACCAACCTAAACATGCTTGGTCAGGAAGCGATCATGTGCCTACGGACATTCGCCGGCAAGCCCTGGATATATCTCTTGATCTTTTGTGACAAGGTTGTCACTTGGTTTGCACTAGTTGTGCCATCTCATTGAACTTGGTGGTGTATCGCTAATGTGTTATGGTTCCCGCCTTCAACTGAAGGAACTCCCTTTCCATGTTATCCATTTCCCTATGAGGACAGAACTCCTCAATCACCAACTTCTTCAGCTCTGCCCACTTCATCCTTCCAATTGCCTGACTACCCCTGGCTTGGACAATATTGTCCCACCAACATAGAGCCCAGTCCATAAATGAGTGGGCAGCAAACTTCACCTTCTAGTCTTCCCGACACTCGCTAATATCGAGAACAGCTTCAATCTCTCTCACCTCGTAGATACAGCCAGCCGCCTCCGGTGCAGGCTCTTCTTCCTCTTCTTCATCATCGGAGAGAATTGTCTCAGGTGCCAGTTACTCGCGTCCTCCTGAGGACCTATTCCATTCTTTCCGTTCTCCTTCCCGAACAGCCTTAATCACTTCGGTCACCACAGATGGTAAGATCGTCTACATG
Organism: Flaveria trinervia; assembly: GCA_025506515.1. NCBI lineage: Eukaryota > Viridiplantae > Streptophyta > Magnoliopsida > Asterales > Asteraceae > Flaveria > Flaveria trinervia. The sequence goes on from CM046444.1 coordinate 77,791,913, forward strand.
ACTTGATGCGCTTCCTTCACAACAGCCTCCTTTACTGAGGTTCTCAAATTAGCACTCTCTTCTCCATCCTCTGGATGAGGGGTCTCGGGTTCTTCATGAACCACCTTTTTGGCTCTAGGCCTTCCTCCTTTGGCCCGTGGTTCAGCACCATGTCTACCATGACCTCCACCACGCGAAGCTTTCGAAGATCTACCACCAGCCATCCTCTAAACACACTGAAAGATTCAAACACCAACACGGTCATTCAAGGGAATAGCTTAGTTTATGTCAAGTATAGTAAGTCCCTAATTATAGTTGCTAGTTGTGATTAGCCACTTACTTTACTCTTCATACCCCAAGCATTCCTATCGTGACTACATTAGTATCTAAATCTACAAATAGCACACAAACCACATAACATGCGCACGTAATACCGGTTAATCATTAAAGAAAATACCATATGGCATGTAGCTACTCGGGCTGGCATCCCATCCCTTTCCATCCCATTTCCAGTTTATGTTTAGGTTTATTTTGAAAATTTACCTGTTTCACTCAAAGTTTGGCTCTGATACCAACTTGTAAGGCCCCATTCCCGAGACACTCAGAGTTGGTTAATCATCGCACATAAAACATCTATTTACATTAACTTAAATAAAACATTGCAGCGGAAACATTAAAAACAATATATCTTTTCATTATAAATGCTTTTGCAAATTAATACAACATTCTTTACAAAACATCGTTTGTTCGCATTACAATGCAAAAACAATATACAACGGAATGCCATCCAAAATAAGCCAAGTAGCCGCCTCGTGCCATCCTCAGCAACCTTTACCTTCCAACTGGAAACACATAAAAGTCAACGTTGTTGAGTGAGTTCTAGTTTTAAAATAAAACATACTTTAGTTATCATTTAAAACCGTTCTTTACTTTTGTAAATGATCACAAATCATACGTACACATAGAGAATATCATTATTATCTTCATCATTCGTTCGTTAACCTTCGTCATTAATCATATGTCATTATTATTTACTTTCATTAGTTTCATACATAACTTTCTTTCTTACATTCGTACATTCATTACTTTCAATGACATGTACAATACCTCAAACATTGTGCACGAAGCTGACTTTAGTACCTGGGGCAAGTACATGCACCACTTATCTTTTCTTTTTCATTCCGGACCAATGCCATATGCTATACCCCGAACATTGTGCACGAAGCTGGTTACTAGGCCTGAGGTCATTCATAGACCTGGAATATTGTGCATGAAGCTGACTCCAGTACCTGGGGCAAGTGGCAAGGATCCCATACATATGGTCAATCACAAGGATTAGACCCCAGTGTGCATCCTTCTGGGGTAGCTAACCGCACACAGTTGAGCTAACATCCTTCATTGGGTGTGAACCTCCATAAATTTTCTTGCAAGCCTTTCTTACTTTCATTCATTCATTAATGCATGCATTCTTTCATTTTGTTCCTCTTTTCATTATCTTCCGCTTTACGTTATATAATAATATTCATTTCATTCATTCAAATTCAACGTAAAGGCACGGGAAATTAATCATACAAAAATAAGGAACATGAACATGAACATACAAAACATCACCATACAAGGCACCATCATACATGCATAACCCATCACATCCTCTATGACCTCAAAAGTCAACTTACATCATCCCCGAGAATATCCCAAGTCATATGGAGAACACTTAGGAATACGGAGAGCTTCTAGACGCATGAACACTATAGGGCGTATGAACCCTCAGTCGCATGACTTTCAGGCGCATGACCTTCAGTCCCATGACTTTTAGGCGCATGACCTTCAGTCGCTTGACTTTCGACCGTATGGGCTCCAGTCGTACGTCCTTTGGTCGCATGACCTTCAATCGCATGAGCCCTAACTGGGCGCAAAAGCAATCTTATTCGTACCAGAACAACAGATTGCAGTCACCGAACCTTCTCTAACCTATTCTAAGCTTATACAAACAGTCCTAAGCCTTGGAAATCCATACGTATCATCATCAAACATTACCTGCCCAAAAATCTGAGCCCAACCCGATCGCATGCTAACACACCAAAACACAAACACATACATACGCGTACACACCCAACACAACAAAAACATTTTTATATGCATTTCCAGCCCAAAACTGGTTAAAACATGTGAAATAGGGGTTCTAGAACTCACCTTAGCAGCCTCTTTGGGTAAGACTTCCTTCAAACCTGTTTGCCTTAAGCTTCACCTCAAAACCCACTTGAATTCAACTCTTTATTGGAGCATATATTGTCATATATAGTGTGTCCATCGCTTGACGAATAGTATAGGCTTAATGTAATACACCTGATATGTTGTAAACACATGAAACTGAGTCATTCGTAGGAGCATATGTGAATGAGACACAGTCATACGACTGAGCCATGCAAATGGACCAGTCGTGCGACTAAGAGATACTATTTGGCCGTTCATAAGACTAAACCATAAGTATGGTCCAGTCGTACGATTGAACCATACGTATGGTCCTCTCGTACGAGTGAACCATACGCATGGTCGAATCGTACGAATGGGCCCAATCGCATATGATATGGGCTGAGTCCTATAAATACCAGTTTCATTGTGTAGAGAGGTAAGTGTTTTGAGAGTGTGCCCGGGGCCTAGTTGCTGCCAGATGAAAGGGGAGGTCATGCTCGATCTCCCCTTGCTAAGAGTCTTGATTCTTATGTTTAACGAGCTTGTAATCGTTAGGTTTTATCAAAGAAACCATTCTATTATTGTTCGTTCTATTGTTTGTCTCTTGGTTTTTCTTTTCTTCCGTCAAGAACACGCTCGGATGTCAACCGATATAGCGATTTCACATTCTTTCTCCTTGTTCTTCAACATCCTGAATGTTTCTGCCCTATTTTCTCCTTTTCTCACCCTCTAGCCGATTGAAATGGGCGTATGGGAGAGGGGAGTGGGCGGCCATGCCCCTTTACACCCACTTTCCCAAAGTTTTGTCCTTTTTTGCACATTTTACCCCTTAACTTGGTAAAATGCCTTTTCTCCCTTTTCTTTTTTTTTGTTTTCTTCTTTCCTTGGCTTTTAAAAATGATGATAATAACCGGTGTTACAGAGGGTCAAATGTGAACATTTGAAGGTACTGTTCCATAGGATTTATTTCAAATTGAGATATTGTCATAATATTCAGTGTTACTTGACTTTTCATGTTTGAAGATCAAAATTTGATGTTTTTGACTGTTAATTGGAGTTTATTTCAAGTGTTTGATTTCAACATTTTTTGTTTCATGATGCTCTATTCATGCGATGACCATAACTTTGAGATTTTCAGATGAAATCGTATTCTACTAAGTTTGGATGTTCATTGAAGTCGAAAATGTTCATCTTTTCTTGGAATAAATCTAATTTTGGGTATTCTTTGTTAACCTAGGGTTCTAAGTTCATTATCAGTTCAAACGTCTAACACATTAGGTTAAAACAATGTAAAAAGTTTCACCTTTCGTTTGATAATTGAAAGAATTGATCTGCCCAAGATACATATTAAATTGATGTGGCTAATGTGATATGATCCAAGTCGGGTCATACCCAATAACAAGCTAGACAAGCACCTGCAATATTTGTTTATTGATTTGGTCAATTAAATAGATATCAACACTATATACATTTAGAAAATGGTTTTCTAAGTGAAAGATGCATTTGAGAAATGAATAAATAACATGGGTTTATTTATTTTAAGAGAGCACTTTATATTGTTATTTAATAGGTTAAATAACATTATTTAGTCAATATAACATGTCTTGTTATTTGCCTAAAATACAAGTTTATTTAAAAGGGTTTTGATTAAACTTGTTAGAAATAATTGTGTGTGGAAGAATTAAATGGGAAGCCCCTCATTGGACCCCATCATTCTCGGCCTAATGGCTGAAAAAACACACCACCAAATGTTGTGGTTGCTTAATCAATACACAAGACCCACATGCAAAAGGGCTGCTTCTCTCTTCTCAAAATTAAGACTTCCTCTCTCCCTTCTTTCTTCTTAGAATTTTCGGACCAAAGAAGGCAGAAAAGAAGTAAAAAAAACTCAGCTGGAACAAGGTGTTCAAAGCTGTGAAAAAGTGTTGAGAATCCTAGCTTTCAAAGGTGCTTGTTGGTGGTTTGGGGTATAACTTACTTGAGGTCTTCTTCCTTGAAGATTCACCACGTTTTCATCTTCTTTCACCTCAAGAAATTCGTTTTTGAGCTGCTACAAAGGTTGTATTTTCACCATCTTATGTTCATTTCTATGTATGCATTTTCGTATAAAGATCCATGGTTTGGGGTTTGCTTATTAAATGAGTTTAATAACCATCTTATTAACATGTTTTATAAACTTAAAATCCGCTGCGTTTTCATATAAACAAGGTCATATGAGCTTTGATAAATATGTTAAAAGCCCTACAATGGCATCAAGAGCCACTTATACGAATGCATACATGTATTATACATGCTTGTTCACGGTTTTGTGGTGTTTGACACCACATACCCATGAGTAAGTGGGCTGAAATGTGACCCCTTTTGATTTCTTAAAGATATTACTTTATGCATGTAAGGATCTTTAAAAATCTAGGTCATAAGATGTTTGTTTGTACGGACTAAACCCATTTGTTCTTGGTTTATGTTGGCCAAGAACATGGGTTAAAAAGGGGCTGCCATAAATCGTACATAGGTGAATATTTGGATATGTTGTTTTGGTTATGCATAACAAAGCCTTGACTTTGTGGATTTATTGATTGGTTGTCATGTTATATTCATTTGGCTATGTAATAATTTAATTTTTATGTTTCAAGTCTTGTTTTGTAATCTATTCATTCATATGGTTTGTAATAAATAGATTAGGAGTTTTTCCTTTACTAGAAAAATTGTATTAGGATACATATTTTGTAAGGATGCTCTAGATCAAGATTTGAAGAAAATGGACAAAGAGAATGCTTGAAGATGTGGATTCAAGTGGGAGTCCTTTTGTCAACCTTGTGTCATGTTCTTACCCTTAGGACAAGACCTTTTGACACACTTGTTTTGGCTAAACAAGTGTGCTCAACTTAGTATGCTTTGTTATGCATATATGTATGTTTTGTTTATGTTTGGTTGAATGCTCATGATGATGTTTGTTTTGATATTTGGATGTGATTAACAAACCGTCTATTAATACAAGCTATTAACAAGTAATTGGTTCTCAAATCATTAAGCATAAATAGAATGGTTCTATAAAAGGAGTTAATGGTTTGCAAAATAAAATGGGTTTTATTTAAAAGAACCAATAGGGTACCATATGGTTGAATGCATACAATCATATGGTACATAGACTTTTCTAAAACAGGATTGTGAAATTGTAAATCCCTTTTGTAAACAAGTTAAACACCATCCTTTTACACAACACTTAGGTTACTTGCAAACTCTTAGTGGGATAAAGGTCACCTAACCACTTTGAGGGAACTTGTAACTTGAGGTGAGAATACCCTGTTTGTGGGATAAAGGTCACCTAACCACTTATGAAGTAAACTCACACGTGTGTGTAAGTAGGATGACTTGATTTGTAAAATATATTGAATGGATCACCTAAAATATGTTTTACAAAAGGTGTTGATGGGATAAACATTCGTCATAAACATAAGATGTTCTAATGATCCCATACCACTAGAAGTTGCAATAGGTTGCAATTGTCATTCATGACTACCTTGTTTATTTAAATAATGGGATAAAGGTCACCTAACCAATATTTAAATATAACGTTGGATTCTAAAATTTTATTTATAATAGTCTATGAGACATAAAGGGTATTAATAAATGAAATATAATTATATCAACGATTACTAAAATGGAACTTTGTAAAATCTTGTAGATGGCCGACAACCACAACGCTAATAACGATGTACCAAACCAAAACAACCAATCCCTAAGGGCGATCCTTCAAAGGGATCGTCTAACGCCTAACAACTTCATGGATTGGTATCGCAACTTGATAATTGTTCTCAAGCAAGAAAAGCGAGCCTACATCCTTGATGATCCCATCCCCGATGAACCTAACGAGGAGGATGTAGAGGCCTATAATGATTGGGTTAAATATGTGGAAGACTCCATCCAATTCTCTTGCCTAATGTTAGCAAGTATGACACCTGACCTCCAAAAGGAGTATGAGCTCCATGGAACTTATGACATGATCACTCAGTTGCGGGAAACGTTCCAGCAACAAGCTAGGGTGGAGCGCTTCGAAACGGTTCGAGCGCTTCATGCATGTCGGATGGAGGAATCCCAATCAGTTTCATCTTATGTTCTTAAGATGAAAAGCCACATCGACCGCCTTCAAAGGCTAAACTGTCCTGTCTCAAAGGAGTTGGCCACGGATTTGATCCTTAATGGCCTAACTAAAAAGTTTGAGGTGTTTGTCATGAATTACAACATGAACGGATGGGACAAGAGCATAAATGAACTTCATTCAATGCTCAAATCAGCTGAAGGTGGGAGAAGAAGAAGGTCTCTACCCCCTCCTAAGGCAACTGTTGCCAAGGAAAGGGGCGCGTTGGGGGAAAGGGGAAGATGGTTGTTAGGGCGCAACCTCCGAAACCCAAGGAGAAGAAGCAAAAGGTTGCTGTAAACGACCCATGCTTCAAATGTGGTGAGATAGGGCATTGGATGAGAAATTGTCCAGTCTATCTTAAAGAGTTGAGAGAAAAAAGGGATGTAGGGCAAACCTCAGGTATAATTACATGATACATGTTGAGCTAAATGTTATTTCTTCTAACACATGGGTATTAGATACCGGATGTGGAACTCAAATTTGCAATTTGTTGCAGGGGTTCAAAAGAAATGAGCATTATTCAAAAGGGGAAATAAGTCTCTTCATGGGCAATGGTGCAAAGGTTCACGTGGAATCCCAAGGAGACTACATTTTGAAGCTTCCAAGTGGTTTGGAAGTCATTTTATATAATGTATTATATGCTCCTAGTTTGACTAGGAACATAATTTATGTTTCCCGTTTAAGACAATATGATTATGATTTCAAGTTTGTTGGCAATGATATTCATGTTTCTTTAAATCATATGTTTTATTTTAAGGCTATACCTTGTAATGGTATTTATGAATTGGTTCATGAAAACACAACATATGATAGCTCAATATACCAAGCAACCACCAAAAGGCTCAAATTAGATTTGAGTGATACCTACCTTTGGCATTGTCGTCTTGTTCATATAAACAAGAAACGTATACAAACACTTCAAAAGAATGGTCTTTTAAAAACAAATGAATGTGATTCATTTGATGTATGTGAATCTTGTTTACAAGGAAAAATGACTAAGGCACCCTTTAGTGGGACTAACGAAAGGGCAAAAGATTTATTAGGTATCATACATTCAAATGTATGTGGTCCTCTTAAGACAATGACTAGGAATGGTGAAAGATACTTCATTACCTTTACCGACGATTATAGTCGCTATGGGTATTTGTACTTATTAAGGCACAAAGATGAAGCTTTTGAAATGTTCAAAATCTTCAAGAACGAAGTATAAAATCAACTCAACAAGTCAATTAAAGTTCTCCGCACCGATAGAGGTGGTGAATACCTAAGTGATGTTTTTCAAGATCATCTTAGGAGTTGTGGGATTGTCTCACAACTCACTCCACCTGGAACACCACAACATAATGGTGTGTCTAAGAGGAGGAATCGAACCTTATTGGATATGGTTCGATCTATGATGGCAAGAAGCACATTGCCTCTATCATTTTGGGGTTTCGCTTTGCTCTCTGCGGCCCGTATTCTGAATATGGCCCCAACCAAAAAGGTGGACAAGACACCTTTTGAGATATGGCATGGAAGAGTTTCATCCCTATCGTACTTAAGGATCTGGGGTTGTGAGGCTTATGTTAAGAATCCCACCTCAAACAAATTGGAAGTCCAATCCACCAAGTGTATCTTTATTAGATATCCTAGAGATTCTATGGGATATTATTTCTATGATCCACTGGAACAAAATGTGTTTGTTGCCAGAAAGGGTGAGTTCTTAGAAACAAAGTTCCTTATGGAACGAACTAGCAGTAGAACAGTGGATCTTGAGGAGGATCAAGAACCACAGCCCGATGCACATTTGGTTGAAACTGGCACTCAACATGAGGATGTTGAGGATGATCAAGCGGTTGATCAATACACACAAAACGTTTGCAGAAGTGGTAGAACTACTAATTCACCTGAAAGATACGGATTTTTCATGGATGAATGCTATGTGGTAGATTCAGATGAACCAACCACATATCATGATGCAGTGTCCAATTTGGATTGTGACAATGGCTTGAAGCCATGAATGTTGAGATGCAATCCATGTATGACAATCAAGTTTGGGAACTTGTTGTACCACCTCTTAATTCCAAAGTTAGTTTAACCATTTAAACTATAAAAATGCAGCAGATATAAGGTTTAAACATGTTGTTTACAATCTGAAATTTTCACCATTTTAATACAGAAACAAAACCCAAGAATAAGGATCATATATATATATATATATATATATATATTATATATATATATATATATATATATATATAATATATATATATATATTATGTGTGTGTGTGTGTGTGTGGTGTGTGTGTGTGTGTGTGTGGTGTGTGTGTGTGAAATAGTTATCAAACATAAAACAACCATAGGGTGTTCATTGATACAACCTTTCTTGCACAAGATGTTGTAGATGTATAAGATGAAGATGGTGATGTTCTTGAAAGTCCAGCTCCTAAGAGAGAAAGCCTCAAGTTGTGATACCCACAAGCTCTTCCAAACACCTTGCTAGTTAGGGAGCTCAACACCAAAAACCTCTACAAATGCACCTTCAAAATCCGAAAATTTCAGCCTTGTTTCAGCCTCTAAATCTGAAAATTTTCAGCCTTCTTTGGAGAGTTCTTGCTTGTGTGTGAAGAGTAGAGAGTGTGAAATGATGGAAGAGTGCAAAGGGGAGTAAAATCTTGCAAAGACCAAGACACAAAAGGGAGTTCCAATGCCCCTTTTGGGCGGCCGAATTTCATCTTAAAATGGGTTCCTCTCATTTTATTTTTCTTATAAAATTTGCACTCTTTAAACCCTTATTTTATAAAATTAAAACCAATTTTAATTTTATAACATTAAAACACTTTTATTTGTTATTATTTAACCAACTTAAATAATGAAACAAATAATTTCTCATGAACAAATTTCCACATAATGTTGTTCTTATACAAAAGCAACATTTTAGAAAACCCATTTTCTAAATTGGTGTCAATATTTATTTGTATGATCTCATCAACGTTTTAGAAAACCCGACTTGGATCATAACGTACTAACTACATCAATCTTGTATGTGTCTTGGGCATATAAGATCCAACACACCTAACCACTATTTAAATGTAACATTGGATTCTAGAATCTTAAAATTGTGTTAGACACTTAAAAGGGGCTTTAGTTATTAAAATATGACAATATCGAACCAAAATGTAACATTGGATTTTATTGGATACCCTTCTCAAGCTAATGCTTATAGAGTATACAATCTCAGAACCAAAATTGTTGAGGATTCAGCCAATGTGACTTTCAATGAACACACACCCTGTGCAGCTGGTTCTGGTCCTGATTGGCTATTTGATCTTGACTTAGTTACCAACTGTTTTAACAAATCTTGTGAGAATGTTTCAGGATCTGTAAAAAATTTAAATACAGGTGATCCTGATCCAAGATTAGAGCTAAGAAGACCTTCAACTCATACATCTTCAGCTCTAGTTGGAACTACTTCTGCTAATGAGGTTTCTGTAGCACTACAATGACAAACTCAGTTGATACATCTAGGGTGCCTTCAAATTCCAGCTCAGAGGCTCCACAACCAGATAAGAACATCTCAATTGTAGAAGACAACAATGGTGGTGGTGACATTGACAAAGAATTTCTTGATGCCACTAACCATACCATAGATGAGAACATTAATGATGTCACACACTGCTTGGATCAAGTCTCACTTGAAAAGTGTGCTGATGTGGTAGGAAAAACATCCATGTCAGATCTAACTTCTCTAATTTAGATCTTTCTCAGCAACTTGCTGTGATCCCTCAGCTTAGGATCCACAAGTCTCACCCTACCACAAACATCATTGGAGATGTTGTCTCAGGGGTAAGAACAAGCGGACAAACCCATGAAGCATATGTTTGTCTTCACTCTTGTTTCTTATCCCAGGTAGAGCCAAAGAAAGTTGATGAGGCTCTAAAGGATGGAAGTTGGGTTGAAGCTATGCAACAAGAGCTGCTTCAATTCAAATCAAAAGGCAGAAAGTTTGGAACCTTTGTCCTCTTCCTTATGGGAAGACCACCATTGGAACCAAATGGGTGTTTAGGAACATTAAAGATGATAGAGGCATCATCATCAAGAACAAGGCTAGACTAGTTGTTCAAGGATACACACAAGAAGGGATTGATTACACTGATGTCTTTGCTCCGGTAGCAAGATTAGAAGCTATTAGGATAATCCTGGCATTTGCTGCATCCAAGAACTTCAAGGTCTTTCAGCTTGATGTGAAGTGTGCCTTTTTGTATGGAGTGATTGATGAAAAGGTATATGTCAAACAGCCACCTGGTTTTGTAGACCCTGATCATCCTGGTTATGTCTGCATGCTTGACAAAGCTCTCTATGGGCTGCATCAGGCACCCAGGAAATGGTATGAGACACTGTCTGAGTATCTTTAAAAAGATGGATACCGGAGAGGTACTATAGATGGAACTCTCTTCATCAAAGGACAGGGAAATGACATATTGCTAGTTCAAGTATATGTGGATGACATCATCTTTGGTTCAACTAATCCAAAGCTCTACAAAGACTTTGAGAAGCTGATGAAAGACAGATTTGAAATGAGTGCCATGGGGGAACTCAATTTCTTTCTGGGAATTCAAGTGAAGCAAGTTGAAGATGGCATCTTCATAAGTCGGTCAAAGTATGTTCAAGACATACTCAAGAGATTCAACATGACTGATTGTAAGATTGCTAAGACATCCATAGCTAGAAACCACTCCCTTGGACCTGATCTTGAGAGGGAGTGTGTAGATGAGCACTTATACAGAGCTATGATTGGGTCTCTTATGTATCTTACTCCTAGCAGGCCTGATATTATGTTTGTTACATGCATCTATGCAAGATATCAAGCCAACCCTAAGATGTCTCACCTCATCACTGTCAAAAGGATTCTAAGATACCTCAGGGGTGCTTCAACACTTCGTTTATGGTACCCTAAGAATCCTAACTTTAATCTGTATGCTTATACAGATAGTGATTATGGTGGTTGCAACATGACTGCAAAGTCTACATCTGGGGGTGTCAGTTCCTTGGTGGAAGGGTTGTCTCATGGCAATGCAAGAAACAATCCTGTGTCTTTGCATCAACTGATGAAGCTAATACATTGCTGTTGCAAGTTGCTGTGCTCAAGTGGTTTGGATTCAAAATCAGATGTTGGACTATGGGTTAAACTTCAAGGAGACTCCCATTCACATAGACAACAATAATGCTATCTCAATCACAGAGAACCCTGTGCAACACTCAAGGACAAAGCATGTCAATATCAGGTATCATTTAATAAGAGATAACTATGAAAATGGATTAATTAAACTAGTAAAAGTTCACACAAATGAACAATATGCTGATCTGTTTACAAAGACTTTTGATGAACAGAGATTTAAATATCTTATATCAGCTATTGGGATGATTAACATTGAGTAGGTTTTTTTTTAAATAATTCTTATTATTTCTTAAAATATGTGTGTCCTAAGTTGTCTAGTTCATCACCTTCATAAGCTCATGTTTTCTTTGGTTAAAATTTCTTTTTGAAGACTTTCCTTAGATTTTTGAAAATTTCTGATACTTCGGAAGTTATGCTTTTAACTTCGGAAGTAAGTCATACCTTAAAAATAAATAACTGTCTAAGAAATTTACCTTCGGAAGAGTTCTTTGATCTATCTTCTAAAGCTTAAATACTTGTCTCGACACTTACCTATTTTCAAGGACCATTTACTTCCGAAGCAAAATTAACTCTTGGAAGCTTTGTAGTTCTATCTACAAGCAATCAAGTTTTAATTTCTCTTCCGAAGCAAAATTTTCAAAACTCTCAAGAAAATCTTCCGAAGTCATTTTAGCTTCGGAAGCTTTTTAATTAAAACTTCTGAAGATAATAAACCTTCGAAAGCTTTTTGACTTCCAAGAAAACTACTTTTTGAGCAAAAGTAAACTACTTTTTGAGCAAAAGTAAACTACTTTTTCAGAGGTGGGACCGACATCTAGATTTCAAAGTTTATCCTCTTTCATTAAACTTTATCTGAAATCCCTCTCACATATAAACCCAACGGTTTCCCCCTCTTTCTATCATCTGTTCTTCCTCCAAACCTAAAAACCCAAATTCTCTCTGAATTTTCTTTCTTCCTTCTTTCTTTATCCTTAAGCTACCTCACAATGGCCAACCTTGCTCACAGAAATGATCCCAACTTTACCATGCAGCTCCACAGGCAACACAATCAGGTTGCTCTATTAAGCTCTGAGAAAGATCCTCATTTCTCAGAGGTTTGTTGATTCTTAGCTTTATCCAACTACTTCACCTCCCTAACCATTGATCCTCCTCTCTATGAGGATCAACTGCTTGATTTCTGGAAGACCTACCAAGAGGTCATTGTGGACGGGGAGAAGGCACTGTCTGCCACAATGCAGGGGAGAACAATCTTCATCACTCCGGCCATCATCAATAGGCATCTTCAGCTGGATGATGAAGAAGGTGAGGTGTTTTTCCCAAAGGAAGCTGTCAATCATTCCTTTGAGCAGATAGGATATGAAGATGATTTCTCTATAAAGACCTTTAGGAAAGGGAAGGTCTCATCCCAGTGGAAATTCCTGCTCCATGTGGTCATCCACAGCTTATCAAACAAGCATGGTGGATGGGACCAGATTCCTGAGGATCTCTCCTTCATAATCCATGGAATGGTTCAAGGGGTCAAGTTTAGGTATTCTCAGTTTATTTATACCAATTTACTTGCTAATTTAGACTCCTTAGAATATTACATGTTTCCTAGATATGTCCAGTACATTCTTAACTGTGAACTGGGCTCACAGTTGAGGGAAACATGTAACATTCTTAAATTGGGACAGATGAAGCCCGACATCTTTAAAATACTGAGAAAGCCCACTGTTGGTTTCTCTAGGGTAGAAACAGCCCTAGTCCCAAAAAATGTTAGAGCTCATTGCTCAAGGTGACAACCTAGCAGCACAAGCTAGTGTTGAGCCCACACCTGCTACCTCCCAACCACCCACACAGCCTCAAATCACCATCACTTACCAAAGAAAATCCAAACGAACCCTTGCTCAGACTATTCAGTCTTAGAGACCCCCATATACTCACATATATAGGAAGAAGTGGACACTGGACCTCCCACTTCTCCTGAGGAGCAGACCACTCCCATCTCTCGAAGAATCAATGTTGAGGTTCCTCATGCTCAGCCTGATGAGCTCATCAACCCAACTGCCTTAAGCCATCACTCTGAGTCTCAACACTCAAGTGATCAACCTTCAGGGGACAGTTACCATCCCCAGCCTATAGATCTTAACCAACCAATTCCCAACCTTGATTTATATACTGATGAAGATCTAGATTTTAGTGAGTATAATGAGTCCCTCTTCTTTGCCCCTACTCAAAGAGAGATGAATGCTCTTGAGTCTCCTATATCTATCCCACATCGGTCACCAACAACTGAGGTGGACACTTTTGAACCTGTTCAGGATGTCCATATGGAAGAGGCTCTCACTTCTGAAAGTGATTACATCATTAAGACCTCAACCATGGCAACTCAGCCCACTGAATCTCAAATGAGATTGCCAGTGAGCAGAGGAAAACCAGCAGCCAAGAACCTGAAGCTGGTGGTGAGAAAGAGGACTTTGGTCCAATGATCTCATCCCCCAATGATTCTTCTGATGAAGATGAGGGGAATCTAAGACTAAAGGTGCACAAACTGACTAAAACATGCACCTAATTAGTCTCAAAGGTCAGTCACCTTGAATCTCAGGTGACTACCTTACACAACAAGATCGATGATCAACAACTTGAGATTTCATATCTTAAGGAAAAACTAGTTGGGAGACCCTTAAGAAGAGCTCAACCAGGAACACAAGAACCTATGGACGTGATTGACCTATCTTCCAGCTCACCTATGCAAGTGGGTGATGCTACCAAAAAAGGGGAGAAAGTTATTACAGTCACAGAACCTGGGAGTTCTTCAGAGAGAGTGGACATTGAGGACTCACCATCCTCACTTGCAATTGTGCATTCTCAGCAACCTCCTCACATTCACATTGATGTGGACTACACAGACTCCTTCATACAGAGTTTGTTTGAGGATGGGGTACCAAGGACTATGTCATCTTCACCATCCTCCAATCACATCATTAGGTGGAGGTATGATAACATCAAGAAAGCCCTAATCATCATAAGTGTTCAAGGACAGTAAGAAGTCTTCAATTTTCAAAGCCTGAACTATTATGAAGGTCTAGATTAGTCAACATGCCACTTGTCAACCCAAGCAAATCAAGACAAGCTGACAGACTGGCTCAAAGAATCCAAGACAGGATCGCTGCAGAGTTTAGCTTAAAAAGGAGACTTAGGCAATCAGGCAATGCCATCAGTCAACTGGATGTTGAGGCAGACCCTAAGATTAGTTTCATAGGGGAAACCTTGACTAAAGGCCCAATGGCAGAACCTGAGACCCCAGTCTCATCATCATTAACTACTGTAAGATCCACACTCCTATTGAAACACCTGCTAGTGAAGGTGCTTCTCAACCTCTCTGGCCAGAGCTTAGAAGCTGCATCAAGCAATGAAGACCAAAGCTCTCTTCACCTAAGTCACAAAAGTCTGTGAGTGACAAAGGGAAAAGAAAGATGACATCTGAGGAGATTGAGGAGGAGGAGAGAGAGAGGAAAAGGAGGCTAAGGGGAGAAAGTTCCTCTGCTGAGTCTTCAAGACTCATGGAGTCTGCTATCAGGGCTACCCCCAGACCAGACACTCAAAATGATGAGTTAAGGGCAGTCAGGATAAATTATCTACAGACAAGGAACTATGACATAGAAAGTGTCATCTCTCTCCCCTTAGATGAGTTGAATGAACTGGTTGACGGGAAAGGTCAAAGGAGAAGAAGGAGGCAGAAGATGCAGAGCTTCTAGTACAAGTCAAAGAAGAGAGAAGAAGAAAAAGATTGTACAAGGATATGCCTACCCTCTCCCCAGTTCAGGAAAGTCCTGCACAAGAAGATGTGGCTCAACAAGAACCTTAGGGAGACAAAGAAGAAGAAAGGATCAAGATGATCAACTACCTGAGTGCCACAGGCTTCTATCAGGCAAACGCACTCCTTCCCTTGTCCTATGACTATGTTGAGTTTGAGTACTTAAAACAGCTTGAACTTGAGATAATCAAGGACAGAAAGACAACTAAGAAGAAGCTAAGGGAAGAAGCTGCAAAATCAAGAGCTATCGTCCAAAAGAGCATGAAGAAGTCTGCTGATAGGCAGAGGATGATGAGCTTCTTGAAGCTATATGGATTCTTCGGAAGGAGACTTGGCCCCATGTCTCTATCCACTATGGATGAGCATATTAGGGTGATCAAGCAGAAGATCAAAAGTGGAGAGCTCATTGACTTACACTCCACTCCAAGTCAAGCCCCACCTTAAGTGGAGGTTAAGGTTGAACAACTAGAGACAACACAACCTGGACCTCCTACTGAAACTCAACAAGCTTCATCTTCTGATCCACAGCAGGGTCAACCTCCTCTCCTTCTGAGTCTGAGAGAGAGGAAGTCCCAACTGAGAAAGACAGTGAAGATCAATCTGGTACTGCAGGCTAGTCTTCTCAGTTAAAACCTGTAAAGAGAAAGAAGAGGATGGCTTCTAAACCAAAGCCAAAGAAGAAAAAGACTGCACCCTCTTCTAAACCCCAAGATGAGTCAGAACATCTTGAGGTTGTGCAGCCAGAGGATGCTACATCAACTCCAATTCAAACAGCTCCTCTAGCATCAAGAAGGCCCATCTTGTCTTGGTCATACACCACAAATCTAGAAAGATGGCATGTCATTAGAGATCAAGGCACTGAAGACATTTACACATGGCAAGATATGTTTCAGTTGCCTCTGCATGACCTCTTTGATATGAGAAGACTTTTGACAGTCTAAAGGATCCTAATCATCTTATGAAGAAAGGACTAGTGATCATCCTAATGAGGACTATTGATATCTGAAGTCTACTAAGTGTTTTGGTAGCATCAGCCTAGGGAAGTTTGTAGAGATTAATGAAGAGGCTGATGCAACCTAAACATCCAATGTCTATCATGCTGTTGCACAAGTGCATTGAGAAGAATGCTTAGGAAGTTTCACACATACAACAGAAATATTCTAAGTGTGAAATCTTCTGAAGCCAAGACCAATATCTTCCGAAGCCAAATATGAAGTCTTCCGAAGCCTCAAATACAAAGTCTTCCGAAGCTTGAACTCATGAAGACAGATTTCTTTCGAAGACTTTTAACACATGCTTACTTTTCCATAAAGCTGGACACCTTTCCGCTGCACCTCTATAAGGTCACCAACTTTCATGAGTTGGTGAAAAGGTCCATGCTTTTGGTAAATGTACATTGAGGTCTTGAGTCTGTAACTTTCTACTTCATGTACTTTATCCTTTTTGTAATAGATAAAGATGTGAGCTATGGCATGTCATAGTCACTAGTCAAAAGGCAATCTGCCTTTTGACTCTACAATTGATTTTGTTTGTGTCTAGTCAATTGTATCCAGCTGGCTTACAAAGTATAGCCGGCTTTAGGATGTAGTATAAGTATCTCATGTTCTTATATCTTTGAAATACACTTTGTAACACTTGTAATAAAGCATAGAGAAAGCAATATACTGCATTCTTAAAAACTATATACTTGTGTTCTTTGTGTTTTGTCTCTTACATTACTTGTGTTCTTAGTGTCTTACCTTGGTTAATCCAGTCATACTGTTTGATTAAGTTTAGTTAATCTCCCCTTCGTGTTGTTGTGTTGTATCTCAACACCCTTCAACGATCCTGCAATCCCTATTTTGCATGTTTAAAATCCATGAGTAAATCATTTACTCAAAACTTCCGTAGTCGTTCATACTTGTGGGAACAAGTATGAAGGTAAGACTATTATGAACTTGGATTGGTAGATATTCATATGGATGATATAGAGCAAAAGGTTGCTGCCAAAGTTCATAAAAATTTGTGGGATACAAATATTGGATTGACCTGCATCTCAAATATTAATTCATGGAATCTTCCTAATTGATCATAAGTAATTTTGAGTAAAGGCGAACATCATTTGGTATCCTTTGACCTGAGATACATATTGGTCTTGATATTTACCAAATATTATACTTTGACTTAGTTCTTCGCTATTCTGAAACATGGCAGTACATAAGTCTGAGTTCAGGTATAATACAAGGTAATTATGAGAGACATATGTAGTCAAGATGGGATTTGTCCCTCTTATTCATTGAGAGTAAGATGTCTAAGGCCCGGTAAAGTTAAATCAATGGAGAATGATCACTCTGTGTCTCTGGGATTTAACATGACATATGTGACAAAAGGATAGATGATTGATTCACCTAAAACATTTCGAGTAAGGTACTTGAAGGGGACGATGTTATTGAATGGCACTTTGTCATACGTATTAAGGGTAGTAAACCGTTGTTAGGTGGTATTTACTACTTGCATCAATCTTCTATGAATCTTGTGCAAGTGGGAGATTGTTGGATCTTGTATGCCCAGACACATACAAGATTGATGTGGTTAGTACGTTATGATCCAAGTCGGGTCATACCCGATAACAAGCTAAACAAAGACCAATAAATATTTATTTGTTGATGTGATCAAACAAATAAATATTGACACCAATTTAGAAAATAGGTTTTCTAAAACTTTGCTTTTATAAAAGAACAACATTATATGGATAATTTGTTCATGAGATATTATTTGTTCATTATTTAGTGAGTTAAATAATAACAAATAAAATGTGTTAATGTTATAAAATTAAAAGAGGTTTTTAATTTTATAAACATGTGGGTTAAGAGTGTTCCTTTTTTTATAAAAATTGAAATGGGGGGAACCCATTTCAAAAGTGGATTTTGGCCACCCATAGTGGCATTTGGGCAATTAATTTTAGTCTAGTCTTTGCAAGACTTTAGACATTCTTGCACTCTTCCATCTAGCACACTCTCTCACACCCAAAAAGCAAGTTCCTTTCCCTTCTTCCAAGCTGAAATTTCGTTTTGCAAAGCTGAAAAATCTGGTTTTTTGTTGGCCATTTCGGATTTTGCAAGAAGAGGCTCTTGTGTTTTGGTGTTCTTCTACCTAAGAAGATTAGGTGTTTGCTAAGGCTTGTGGGTATACAAGCTTGAGGACTCCCATTTTGGAGTCTAGAAATTCAAGAAGCGACATCTCCTTTCTTCTCATCCTTACTACACATCTTGTTGTTGAAAGGTAGTTTCAAGAACACCCTATGATTGTTATTTTCATTTTTGATAGCATACTATTTCACATATATATATATATGATCCATGTTCTTGGGTTTTGTTTGTGGTTTTAAATGGTACAAATTTCAGATTGTTAACCTCACTTTAAACCCTAATATCCGCTGTGTTTTTATAATTTAAATGGTTAAACTAACTTTGATTAACATGTTACAAAACCCAACAAATAGGATTCCGCACTATTTGATTTGGTAAAACGCTGAATCCTTTAGTACTCCGTACATACATGGTCCCTAACAATCTCAAACATATACTACAAAATCAAATCAAATTGAGTTAAATGACTTCCTTGATAAGCCTGAAAGCAGTAGAAACAAATTTTGACTCATCATCCCATAACAGATATTTATGACATCTTTAACTTTTCTAGGTTTAATAGACTTAGAAGATGGAGTCTTAGTTTGAGGTTTAGGCATTTGACTTTTAGGATGAGACTAAGGTTGATTTGTATAGACAGGAGCACTTGTGTAGGTTGAGATTGTAAAGAAACCAGCTCCAACAAACAACTCACCTCATCTTTTGGAGAACTGTCATCTTTAGCCACAAATGCATTCTCCACTGTGTTAGCTGGAGATGCAACATACTTATACTGAGATGTTGATGTAGATCTGTCATTGTTTCTTGAACTCTCATCAATTTCAACTGATTTTATTTTGGCAATCAAAAGATCAAGATCCAGAGGGAACTTTTTAGTATGCTCAACAAAGTGATTCTTTGCTTCCATGAAGATGGAAGAGCATTGAGAAGTCTGTCATATAGATCTTTGAGATCATTCTTCACACCAACAATTGACATTTCAGTTTTGAGTTGCATAAATATGTTCATCACTTAATTTATTGTTTCTCTTGAAAGATGCTCAAACATCTCTAATGTCTTTTATGTTTCTGCCTTTTGAGATCCTGTATTTCTTTACCACCTTCACAAATTATTTTCAAAGATTTGTACATGGTATACCAAGTTTGATAACTATCAAGTCTAGTCAGCATCTCCAAAGGTAAACCCTTACATATCAGTGAATAAGTTTTAATATCATTCTTTACTTTCTTAATATCATCACCATGCAGACCATCTTTAGGATAAGGTTCTTGAGAATCTTTGGTGTAAAAAATCCTCTATTAGGACCATATGATGTAATAGGAATATGTGAGTTTTACCACAAAAGCACATAATAATTGTTGTTATGATGCGCCTAAATAGTTATTTTTTACGTGGTATAGCTATTTAGAGGATTTTTTACGGGTTGATAAGATTGGGTTGTTATGAAGATGATGAGTTTTATCACTTAAGAACATAATCAAGTTTTGAAGAAGTTGATAAGATCGGGTTGTTATGAAGATGATGAATTAGGCGCTTGGAGTGTTAATATAATCTGAAAATTGCTTAAGTGTTTAGGTACATAATAACTATTTAGGCGCATCATAACAACCCGATTAGGCATGTAAAAAATCCTCTAAATAGTTATTATGTGCCTAAACACTTAAGCAATTTTCAGATTATATTAACACTCCAAGCGCATAATTCATCATCTTCATAACATCCCGATCTTATCAACTTCTTCAAAACTTGATTAATTGATTTTAAAACTTCCAATAAGGTAGTATTCAGGTTGATAATTAATCCTAATTCATCAATTCTTTCAATTAACAACAACAAGTCTGATTTTCTAATTGAATTTAAGTTCAAATATAAAGAACACTTTCACACTTAAATCTGATGAAGAACTCAGTTCTGAATGTGTAAACACAAGATTGAGATTTAATTCATGTTTCTGATGATGAAACACAACTAAATATAATAATTAATTGTTCTAATTGTTATCAAGCACAAAATCAAGTGATTCACAACACTCAAAAGTCAATATTAAGCTCAAATCACTAAATTGAAGACTCTGATACCATTTGATAGGTTCAAAATGGATCGATCTGTGATGAGATTGTAATGCAATGATCAATATAAGCACGAAGTAATCAACAAATGCAAAATACTTAAATATTCATAGAGATTTCATTGATAGCAAAATGTAATTGGATACAATGTAGAGAGAATGAATTACTGAAAAGTTCTAACAATGTTTGTCCCTGCAAAAATACATATATATCCTATTTATACTAACAAAGAAAACTAGGAACATATATTTACACAATAAGTCCCTATGCGATGACAAAAAACAAAATTATAAAGACTAATGCTAATCTTCAAAGAGCTCCAACAACATTGCTAGGAAACTTCCTCCTTGTCCTTTTGAAGAACTTACTAGCTTTATGAGTGAGAAGAGCCATATGTTATACTATCTCCATGTACTCCAGGTAATCTAGATGGATGCAACCCAAATCTTCAAGGGCGAAGAGAAAGTTTCTTGTGCTTTCATCAGCAGACATAAAGGCTTGTGATGAGCTTGTCTCTTGGAATGGGCTTCATTGAATATAGCTCTCCCTTGGTGTCTCCAGGAAGGTGATGAAAGAGCCCTTTTATGAATTTTCTAGGTAGCATATATGTAAGGCCCCATTCCTGGAACGCTTACAGTTGGACAATCATTGCACATATTATATAAAACATATATTTAATATTTACCAAACATCACAGCAGAATTAATTTAAAAAAACATTTCATATATTAATAATTGATTTTGCAAAATAATACATCATTGTTAAAATACATAAATCATTTGTTGCATTACATCACAAAAACATTATCATAATACAAAATGGATGCCATCCAAAACAAGCCGAGTAACTGCCCCCGTGCCATCCTCAACAACTCTTACCTACCAACTGGAAAATGTAGAAAAAGTCAACGTTACTGACTGAGATCTAGTTTTATAAAACATAATATACTTAATTTTAATTTGTGATCATAAATCATACGTATATACATAATCTTATTATTATATTTCCTCATCATTCATTAATCTTTCATTCGTTCATCATTGTACGTCATCGTTATCTTTCATTCTCATTCATTGTCTTCCTTACCGTACATTTCGTACACACATCATCTTCCTTACTTACATTCCGGACCAATGCCATGTGCTATACCCCAAACATTGTGCATGAAGCTAGTTACTGGGCCTAAGGTCTATAAATAGACCTCGAACATTATGCACGAAGCTGACTCTAGTGCCTAGGGCAAGCAACAAGGGTCCCATATGTATGGTTAATCACAAGGATTAGACCCTAGTGTGCATCCTTCTAAGGTAACTAACCCACATACATTTAAGCTAACACCCTTCATTGGTGTGAACCTCCTTACATTTGCTTGCAAGACTTTTGATGCGTTCATTATTCTTCCTTATGTTCCACTTTTCATCATCATTAATTCCACTTTCATTACGTAATACTTTACGTTCATTGATAATAACACACCACACAAAGCCATAGAAATATACATAATAAGGAACATAAAGAAACATAACATAAACATACATAACATATGCATGCCAACATCATACATCATCATACAACATCATATAATTATCATACATCACCCCTGGTGTCACACCCCCGCTAAGAGCAGAAACACGGGGATGTAACGAGACGGGAATCGTCATAACACATGGTAAGCCAATAGAGATGCAATATAATAATGATAACAAGTGTGTCATGATGACACCCGACAACAAGGGGACTTGTGTCGTGTTTAGTCAATGTTCACGACAACATAGCCATAAGCATACGCAAGCAAATGATCACACAAATACGGATATCAACATTATAATGTATTTTCCCACAACCCGGGAACAAGTAACAAAAGAGTAATTGTTGATTAAAACAGACTACATCAAATGTTTTCAAAATGACAAGTTTAGCCATAAATGCATCCTAGGGTCTCCACTAAGGCAGCACACCTAGATCTTCAGCTAGCATGATCACCTGAAAAGATATGCTCAAAATGGTCAACAAAATTGTTGGTGAGCTCGCAGGTTTAAATTGTAAATAAGTAAATATTGATGTATAATAGTTTGTTGCAGAATACCGTGCATACAGTTATAAGTAAGCAAAATCACATGACCTGAGCTTTACAACCTAACCTAACGACGTACACAAACAATCTTGTCGGAATATATTTACCCAAGACCCGTTCCTGGCGACTGTTGGTACTAACTAGTATACCAACAACGAGGGTGGGGGTGTCAACCCAAGTAGTACTACCAATACCTATCTGTCGATTCCACACTGGAATTAAATGGTTGTAAGAAAGAACCACACAACAGACTCAAGCATGCATCAGATAAGTACTCACAAAACAGTAGCACGTTGATTCCAAGTATGTAAATTGTATGTATGTTGTACAGCATAGAAAACGGGTGAGCATACTTTTCTCCCATATTTGTAAATGATTGAAAAGTAGAATAAGCATAAAAAGGGGCCACGAAACTGACTTGTTAAGTGGTAAGTATGAATGATCAAAGTTCCTAACAGTTGTATGCAATGAATGGTCAAACACCAATTGACAATTATTGTTAAGCATTAATGATATGTACAAAGCATATAGTAATGTTCGGTCGGTTCGGGTTGTATCGGTTCAGTCGTGGGTAACACACACTCAAGCGGACACATGTATCAGATCTTATGTAGATCCAAGTACCGGAAGGGGTCATCATTGCCAATGACATTCATATAAAGATCCCGTTGTTATAAGAGAAAGTACTTGTTAAATATTTGTAGTCCCAAATAGATTGTTGATAATTGTAAAATGTTAGGTTGGTTTAAATTGAAATAGTATGTGCATGTTGATAGCATTGACTTTAATCTTTGTGGTCAATCAATGACACTTTTACTGATGTTACCTTATCATCACATGGCATTCAAGAAGGGAATTCACACACATAGCATCATCAGTCACATAACAAGACCAAACGCTCGACTCAACACTCCATTCGTACGAATCAACCTTCAATCGTACAAATCAGCTTCATTCGTTCGACTGAACCTTCATTCGAATGACTGTGTTGGACCAAAAGAACCAATGAGCCTGATCAGAAAAACCTCTAAGTCCCACAGACATTACAACTGCTGAAGAAGATTACAATAGCTGAAGACATCAGCTGATTACAAAGTCTGAAAGTAAAGTACTGAAGACAAAGTCTGAAGACAAAGACTGAAGACCAGAGTGATCAGTAGTTGTCACAACAGCTAAAGTTATTAACTTCAGTAGTTATCACAACAGCTGAAGTTATTAACTTCAGT
Organism: Flaveria trinervia; assembly: GCA_025506515.1. Lineage (NCBI taxonomy): Eukaryota > Viridiplantae > Streptophyta > Magnoliopsida > Asterales > Asteraceae > Flaveria > Flaveria trinervia. Next base: position 77,815,677 of record CM046444.1, read on the forward strand.
AGTTGTGATGGTTTTCCTTTTCGGTACTTGTAATTTACATTTCAGTAGTTTATAGTTTCAGTAGTTTTAGTTCAGTAGTTTTATGTTTTTGTACTTAGCATTCTCTAAGATGTGATCAGTTGTTGAGAACATTCTCAGTAGTTTGCATAGTTTTAGTTGTTTGTATAATTCTGTTAGATGTCACTATCAAGTGACATCAGCAGATGTCACATTCCTTATATAAGGAATGTTGACCTAATTGTAATGTGTGACTTTAAGCCACCACGAAAGTATTTGAATAAAAATTCCTTTTGCAGAATTCTCTCTTTTTCTATAACCGTGCACTATTCCATTGAATATCAATTGTGTTCTTGCAAAATTGTTTAATTCATTGATCGAATTCCGCTGCAATCTACTCTAATCAATCAAACTTAGATCGCTGATCTTTACAAATGGTATCAGAGCAGGTATTCATTGATCGATCTAACAATTGATCATTGAAACTGCTATTTCGATATCTAAGTTTGATCGAATTAGCATATTTGCAAGAATTAGTTATAGAGATTGAATTTCTATTGCTCTCGGTTAATTGCTTTGAGACTTCTCTTGGTTCGTATTGAATTTGTTGTGTTTTGCACTAAATTGATTAAAACTTAAGTGAATTTTATTGAATCTCCGAATGACTACTCTTCTAATGACCCTCACAATACTAGCTCCTCAACCAAGCCTCCGATGCTGGTTAGGACTGAGTATAACATATGGCAACGAAGAATGCTCCATCACCTGTCTGTTAACAGTTCAGGTTGTTGGACATCTGTGGTACATGGTCCACACAAGCCTATGGTGAACAATCCGAAAACCAACCAATGGTTCCGAAGAAGAAGGAACAATACTCAGATGAGGATCGAAAACTGTTTAAGATTGATGCTAAAGCTCATGGAATTCTGGCCATGGCACTACCAAATGAAATCTATTCTGGGCTTATGCATCATGAAACTGCTCATGACCTCTGGAATGCATTGAAAGAACAATTTGGTGGAACAGACGAGGTCTTAGCAAACAACAGAGAAATCCTTGCCCAACAATATAAGACATTCTCTCATAGGAAGGGTGAGACACTACTCAACAGTTTGAGCGTTTTTCCTGTTTGATCTCTGAGCTAAAAATGGTCAAACATGAATACACTAATAGCCAGATGAACAACAGATTCCTCAGATCACTGCCTAAGAGATGGGACACATATACCATTGTCCTACGCTCTAATGCAAATCTGGATAGCTTATCTCTCACCCAACTCCATGGGAAACTGCTTACATTTGAAAGAGAGATAGAGCAAAAAAGGAAACTGGCATCATCAAGAAAGCTCACTGATGACTTTGTAGCAGGGAACACTGCCTTGGTTGGTCATGAGTCAGAATATGCTACATCAGAAAGCCATTATGATGAGCATATAGTTTTCTCTTCAAACAGTTTTGATCATGCATTTATTAGTGTTGATAGTTAGTCAGGCTGTAATAGTGACAATTTGTGCTTCATGATGGATGATTTGAAAGGTATTGCTGATGATGACTTAGAAAAGATGGATATTCTGAGCCAAATGGCCTTGATTAATATCAGATCTCAAAAGTTCTACAAGAGAACTAGTAGAAAATTTCCAGGACTCTCTGGCAAAAGCAAAGTTGGTTTTGACAAGAGTAAGTTAAGGTGTCATAAATGCCATAGGCTTGGGCACTTTGCAAGAGAGTGTAGATCAACTGGATCTAACTCCTCTGCACCCTTTGTGACTTTTCCAAGTAATAGTTCACAAAACAGAGGGCAACATCCTACAAGTTCTGGTCATCACTCACAACCCATATCTCCTGCATATTTTGTCCCTCAGGGTCCAATGCCATATCCATATCCCTGCTATTACATGCCACAACCAAATCAAGTTCAAGTTCCTATTACACAACAACCTCAAGCCTTATCTGAGCCTCAACCATCTCAATCATCTCAATCACAACCTCATCACAGCTTCTTCACCCCTGGTACTGTTGACTGGAGAAGTCTACCAGATGATCTTTCTGGTAATGAGCAATTATTTGCTAGTGATGGTCAACATGGTGATGAACATCCTTTTGGGAATCTTGCTCTCATGGCCCTGGAGTCTACTGAGGGTTCATGCTCCAATGTATCTTCATCACAGGTAACCCAGGTATCCTCTGAGGCTAAGGCGAATGTTGGACCAAAAGAACCAATGAGCCAAGATCAGAAAACCTCTAAGTCCACATGGTATCACAACAACTGCTGAAAGCCTCATCAGCAGTTTGACAAGTGCTAAAGACTTCAACAGCTGAAGATCAAGTGCTGAAGACTTCAACAGCTGAAGAACTAAAGTGCTGAAGTACAACAGCTGAAGAACACTAGTGCTGAAGCTGTAAGACCAAAGTACTGAAGTACAAAGTACTAAAGAGTTTACAAGTGCTGAAGATCAACAACTGATGTACAAAGTCTGAAGACAAAGACTGAAGACATCAGCTGATGATATCTACTGAAGTCATCAGCTGATGAAACACCTGAAGGTCAAAGTCTGAAGATCAAGTACTGAAGGCTCAGTAGTTTGTCACAACTGCTGAAGAGTACTTCTTCAGTAGTTGTGATATCAGTAGTTTTATATTCTAGTTTTAGTAGTTTTATGTTTCAGTAGTTTTGTAAAACGACTGAAGAGCTTGTTCTTCAGTCGTTGTAGTTTCAGTAGTTTCTAATCAGTAGTTTTATATTCTGTACTTAACACTCTGATATGTTCTCAGTAGTTGTGAACATTTCAGTAGTTGGTTAAGAGTTAGTTATTTTTGTATTAGATCTGCCAGTTGTCACTTTCCCGTGATAACAGCAGCGATTGCACTCTATATAAGGAGTGTCAACCTATTGTAATAACTGAGTGAATGACGGGAATGATATGAATGATTTGATTAGAAATATTCTATATCTAAAAACATTCCTTGAATCAGAAATATATATTCTCTCACTATAACCGTATGTGATCTAATGTATACAAGTATCGATCTCTTGCTACAATTTGTCTAATTCCTATTCTTATTCCGCTGCCTTGAACTCTAATACATCAAACTTGTGATCGCTGATCCTGTCAAATGGTATCAGAGCAGGTTAATCATTGATCGATCTAATAATTGATCATTGAAACTGCTATTCAAGATCTAGGTTTGATTGAATTAGCTTTTGTTTTTGCAAGAAACGGTTATAGAGATTGAATTTTCTGTATTTCTGGTCATTCATCCTGAGATCTTTTTCTGGTTTCATTGAGTTTGTTGTGGTCTATGTAAAAATTTTAAAAGCTTGAATTAAATTGTTTCTGAACTGAAAATGACTACTCCCTCCAATGATCCTCACAATACTGGTTCCTCTACCAAGCCACCAATGCTGGTTAGGAATGAGTATAACATATGGCAACGACGAATGCTCCATCACCTGTCTGTTAACAGCGCAGGTTGTTGGACATCAGTGGTACATGGTCCACACAAGCCTATGGTGAATAACCCGGAAACCAATCAAATGGTTCCGAAGAGGAGGGAGCAATACTCAGATGAGGATAAGAAGTTTCTTGAATTGATGCAAAAGCCCATGGAATTCTGGCCATGGCACTGCCAAATGAAATCTATTCTGGGTTAATGCATCATGAAATGCCCATGACCTCTGGAATGCCTTGAAAGAACAATTTGGAGGAACAGATGAGGTCTGGCAAATAATAGAGAAATCTTGCCCAACAATATGAGACATTCTCTCATAGAAAGGGTGAGACACTGACTCAACAATATGAGCGGTTCTCTTGTTTGATCTCTGAACTAAAAATGGTCAAACTTGAGTACACAAATATTCAGATGAATAACAGATTTCTCAGATCACTGCCTGAGAGATGGGACACATATACTTATCCTACGCTCCAGTGCAAGTTTGGACAAACTATCTCTCACCCAACTCCATGGGAAACTGCTCACGTTTGAGAGAGAGATAGAACAGAAGAGAAAGCTGTCTTCATCTGGAAAGCTCACTGAAGACTTTGTACCAGGCAACACTGCCTTGGTGGGTCATGAGTCAGAATATGCTTCATCTGAATGCCAGTATGATGAGCATATTAACTTCTCTTCAAGCACTTCTGATTCTGCATTTGTGAGTGTTGATGGTCAGTTTACTGGGTGTAATAATGACAATTTATGCTTCATTATGGATGATTACTAGGGGATTGCTGATGATGACTTAGAAGAGATGGATATTTTGAGCCAAATGGCCCTGATAAATATCAGATCTCAGAAGTTCTATAAAAGAACTGGAAGAAAATTCCCAGGACTCTCTGGCAAAACCAAAGTTGGTTTTGACAAGAGCAAGTTGAGGTGTCACAAATGCCAAAGGCTTGGACACTTTGCAAGAGAGTGTAGATCAACTGGATCTAACTCCACTGCACCTTTGTGACTTTTCCTGGCAATAGTCAACAACACAGAGGGCAACATCCTGTCACTTCTAGTCATCATCCTCAACAACAATCTCCGGCATATTTTGTTCCTCAGGGTCAAATGCCATATCCGTACCCTTGTTATTACATGCCACAGTCAACTCAAGTTCAAGTTCCTATGGCACCACAACCTCATGCACTACCAAAACCTCAGCCATCCCAATCTCATCAACAAACTCAACCTCAACAACACAGCTTCTTCACCCCAGGAGTTGTTGACTGGAGCAGTTTACCAGATGACATGTCTGGTCATGACCAACTGTTCTTAGGTGTGGTCAACATGGTGGTGACAGTCCTTTTGGGAATCTAGCTCTTATGGCTTTGGAGTCTGATGATACTTCATTTTCTAATGCCTCTACACCTAAGGTATCACAGGTATCCTCTGAGGCAAAAGCCAAATTATGTTCTGAACCATGCATAGCAGCATTTGCTTCCATTAGAGAAGCAAATGTAGCTTAATTAATAAAAAAACATTGAGCTAGAACAAATAATTTCCAAAAACAAAGCTGAATTTGAGTCTGTACTAAAGATAAAAATGATGAGATGTACAAACTGAAATGCCAAATAATTGATGATAAGGCTAGAGAAGAGGTACTTCTAGAGAAGTACAAAGATCTCAAAGAAACCCTTGCAGTTATCCAGGTAGAGTGTGTAGATGGGTACAATCATGCAAAGGTTTTGAAATGCTTCTTAGTAAGCAATCTGCTTCCAATGTGAAGTTTGGCATTGGTTACAATCACACTGCTCCACCTACAGATTTTACCCCAAGAGCAAAGGTAGAATCTGATGGTAAGAGTGATAACCAATCCATCACATCATGTGATCTACCTTCTGATACAGCACAATCAGAAGTAGTAGTCAGCATCAAGCCCTCTTTGAACTTATCAGCTGATGTTGATGATTCAAATGCTGACACTCACATGATTAATGAGTTGATCAACTTAGGAGTTAATTCTGAAGGTCCTGAAAGGACTAGAGAGCAGGATTTAACACCTGAAGTTCAAACTTCAACTGCTGTCAGTACTGAAGAGAAGAAAATTGCCAGTAGAAAGAGTTTGGAGACTACTAAAGAGGCAGTCAAGAAAGCAAACAATGCTTCCAAAGCATTGAAGAACAAGTCTTCAGTTGCTTCACCCTCTTTAGTTGATGATCAACCTAAGATGAAGAAGAAACCATGTGAAGTATGTGGTTTGTTCAATCATCTTACAGATGATTGTTGGTACAAAAGAGGTTCCAAACTCAAACAAAAAGAAGAAATTAATGAGAAAATGGTAAAAATGAAAACTGAGTTTGAAACCACATTTGTATGAGCAACATCAAATCCTGTAACCTTAAGTCCTCTAAGAAATCCAAAAAGAAGGGGTTTAATAGGTGACAGCTGAGAATGCTCAGAAGAAGAAGGGGCAACATAGGAACTTATCAAACTCCACTGGCAATGTGTCTCATGAGCTGAAAGCTTTATCACAAAATCAGACACAGCTGGTAATGATGGTTCAACATCTGTTGGGTAGAGTTAACCAACTAGATACTCCTATGTTGAAACCACAGAAACGGAGGTCCAAGCCAAAGGACTCCTCTTCTACACCATCTTCTTCCTCTCAGGCTGTTGTTTCAAATAAACCTGTTAGTTTACCATCTATTGATGAGACCAGGCCCAAAACCAAAAAGGTTTGGGTCTCTAAAACTAACTGATTGTTTATTATTGCAGGGTTCTTCAACATGCCAAAGTAGCATCTGGTATGTAGACAGTGGGGGATCTATGCACATGACTGGGAACAGCTCTCTTCTTCATGACTACTCTCAAGGAAAGAAAGGATTTGTTTCTTTTGGCAATGATGCTAGGGGTTACATCATTGGTAAGGGCTTTGTCTCCGATGGAGAAATCAATTTGATGATGTTAATCATGTGGAAAATCTCAAGTACAATCTCTTGAGTGTAAGTCAAATGTGTGATAAAGGCCATGTTGCTCTTTTCACCAGTCAAAACTGTAGGATTCTGTCATCCAAAGTTTTGCACTTGATTGACAAGGTGTTGGATGATCACACTCTCCTGAGAGCCAACAGGACAGGAAGAGTGTATGCCTTAGATCTTTCCAAGAAAATAGATCTCAAAGGCAATCCTTGCCTATTTTCCAAAGCCTCTTCTCAAGAATCTAAACTGTGGCACAGAAGGCTTGGTCATGTTAATCTCAAAAACATGAATCAGCTTACCCACATAGTTTAGTCAGAGGCTTACTAATAAAGGAGTTTCACTGTGATGAAACCTGCACTGCTTGTTTAAAAGGAAAACAGCACAAAGTCTCATTCCCTCCTATTGAAGTGCCTAAGTCCACTGCCTGCTTGCAATTACTGCATATGGATCTATTTGGTCCTGTGAGAGTAATGAGCATGGCAAAGAAGAAATACTGTCTGGTAATTGTGGATGATTACTCCAGATTTGTATGGACTTTCTTTCTACATTCAAAGGATGAGGCTGCTCAGAAGATTATTCACTTTGTGTTGTATATTGAGAAGCAGTATTCCCTTCAGTCAAGTGTATTAGGAGTGACAATAGAACTGAATTCAAAATCATACACTTGATGACTTCTATCTTTCAAAGGGAATCAAAAGGCAGTTTAGCATTCCAAGGACTCCAGAACAAAATGGAGTAGTGGAGAGAAAGAACAGGACCCTCATTGAAGCTGCAAGGTCCATGCTGGCTGACTCTGGTTTGCCACTGACCTTTTGGGCTGAAGCTGTTAACACAGCTTTCTATGTGCAAAATAGAGTTTTAGTAAATCAGGTTGATGAAGACTCCTATGAAGTCCTCCATCATTTGGCTCCTCTGATTTCATTTTTCAAAGCATTTGGGTGTCCCTGTTTCATTCTCAACACAAAGGATCAACTCCATAAATTTGATCCTAAGGTGGATGCAGGGTATTTTGTTGGTTATTCATCTACTTGCAAGGCATACAGAGTCTTAACTGCAGAACAAGAGTGGTTGAAGAAACTCTACATGTTAAGTTCAATGAATCTCCAAAGGACAAGATTCCACAAAGCCCTGTGGAGTTATTTGATTTGGACATACTGCAATATGTTCCTTATCAAACTCCTGCTGTTGCTCCTGTCAACAGTTCACCACCTGGTGGTACTGCTGATGATGATGATGATTGCAGTACTCACCTCTTCAGGTTTAGTGATCAGCTGCCTGATTCAGCTAGACCTGATGTTCCTGTAGCTCCAGTAGCACCATCCACAACAAATGTTGATGAGATCTCTTCGAATTCAACTTCCTTTGAATTACCATCCACTGATTGGTTTCAAGGAAATGATTCACCATCACCATCTGTTACTGCTGAGCCTACTACAAACACTTGCACAGATCTCATTGTGTATCAAGATCTGAAGAATCACCCTATGTCTCAAATCATTGGTGATATCACTGCTGGAGTATCAACAAGAAGTCAATTGTCAAATTTCTGCTTCTATGCTCTCTTCATCAGTCAGCAAGAACCAAAGAATTATCACATTGCTTTAAAGGACAATGGATGGGTTGATGCCATGCAGCTTGAGCTTCTTCATTTCAAGAAACAGCAAGTGTGGGAACTGGTTCCTCTACCTCCAGGTAAGTGTGCAATAGGCACTAAATGGGTGTTTAGGAACAAAACTGATGAAAATGGGCTTATTGTTAAGAACAAGGCCAGACTGGTTGTTCAGGGGTTTGCACAAGAAGAAGGTATTGATTATGATGAAACCTTTGCCCCTGTAGCCAGACTGGAAGCAATTCGATTGTTTTTAGCTTATGCTGCTTATCAAAACCTTAAAGTTTTTCAAATGGATGTCAAAAGTGCATTTTTGTATGGAAAAATTAAAGAAGAGGTTTATGTATGTCAACCTCCAGGCTTTGAGGATAATAAACATCCTAATTGGGTGTATAAGCTTGATAAGGCTCTTTATGGGTTAAAACAAGCTCCTAGAGCCTGGTATGAGATTATCAAACTTTCTTCTGGAAAATAATTTCACTAGAGGCTCCATAGATAAGACTTTATTCATTAAGAAAGCTGGGCAGCATAATCTACTTGTTCAAATTTATGTAGATGATATCATTTTTGCATCCTCTGATCCAAAGTTGTGTGATGCCTTTACAAGTTGATGCAACAGAAGTTTGAAATGAGTGCCATGGGAGAATTACAGTTCTTTCTGGGGTTGCAGATCAAACAAAAGGCTGATGGAATTTTCATTCATCAGTCCAAATACACAAAAGATCTTTTGCAAAAGTTTGATTTACAAAACTGTAAGCCCTGTTCTACCCCCATGTGCAGCACCACACAACTGGATACAGATCAGAAAGGTAAAGTGGTTGATGAAACACTTTACAGATGTATGATTGGGTCCTTGATGTATTTAACAGCTTCTAGACAGATATTATGTTTGCTACATGTGTTTGTGCTAGATTTCAGGCTGCACCTAAAGAGTCTCATCTGATTGCAGTCAAGAGGATCTTTAGATATCTGCAAGGCACTCCATCTCTAGGTTTATGGTATTCTACTGGACATTCTGGTAAATTAGTTGCTTTTTCTGACAATGACTATGCAGGGTGTAAGTTGACCAGGAAATCAACTTCTGGTGGATGTCAATTCCTAGGCAACTGCTTGATTTCTTGGCAGAGCAAGAAACAGACCTCAGTTGCTACATCAACTGCTGAAGCAGAGTACATTGCAGCTGCAAGTTGACATCTCAGGTACTCTGGCTTCAAAACCAACTTTTGGATTATGGCATTACAGAGACTAAGACTCCATTGTTAATGGATAGTGCTTCAGCTCTTTGCATTGTCAAAAATCCAGTCCAGCACTCTAGGACCAAACATATAGAGATCAGACATCATTTTATAAGGGATTGTTTTGAAAAAGGTCTGATTGATCCTAAGTTTGTGCCTAGTGCTGATGAGCTTGCAGACATTTTTACTAAGCCTTTGGATAGTTCAACTTTCCAAAACCTGGTGTTAAGGCTTGGTATGCTGCAGCTAGAATAAGTGCCACTACTGATGATCTTAGTAATAAGTACTGATGATCATTAGTAACTATGTCACATAAGTACTGACGAGCTCTTTTACCCTCAGCAGTTTTTTAACTACTGAAGGCTAAATGTCTCACAAGTACTGAAGTACTTCATCTGTTCTAAACTACTGATGTAGTTACAACTACTGATGCAGCTACAACTACTGCAATCAGTAAAAACAGATAAGTACTGATGTCCTATGAAACAACTGAAATCAGCCAAAAAGGCTGATGAATGTGTTGAGGACAGTATGAAACAGCTGAAAAGCTAAGAATTGACGGAAACAGCTGATGAGAAATTTCTCTTCAGTCGTTTGTACTACTGTTGTTTCATTCTAAACAACTGAAGCAAAACCATGTCTTCAGTAGTTTTATAACTACTGATGACTGATACCAAGTCTTCAGTTGTTTACAACAGCTGATGACAAAACCACTGTCTTCAGTAGTTTCATAACTACTGATGCCAAACACCATGTCTTCAGTTGTTTCATCATCTGAAGTCAAAACCACGGTCTTCAGTAGTTTTCTAACTTCTGATGCCTAACACCACGACTTCAGCTGTTTCAACGTCTGAAGGATAATACCATGTCAACGGTCGTTTAAAACTACTGATGACTAACACCACATCCTTCAGTCGTTTTCTTACCCGTACCCTAAATATCCCTGACCTAAGCCTCAATGCTTCATCTTCTTCAACCTAACGTTCCTCTCCAAAACTTCCCTCTTCTCAATGGCGTCCATGCAAATTAAACCGCGACACAACTGTGTTGCCTACCTACTAAATCGCCTATCTGGACTAAGTTCGATCCTGCTATCGATCTTATGGTTCAGTCCCAATACAAAACGGCATTTCTTCTGAATCCCATACTACATGCCGAATCCCTCCAACAATTTTGGATGAACGTTACTATTACCACTGGGGAGAACAACACACCATCTCTCCAGTCGGTCGTCAACAACAAAGAAGTAGTCATCACTCCTGCAATAATCCGCCAAATTCTTCATCTGAATGATGCTAGTTCTCCTGCTGGATATCCGAAGGGCACCACAGATCTATCCTTTGCCCAACATGGATATCAAGGCGATTCTCAGTGCCTCCACTATCATGAAGAAACACTTTCCTGACGCTGAACGCCTAATTTTTCACATGGTGAATGTATGTTTGGCTCCTAAGACGTCGTCTTGGGATCAAATGTCGACAAAATGGCAGCAGGTAATGTATTCTATTCTTGAGCAACAACCGCTAAACTTTTCAGAAATAATATTTTCAGAGCTCAAGGAATGGCTCAAAACTAACTGCCAACCGTTGGATACTATATCCACGGTTCATAATGGCCATCATTACAAACCAGCTTAATGCTGAGGGACTTGTTGGCTTGGGAGTCCCTGCTACGGCTGTTCTGCCGGAAGTATACTCCCGGCACAACTCTGACCAGACACTCAAAATGGCTGCCAAGCTGCGAAAACCCACGCAGCTGGAACCCACAGCCACCACCTCCAAATCAAAAGTCCCCACCAAACCCGCCAAAAGAAACCCAAAACGGCTACTCAGGGAATTAAGTCCCCTGAGGATGCCCCTTCAACACAAACGCAGGATATATCCACTAGTCCAAACCCCCTAGTGGATACAATGACTCTTCCAGCCATAGCCACTCAGGCTTCCTCTCAACAGGAGCCTGCAGACCATACAAGGGGTACCTACATATCTGGGATCTTCCTCACTTGAGGAGATTGCCATTGAAAAGCACCAACCTCCCCAGGTGCACACTGCTTCTATCCCTTCACCCCAAACAACGCCCCTCACAGCCCAACTTTAATAGTTGCACAAGTGCTGACTCAACTGCACTCCTCACCTCCTCCCCAGAAACCACTCACTACTGGGAACACCTCTACAATTGAGGGGGAGGAACACAGTGCACTTGAGAACCCACAGCACAAGGGTTTACCACTTCTATCTCCTGGTGTAGACAAGGAGCTTAGAATATCTAGTGAGGCTGCCACCTCCTCTGACTCAGCACATGATCAGAATGAGGCTGGTAACATTGCTAAGACCTCACTAGAGGCAACAGCTGATGATGGACACTGTCCTGAGGCTGGAAGTCCCCAGTACCAAGCACAAGGGGCACATGCACCAACTGGTCTACACCCCTGCATGTAAATCCTGCTCTAAGCAGGAGGTCAGATGATTCAGCTTCGGCTGATGATGACCTGGGCTTTTTCTACGATGTTCTTGCCCAGAACACAATCCTTGAAGAGAAAGTCAGTAGGCTGCAAAACCTACTTGATCAACTCTCACAAGGAGAAAACCATCTGCCTCACCACCCACAGATGGCACCTTCACTTGAAGGTTCCCCAAACACTGAGCCACTCCAAACTCAACCACCTGCCTCTGCTTCAGGCCCTATTTCTCAGGAACAGAACCCTCCTGAGCAAATAGGTGCTGTACTTCAAAATTCCCTCCCTCTCATCACACCCATAATCACTGATATTGGACTAAAGCCATTGATGAGAGGCTTTCCTCAACTTTACAACCCTTGATTGATGCTGCTGTACAAAACTCTTTCTTCTGCGGTACAAATCCCTTCCTCCAATGCATCCAAAAAGGGGGAGAGTACTGCAGTGAAAGAAAAGAAGGGAAAAGAACAGAGGAAAAGAAGGAGAGAGCAAGCCCAGAGGAGGAGAAAGAAAAGCAACCTCTGCTCACTTACAAGCGAAAGAAAAGTTCTGATGATCATACTGCTGAAGACAAATCCTTGGAGGAGCTGGTAAAAGAAGCTGACACTACACACAGCCGATCCATGGATAAAATAATTGAACAACTCTTCAGGCAGGGGTTTGATACAGCACATTGGATAGTGAGATCAGAAGGTTGGAAGTCCAAGAGATTCAGACCCGATGGGCTGGGTATGATGCTCTGGAAAAAGAGAGATTGGAAATAATGATCCGCTTCATTGCAAAATACTTAGGAAGATCGTTAATGAGATTCGCGCGGGGTGGACCAGGGACAGTATTCTGGCTATAGCCACCAGAATCTGTCTGTCTGAGCAATTCAACAAAGGGATTATTGTGGAAGCCCTTGATGAGGCTGGGGCTGGTAAAAGGTTAGAGATGGCTAAACTCACAAAGGCGAAACTAACTACAAAGATGCTGGATCAACCTTCCCTTCCACCCACTCAAACAGAGCCTATCCCTCAAATCTCCCAACCAATCTCTAAGCCAAAATCCAAAATCTTCATTCTCCAAACCAATTCCTTCACCAACCCAACCATCATCCAGTGATGCACCTAGAAGGAGGAGAAGGGTGCTGAGGATGGAAGAAGAAGAAGAGGAGGAGGATGAAGATGTTAGTCTGCCACTCTCTGCTGTTCTAAAGCTACCAAAACCCCGAAGTCAACCCATGATCACACCTGACTCTCAAAGGAAATGGTCAGAGTCAAGATAGAAGAAGAAGAACAGCAGAAACAGCACGATAAGCAACTGTTGAAGATGGTTGACAAGGAATTTCCTCCTCAGTCATCATCTATTCAAGCCATGAAAGGGCATGCTCAAAGGCTGTACCTCTCAGGCACACTTTTCAGTATCAGAAGGAGAGAGTGAGAGTATGGCCAGACCCCAGGGTGAGTTCTAGAATCCATAAAAGAACCATTCCACACAGATACAATGGCCAGGTACGAAAATCAATAGATTCTACCATCATGTTGTCCATTGTAGTCTCACTTGGGAAATCATTGATGAATTCAAGAAAGCTCACCAAGCAAAGAAGACCCCTCAAGCTTTACTAGAAAACAAGATGATTAAGAAGGGTTGTTTATAAAAAGCTTGAAGACATCCAGAAGAATGAGCTCCAGTTACTCCTTGAAGGCAACCATCCTGATGAATTTGTATATAGGGAGGTAACTACGGTGGAGCTGAAAAATGGCAGGACCATGAAGTCTATCAGAGTACTATGGTCCAGAGTTCTTCTTCGAAGGAGGAGTAGAAGAACTCTCTCAGGAGGAACAAGTTGTTCTCCTTGAGGCCTATGTTCGAGAGTCATACAGACTCATTATGGGGAAGTAAATCTCATAATGGATAACAACTCGTGTCCAGTTCCCCAAAACAGAGTTCCCATTCATACCCTGCCAAACAAATATCTAAGATTTCTTCCCAGGCTGGAGCTTACATGGGTCATCTTCTCTACTGATCAAGAAGGAAAAAGACCAACACTTTGCCAACAATAAGTGGGACAATAAATAATTTAGAGGTTTGGCTGCATTGGTTCAGGGGGAGTTTGTTGGACCAAAAGAACCAATGAGCCAAGATCAGAAAACCTCTAAGTCCCACATGGTATCACAACAACTGCTGAAAGCCTCATCAGCAGTTTGACAGTGCTGAAGACTTCAATAGCTGAAGATCAAGTGCTGAAGACTTCAATAGCTGAAGAACTAAAGTGCTGAAGTACAACAGCTGAAGAACACAAGTGCTGAAGCTGAAAGACCAAAGTACTGAAGTACAACAGCTGAAGAGTTACAAGTGCTGAAGATCAACAACTGATGTACAAAGTCTGAAGACAAAGACTGAAGACATCAGCTGATGATATCTACTGAAGTCATCAGCTGATAAAACACCTGAAGGTCAAAGTCTGAAGATCAAGTACTGAAGCCTCAGTAGTTTGTCACAACTGCTGAAGAGTACTTCTTTAGTAGTTGTGATATCAGTAGTTTTATATTTCTAGTTTCAGTAGTTTTATGTTTCAGTAGTTTTGTAAAACAACTAAAGAGCTTGTTCTTCGTCAGTTGTAGTTTCAGTAGTTTCTAATCAGTGGTTTTATATTCTGTACTTAACACTCTGATATGTTCTCAGTAGTTGTGAACATTTCAGTAGTTGTTAAGAGTTAGTTATTTTTGTATTAGATCTGCCAGTTGTCACTTTCCCGTGATAACAGCAGCGATTGCACTCTATATTAGGAGTGTCAACCTATTGTAATAACTGAGTGAATGACGGAATGATATGAATGATTTGATTAGAAATATTCTATATCTAAAAACATTCCTTGAATAAGAATATATATTCTCTCACTATAACCTATGTGATCTTAATGTATACAAGTATCGATCTCTTGCTACAATTTGTCTAATTCCTATTCTTATTCGCTGCCTTGAACTCTAATACATCAAACTTGTGATCGCTGATCCTGTCAGCCAAGCTATGTTCTGAATCTTGCATAGCTGCATTTATCTCTATTAGAGAGGCAAATGTAGCTTTAATAAATCAAAATCTTGAGCTTGAGCAAACCCTTTCTAAAAGAAAAGCTGAGTATGAGTTTGTCCTTAAAGATAAAGATGATGAGATTTATAAGCTTAAATGCCAATTAAATGAAAAAGGCTAAGCTAGAGGTCATTCTTGAGAACCACAGAGATCTTAAAGAAACACTTGCAGCTACCCAAGTTGACTGTGACCGCTGGGTATCATCCTGCAGGGGATTTGAAATGTTTCTCAGCAAGCAAACAGCTTCAAATGTGAAGTTTGGAATTGGTTACAACCACATTGCACCACCTACAGATTTTACTCCAAAATCAATAGTAAAACCTGAAGGTGAAAGTAATTTCCAAACCACATCATCATGTGTTTCATCCTCAGTGATCAGCAAAGATCAAAAGATGAAATCAGTGTTGATACCTCAGCAAATCAATTGCCTGATGGGTTAACTACTGATAAGCACATAAAGCTGAGTACTTGAGATGTTGTCCCTCAAAGTACCTCAAGTACTAAAGGGCAAGTCACCACATCTAAAAAGCATTTCAAATCAACTAAAATAAAAGGATTAACACTACTGAGGAATCTATCATACGGTCTTTCAGGACGGATAGAGAACAGCTGAAGAACAAGTCTTCAGTTGTTACAGATCCTTCAATACTTAACACAAGTACTGAAAGAGGAAAGTACTGAAGATCACACCTTCAGTAGTTTCCACTCAGCAGTTGATCAATCCAAGATGAAGAACAAGCCATGTGACATATGTGGTAAGTTCAATCATCTTTCTGATGAATGTTGGTACAAAAAGGGTTCCAAACTCAACAAAGATAAGCTCATTAAAAAGCAGATGGAAGAAATGAAAAATGAGTTTGAGACCAAGTTTGTACCACAGTCATTCGAAAGTGATAAACCCAAGACTTCATCAAATCCAAAAAGAAGATAGGGTGTATCATAAAACAGCTGATAGTGTTCCTCATGATAAACATGAGACTAAGTCTATAAATTTCAAGGAGGAAATGGTGGGTCATAAGAACTCATCAAAAACAAGTACTGATGTGTCACAAGAGCTGAAAGCTTTAGCTACAAATCAGACACAACTGTTATGATGGTTCAGCATTTGTTGGGAAGAGTTAACCAACTTGATGCACCTGTGATCAAACCACTGAAAAGGTATTCCAAGCCCAAATCCAAGGAATCCATTTCAGCACCATCTCCACCTTCATCAGCTGTTAATCATAAGAAACAAGTTATGGTTAAATCTGTTGATGAAAACAGACCCAAAACCAAAAAGGTTTGGGTCTCAAAACCTAACTAGTTCCTTGTGATGAATGCAGGGTTCTTCAGCATGCCAAAGTAGCATCTGGTATGTAGACAGTGGAGGATCTATGCATATGACTGGAAGCAGTTCTCTTCTTAATGACTACTCTCAAGGAAAGAGGGATTTGTTTCATTTGGAAATGATGCTAAGGGTTACATCATTAGGAAAGGATATGTGTCAAATGGAGAAATCAGATTTGATGATGTTACCATGTGGAGAATCTCAAGTATAATCTATGAGTGTCAGTCAAATGTGTGATAAAGGGCATGTTGCACTTTTCACAAGCCAGAACTGCAGAATTCTGTCTTCCACAGTTCTGAGGCTGATTGACAAGGTATTGGATGAACATACTCTCCTGAAAGCCACAGGATTGGAAGAGTTTATGCCCTGGATTTGTCAAAGAAGATTGATTTGAAGGGTCATCCTTGCTTGTTCTCCAAAGCCTCTCCTCGGAATCTAAACTGTGGCACAAAAGCTAGGTCATGTAAATCTCAAAAACATGAATCAGCTGGTCCATAATAGTTTAGTGAGAGGTTTACCAATAAAGGAGTTCTAATGTGATGAAACCTGTACTGCTTGTTTGAAAGGAAAACATCACAAAGTCTCATTCCCTCCTATTGAAGAACCTAAATCCACTGCCTGCTTGCAGTTACTGCACATGGATCTATTTGGTCCTGTGAGAGTGATGAGCATGGCCAAGAAGAAATACTGTCTGGTAATTGTGGATGATTACTCCAGATTTGTATGGACTTTCTTCTTGCATTCAAAGGATGAGGTTGCTCAGACAATTATAAACTTTGTGTTGCATGTTGAGAAGCAGTATTCCCTATCAGTCAAGTGTATAAGAAGTGATAATGGAACAGAATTCAGAAACCATACACTTGATGATTTTTATCTCTCAAAGGGAATCAAGAGGCAGTTTAGCATCCCAGGACTCCCAGAACAAAATGGAGTAGTGGAAAGAAAGAACAGGACCCTAATGAAGCTGCAAGGTCCATGTTGGCTGACTCTGGTTTGCCATTGACCTTTTGGGCTGAAGCTGTCTACACAGCTTGCTATGTGCAGAATAGAGTGTTAGTAAATCAGAGGTTGATGAAGACTCCATATGAAGTTCTACATCATTTGGCTCCTCTAATTTCATTCTTCAAAGCATTTGGTGTCCTTGTTTCATTCTCAACACAAAGGATCAACTCCACAAATTTGATCCTAAGGTGGATGCAGGGTATTTTGTAGGATATCATCCACATGCAAGGCTTACAGAGTCTTCAACTGCAGAACAAAGATAGTTGAAGAAACCTTGCATGTGAAATTCAATGAATCTCCTAAGGATAAAATTCCACAAAACCCTATGGAGTTGTTTGATCTGGATATACTACAATATGTTCCTTATCAACCTCCAGCTTTTGCAGATCATGTGAATAAATCATCTTCTGTAGCAAGTCTTCCACCTGGTGGTACTGAAGATGATGATGATATCAGTACTCACCTTTTCAAGTTTAGTGATCAACTGCCTGATTCCACTAAACCTGATGTTCCTGTAGCTTCAGTAGCTCCATCCACAACAAATGCTGATGAGATTTCTGACTCTCTCTACATCTTTGAATTGCCATCTCATACTTGGTTTCAAGAGTCTGGATCAACATTTGTTGTTGTTGAACCTGCTACAAACACTTGCACTGATCTTATACTGTACCAAGAGCTAAAGAATCACCCCATGCCTCAAATCATTGGTGATATCAATGCTGGTGTCTCAACCAGAAGTCAATTGTCCAATTTCTGCTTCTATGCTCTCTTCATCAGTCAGCTAGAGCCAAAGAACTATCATGTTGCTTTAAGAGACAATGGATGGGTTGAAGCCATGCAGCTTGAGCTACTTCAGTTCAAAAAGCAGCAAGTGTGGGAACTGGTTCCTCTACCCCCAGGTAAGTGTGCAATAGGCACTAAGTGGGAGTTTAGGAATAAAACTGATGAAAATGGGATTATCGTCAAGAACAAGGCTAGACTAGTTGTACAAGGTTTTCACAAGAAGAAGGTATTGATTATGATGAAACCTTTGCCCCTGTAGCCAGACTGGAGGCAATTAGATTGTTCTTAGCCTATGCTGCATTCCACAATCTTAAAGTTTTTCAAATGGATGTCAAAAGTGCTTTTTTATATGGAAAAATAAAAGAAGAGGTTTATGTGTGTCAACCACCAGGTTTTGAGGACAATAAACATCCTGATTGGGTGTATAAACTTGATAAGGCTCTTTATGGGTTGAAACAAGCTCCTGGAACCTGGTATGAAACACTTTCAAATTTTCTTCTTCAAAATAATTTCACTAGAGGCTCCATAGATAAAACTTTGTTCATTAAGAAGTGGATCAGCATAAGCTACTTGTTCAAATTTATGTTGATGATATTATTTTTGCATCCTCTGATCCCCAGTTGTGTGATGATTTTACAATTTAATGCAAAAGAAGTTTGAAATGAGTGCAATGGCGAATTACAGTTCTTTCTAGGCTTGCAAATCAAACAAAAGGCTGATGGAACCTTCATTCATCAGACAAAATATACAAAAATTCTTTTGAATAAGTTTGATTTACAAAACTGTAAGCCCTGTTCTATTCCCATGTGCAACACCACACAACTGGATGCAGATCAGAAAGGTAAAGCTGTTATGAAACACTTTACAGATGTATGATTGGGTCCTTGATGTACTTAATAGCTTCTAGACTAGATATTATGTTTGCAACGTGTGTTTGTGCTAGATTTCAGGCTGCTCCTAAAGAGTCTCATTTGATTGCAGTCAAGAGGATCTTTAGATATCTGCAAGGTACACAATCTCTAGGTCTTTGGTATTCCACTGGACACTCTTGCAAATTAGTTTCTTTTTCTGATAGTGACTATGCAGGGTGAAAGTTAACCAGAAAGTCAACTTCTGGTGGATGTCAATTCCTAGGCAACTGTTTGATTTCTTGGTAGAGTAAGAAACAAACATCTGTTGCTACATCCACTGCTGAAGCAGAGTACATTGCTGCTGCAAGTTGTACATCTCAGGTACTCTGGCTTCAGAACCAATTATTGGATTATGGCATTACAGAGACTAAGACTCCATTGTTTATGGATAGTGCTTCAGCTCTGTGTATTGTCAAGAATCCAGTCCAACATTCTAGGACCAAACATATAGAGATCAGACACCATTTTATTAGGGATTGTTTTGAAAAAGGTCTGATTGATCCAAAGTTTGTGCCAAGTGCTGATGAGCTTGCAGATATATTTACAAAGCCTTTGGATAGTTCAACTTTCCAAAACCTTGTGTAAGGCTTGGTATGCTGCAGCTAGAATAAGTGACAACTACTGATGTTTTCAGTAAACAAGTACTGATGATCATTAGTACACATGTCACAAATAAGTACCGATAAGTTTTATTCTCAGTTGATTTAATAACTACTGAAGAATAAATTACCTTAAAAGTATTGTACTTTCTGTTAAAAGAAACTGATGCAGCTACAACTACTGATGTAGTTATAACTACTGATGTCAATAAAAACAGATAAGTACTGATGTCCTATGAAACAACTGAAAATAGCTAAAAAGTCTATGAGTAAGTGTTGAGGATAGTATGAAACAGCTGAAAGGCTAAGAATTGACGAAAACTACTGATACGGATTTTCTCTTCAGTCGTTTCCACAAACTGCTGTTTCACCTTAAACAGCTGATGACAAAACCTTATCTTCAGTAGTTTCATAACTACTGATGACTAACACCAAGTCTTCAGTTGTTTCTTACACCTGAAGACAAAACCAAGGTTTTTAGTAGTTTCATAACTACTGATGACTAAAACCAAGTCTTCAGTTGTTTTCAAATGTCTGATAGTTAAAACCAAGTCTTCAGTTGTTTTAAAACAACTAATGACAACACCAAAACTTTCAGTCATTTTCTTTTCAGCCTTTTCTTACCCTATAAATACCTGCACTTATAGTCAAACGTTTCATTAGCCGTTTTCTATCCTTTCTCTCTCTCAACAATGGCGACCATGAAACTTAACCTAGACATAATTGTGTTGCCTACCTCTCGAAATCGGCCTTCTGGAACAAATTTGATAATGCCATTGATCTTATGGTGGATTCCCAATACCGAACCGCTTTTCTTTTGAATCCTACCATATACCCTGAATCCTTAACCCAATTCTGGTCCAACGTCTCTGTAACAACCGGTGACAATGATAGCCAAATCACTCTACAGTCGTTGGTTAACCAGAAACAGGTGGTAATCACCCCTGACATCATTCGCAAAACCCTAAACTTGCATGATGCCACCTGTGTTGTAGAATACCCGAAAGGCACCATCGATATGTCTTTCATCAACAACGGGTATGAAGGAGACTTAAGTGCTACAACCATTCTCAAAAAGCACTTCCATGATGCTGAAAGACTTATCTTCCACATGGTAAATGTCTGCCTTGCTCCTAAGACATCTTCATGGGATCAGATGTCCTCACGATGGCAATAGGTATTGTACTCTATCTTTAAATGAAAAATCTAAATTTTTCTGAGATAGTGTTTCTGGAACTTAAGGATCTGGCTCAGAAACCTATTTCAAACAGATGGCTATTATATCCCAGGTTTCTGATGGCCATAATTTTAGATCAATTAAATTCTGACGGCCTTGTTGGTCTTGGAGTCCCTGCTCTAGCTGTCTTAGCTAAGGTATACTCCAGACATAACTCTGACCCCACTCTCAAAGGGGTTGCCCGATTGCTCAAACCCAAGCAGAGGGAACCCACAGCCTCCACCTCCAGATCCAAAGTCCCCACCGGACCCAAACCCCAAAAGCCCAAAAAGGCTACTCAGGGAGATGAGTCCTCTGATGATGCCCCTGTACCACCAATACAAGAAACATATACTGGCTCTAACCCCCCAGTTATGTTAGAGACTCAACCTGCTGAAACCGCACAAGTATCCTCTCTACAGGATCCTACTACAACCACACTAGGGGAACCGCACTACTGGAACCTATCTCAATTGAGAAGGTTACCATTGAAGAGCACCTCTCACCCCGGGTGCAATCTGCTTCTGACCAATCTCCCACGGCAACCACCCCTCAAAGCCCAACTCTTATCGTTGCTAAAGTGTTGAGTCAGCTGCATTCCTCACCCCCTCCCCAGAAACCAATTCACACTGGGCATACCTCAATAATTGAGGGGGAGGACCAAAGTGCTACTCATAACCCACGGCACAGGGGTTATAATGTTCAATCTCCAAGTGTAGAAAAGGAGGTTAGAACTTCTAGTCAGGCTGCCACTTCTACTGATTCAGAAAATGAAAGGATGAGGTTGGTACCATATATAAGACCTCACCAGAGGCAACTGCCAATGAAGGACAAAGTCCTGAGGCAGGAAGTCCCCAGAACCAAGAACAAGGGGCACATGCATATACTGATCTACACTCAGGGCATGTACATCCTGATTTAATCAGGAGGTCAGAAGATTCAACAAAGATTGATGATGACCTGGGTTTTTTCTTCGATGTCTTAGCCCATAACACCATCCTAGAGACTGAGGTGAGCAACTCAAAGAACTGCTAGCCAAAATGTCTCAGGATAAAAGTCCATCTGCCCCAATAAACCCCCAGATGGCACCTTCATTTGAAGGTTCACCAAACACTCAGCCACCACACTTAACTAAGACACCAGCCCCTGTTTTTAGCACCAACTCTCAGGGACAGAACCCCTCTGAGCAGATGGTTGCAACCTTTCAAAACTCCTTACCTCTCATCACTCCCATCATCACTGAGATTGTACATAAAGCCATTGATGAGAGGATCTCCTAAAATCTCCAAACACTTGTTGATGATGTTGTGCAAAAGTCACTTTCTGCCATTCAAACCCCTGAACCCAATGCACCAAAAAGGGGGAGTCTAAGGCAGTAAAAGAAAGAAAGAGAAAGAGAGTGGTTGATGAGAACCAACAAGAAAAAGAAAAGGAACTAGAGAAAGAGAAACAACTTATCACTTATAAAAGGAAGAAAAGTGCTGAAACACAAGAGCCTGTTGAAGAGAAATCCTTAGAAGATCTGGTTAAAGAAATTGATGAAGCTCACAGCAGATCTATGGACAGAATAATAAACCAACTCTTTAGACAGGGCTTTGATACAGCCACTTTAGACACTGAGATCAGAAGGCTGGAAGTTAAGGAAATACAAGAAAGATGGGCTAGTTACAGTGTCATGGATAGGGAAAGGTTGGAGATAATGATCAGATTTATTGCAAAATACTTGGGAAGATCATTGATTGAGATCAATCATGGACCAGAGACAGTATTCTGGCAATAACCACCAGAATCTGTTCTTCTGAAGCATTTAATAAAGGGTTAATTATAGAAGCATTGGATGAGGCAGGTGTTGGGAAAAGAACTGATATGGCCAAGCTCTCCAAAGCAAAACTTACCACAAAAATGCTAGATCAGCCTTCCCTAACTCCAACTCATAAACAACCAACTCCAAAACCTGCCAACCCTATCCCTAAACCAAAACCACTCACAACTCAACCCATAAAACCAACTCCATTACCTCAAAAACCACCTCAAACCATACCCAGTGGCACCCAGAAGGAGGAGAAGGGTGTTGAGGGTAGAAGAAGAAGAAGAAGAAGAAGAAGAGGATGATAATGAAGATAGTCTGCCAATCTCTGCTGTTCTCAAACTTAAAACACCTGAGCTCAGAAGTCAGCAGATGATTACACCTGACTTGCAAATGCAAATGGTGAAAGTACAGATTGAAGAAGCAGAACAGCAGAAGCAGCATGATGAGCAATTTCTCAAAATGGTTGAAAAGGACTTCCCTCAGTCCTCATCCATTCAAGAAATGAAGAAACAAGCTCTGAGGTTGTACACTCTTAGGCATACATTCCAACATCAAAGAGAAAGAGTGAGGATTTGGCCAGACCCCAGGGTAAGTTCTAGAATTCATAAGAAAAACATACCAAGTAGATATCATGGCCAAGTGAAAAAGACTTTGAATGCTACAATTAGTTTGGCTATGGTAGTCTCACCCTAGGAAATCATTGAAGAATTCAAGAGAGCACATAACTCAAAGACAACCCCTCAATCTATTCTTGAGAACAAAATGATCAAGAAGGGGTTGTTATACAAGAAACTTGAAGATCTTCAAAAGAGTGAACTCCAGTTGCTGCTAGAAGGCTCTCACCCAGATGAATTCGCATACAGAGAGATCACAACTGTTGAGTTGAAGAATGGGAAGACAGTTAGATATCTGTCTGAATATTACAGGCCTGAGTTCTTCTTTGAGGGAGAAGCAGAAGAACTCACCAAAGAGGAACAAGTTGTTCTCCTTGAGGCCTATGCAAGAGAGTCTTACAACTCATCAATGGGAATTAGGTTTCATGGTTGGGACAAGGCTCTGTGTCCAGTTTCCCCAAGACAGAGTTCCCTTCCATACTTAGCCAATCAAATATTCAGAAACCTTTTCCCGGCCTGTGCTTACATGATTACCTCTGAAGCTGATCAAGAGGGTGTTTCTGCCAAAGAATAAGTGGGATCTTCAATAAACTTAGAGGTTTTGGCCGCATTGGTTCAGGGAGAGTTTGTTGGACCAAAAGAACCAATGAGCCTGATCAGAAAAACCTCTAAGTCCCACAGACATTACAACTGCTGAAGAAGATTACAACAACTGAAGACATCAGCTGATTACAAAGTCTGAAAGTAAAGTACTAAAGACAAAGTCTGAAGACAAAGACTGAAGACCAAAGTGATCAGTAGTTGTCACAACAGCTGAAGTTAGTAACTTTAGTAGTTGTGATGGTTTTCCTTTTCGGTACTTGTAATTTACATTTCAGTAGTTTATAGTTTCAGTAGTTTTAGTTCAGTAGTTTTATGTTTTGTACTTAGCATTCTCTGAGATGTGATCAGTTTTGAGAACATTCTCAGTAGTTTGCATAGTTTCAGTTGTTTGTATAATTCTGTTAGATGTCACTATCAAGTGACATCAGCATACGTCACATTCCTTATATAAGGAATGTTGACCTAATTGTAATGTGTGACTTTAAGCCACCACGAAAGTATTGAATAAAATATTCTTTTGCATAATTCTCTCTTTTTCTATAACCGTGCACTATTCCATTGAATATCAATTGTGTTCTTGCAAAATTGTTTAATTCATTGATCGAATTCTGCTGCAATCTACTCTAATCAATCAAACTTAGATCGCTGATCTTTACAGACTGGCATTCAGTCGTACCACACAACACTCAATCGCATGACTTAACCTCCATACGCACATCAACCTTTATTCGTACGAATCAGCTACATTCATACGACTGAACTTCATTCGTACGATTGGCCTTCAGTAGTGCGACGCACGCAGAATCGCATACATCCATTCGGTCGCATGACTCAATCGCACACACAACGTTCACCGCATTGACTCAATCACACACATCACTCATCCGCATTGACTCAATCGCACACATACGCACGACTCAGTCGCGTAACATCCCCAGTCGCACAACTCAGTCGTCCGAATGACTCAGTCGCATGACTCAATCGCATGACTCACCCAGTCGCACGGCTCAGTTGCATGACAGACCCAATCGCTGAACTGCAGGTTCGTGACTGCTGAATTGCAGAGCAGCCTTCGGCTGCCCCGAGCATGAGTTTTACACAACAAGAATTCTAGAAAACACACAAACAAGAAGTACACGCAGAAAAACATCACACGCACCCACACGACCTCTTATGTTCGGATTGATCCGAACACCTGAAACCCTAGAAATGGACAGCAGTTAAAACGAGCAAGAAAGAGACAACCAATGTCGTCTACTGCAGGGATGGAGTAGACTAGGTTGCATATGAAGTCTAGACGACAAAAACGAGATGAAACGGGTGGTTTTGGTGCAAACATGAAGAAAATGTGAAGTGAAGAAGAATGAAGAGATGAGAGTGAAGAAGATGAAGTTAAGGCTGGAAAATGGGGTTTTTATACCCATCCAGAGTTTGCAAAAATGTCAGTTTTAGTCCCTGCACTTAGCCCCGAGTTCCCAAAGTTTGTTTCGGGTGAAAACGACTTTAAAAGTGTTTGTTATATTAATGTTAGAAATATATTTAATGTTAATTGGCATTTAAAATGGTTTATTAACGACAATATATTATATAAAAATGATATTTTTAGTAATAATGACGATGAAAATTTGTAAAAGGTTTAAGCATAGCACAAGTTAACGATAAGAACACAAGCACAAAGGTAACAAAGCAAGTATGATCTCCACACCAGGAGTTCATGAAGAAGAGGAAGAATGATCAAGGAAAAGTTAACGGTTAATCATGTTGATTGACGGAGGTGACGGTGTCACAGTCAGTATCCCCCAGTTGAGAGATTTCATCCCGAAATTCAGCTGGAGTTAGGTCCAAGAGAGTCATCTCGAATAGGTGTGGATATTTAAGCTTCATTGATCTCCCTTTCCGTTCCATGTAAACTCTGGCCCTCGTTTTGCATTCCATCTCACCGTACAATTGGTATTCTACTGCGCTTCAATTGCTTGACCTTTTGATCCATGATCTCAACGGTTCCTCAACGAAATGAAGCTTGCGTAATCTTGATGTCCTTAATTGTACGTGAAGTGATTCGTCAGCCAACACTTCTTGAGGTTCGACATATGGAAAGTATCATGCACACCGCCGAGTTCTTGTGGTAACCTTAATCGGTAAGCCACTGGACCAATTCTTTCTGTATCTCGAATGGTCCAACGTATCTTGGGGCTAACTTCCCTTTTCTTTGCAAAACGAATGTTGGATTCTATGGCCCAAGACAAAGAGAATATGATGCGGTTAGTACGTTATGATCCAAGTCGGGTTATACCCAATAACAAGCTTAGCAAACACCAATTAATATTTAATTGGTGATATGATCATGCAATTAAATATTTACACCAATTAGAAAATGGGTTTTCTAAATAAGTTGCATATGAAATAGAACAAATTATGAGGATAATTTGTTGATGGGTTTATTGTTAATTTGTTATTTAAAAGGTTAAATAACACAAATAACATGAGAGTATACTTTAATTAAATTGTTTAATTAGAGAAGACATGTCACATTTAAATATGTCTAGTAGATGACTTATTTAATGTGTGACAAAAAGGGCTTATTATAGAGAGTGTGTTTGTGTGTTAGATTAAAAAGGGAAAACCCTTTTAATCTTAAATTTTCGGCCGCCCCTTGGGTGTTTTGATTGGCCCTCTTTCTTTGAAAACAAAACACACACTCAACAAGTCTCACACCTTTCAAAAATCTGATCCATCTCACATATGCATGTAAGACACACAACTTTCTCTCTCTCTCTCAAAACTTCTCGCAAAGCAGCTGAAAGAAGAAGAGATTTTCAGTTTTTGGTGTGCTCTCCCTAGCAAAAGTGGTGTTTACTTCAAGGGCTTGGGGTATACAAGCTGAGGATCTCTAATCTTGAAGTCTCGGTCATTTTCAGCATCAAACACCTCCCTTTCTGTCGAACTTTCAGCTGTTGGAGAAGATATCCTGGCAGCCCTTTTGTGGTTGTCATATTGAGTTGCTTGTTGCTTTTTCATAGCTTGTCTATTCACATAATATGATCCTTGTATTATGGGTTTGTTTCATATGCTTAATGGCCACTTAAAGAACATATATTTCAGCTTTCAAAATCATTCAAAAACTAATATTATCCGCTGCGTTTTCTGAAAGGTTAAATGGTTAAACTACGTTTTATGTTCTTGCAAACCCTACAATGGCATCAAGAGCCGGTTATGTGGATGACTTGCTTGTTTTGTCCTTAAAATTGGTTTTAAGGATGATATAGACTTGTTATAGGCTTGTTTTGGGCTGCTATGTTTTGTTTGAATGATTCCCCAACTTTCAAAGTCATATCACACATGCTAGTGATTAGATCTTGAAAGATATATATCATGATATGTTGATTGTTTGGACAATGTTTAAAACCAAAAATTTCAGTTTATGTTGGCTGAAATTTGAAGGTTTTATGTGGGGTTCATTATATGTTTTGATGATATGATCATTGGATGTTAGTGTGCATAACCTAGCCTTTGACCTTGTGTTGTTTGGATGCTTGCAATGTTTGTTTTGGTTGTTTTCTCTTGGGATTGTAATATTATTCATTGTGCTTTGTTTAAAAATGTAACTTGTATATTTATTCATTGGGATGTAATAATAGATTAGGAGCCTTTTTTCTTTTACTAGAATATTATTAGGATATATTTTGTAAAAGAAGATGCTCGGGATGGAAGCACAAATGGAAGACACAAAAGAAGGACTTGAAGCATATGGATGCAAGTTCAAGTGGGAGTCCATCAAGACCCCTATTTTGTGTTGTTTTCAACCCTTAGGAAGACCTAATGACCACACTTGTGATGGCAAACAAGTGTGGTCACAATAGTAGCTAAGGTTATGCACATTATGGTTGTTTATGCTTATGACTTGTTTGGATGATTGTTATTTGTTTGTGTGGTTGATTTTTGACATGCATTACAAACTAATCAACAAACTTAACAAGTTATTAAAATGATGGTTCTTAATCATTAAAAGTATAAAGGGTTATTAAATTGATTTAACGGTTTTAAAGATTAGAATTGGTTTTAATCAAAGGACCATAGGGTACCTTGTATTTGAAAGCATGCAAATACAAGTACATAGGGTTTTCTAAACTAATATTATGAAACCTCTTTATATTCATATCAAACAAGATCGACACCGTCCTTTTACACAACACTTGAGTCACTTAGGAACTCTAATGGGATAAAGGTCACCTAACCATTTTGAGGGAACTTGTGATTTGAGGTGAGAATGCCTTATTTGTGGGATAAAGGTCACCTAACCACTAATTTTGGCAAACTCACACGTGTGTGTAAATAGGATGTCTTGATTTGCAAACCATGTTAAAAGGATCACCTACAATATGGTTTCCAAATGGTGTTGATGGGATTAACGTGCCGACTTTACATATGATGTTTAAAGGTCGATCCCATACATCTAGAAGTTGCAAATGGTTGCAACCGTCAATCGTTGACCACCTTTTAATTTAAATCGTGGCATAAAGGTCACCTAACCACAATTTAAATGTAATGTTGGGTTCTAGATTTAATATAAAAATGGCCTTAAAGGCATTAATTATTAAAATTGGCAATATCGAAAATACTAAAATGAAACTTTGTTAAATTTTGTAGATGGCCTCACATAATGATAATTCTGATAACTCATCCGCGTCCAACCAATCTTTACGAGCGATCCTCCAAAAGGAACTTCTAAATCATAACAACTTTATCGACTGGTATCGAAACTTGAGAATCGTTCTCAAGCAAGAGAGAAGATCGTATGTTTTAGAGACCCTATCCCCGATCAACCTAGCGAGGATGATGAGGAGGCCTACAACGATTGGCTGAAGTACACTGAGGACTC
Organism: Flaveria trinervia; assembly: GCA_025506515.1. Classification (NCBI taxonomy): domain Eukaryota; kingdom Viridiplantae; phylum Streptophyta; class Magnoliopsida; order Asterales; family Asteraceae; genus Flaveria; species Flaveria trinervia. Next base: position 77,844,189 of record CM046444.1, read on the forward strand.
CGTCCAAGTGTCTTGTCTCATGCTAGCAAGCATGACTCCGGATCTCCAAAAGGAGTATGAACCCTACGGAGCTTACGACATGATAACCCAGCTGAAGGAAACGTTCCAACAGCAAGCAAGGGTTGAGCGCTTCGAAACGGTTCGAGCACTCCATGCATGTCGCATGGACGACAACCAATCTGTTTCATCTTATGTACTTAAGATGAAAAGTCACATTGACCGCCTCGAGAGGCTTAATTGTCCCGTCTCGAAGGAATTGGCCACGGATTTGATCCTGAATGGCTTACCAAGAGGTTCGAGACATTCGTGTTGAACTACAACATGAATGCTTGGGACAAAAGCATTGGTGAGCTTCACTCAATGCTCAAAACTGCCGAGGCGGCCATGGGTAAAAGGGTTTTACCCGTTCTCACCCATGAAGGTGGGAACAATAAAAGGCCTCGTCCCGCACCCAAGGCAAAAGTTGCCAAGGGCAAGGGACCCGCTTGGGGAAAAGGGAAAGGGGTGGCAAGGGTGCCACCCAACCACAAGAGAAAAAGCAAAAGGTTGCTACCAATGACCCATGCTTCAAGTGTGGGGAGATTGGACATTGGGCAAGGAATTGTCCTGTCCATCTCCAAGAGTTGAAAGCAAAGAGGGATGCCGGGCAGACCTCAGGTACAATATACATGATCCATATTGATTTAACATGATATCCTCTACACATGGGTATTAGATACCGGATGTGGAACTCACATTTGCAATTTGTTGTAGGGGTTCAAAAGAAGTAGTGACTTCAAGAAAGGGGATGTAAGCCTCTACATGGGCAATGGGGCTAAAGTTCAAGTTGAAGCCCGTGGTGACTACATCTTGAAACTTCCAAATGGTTTGGAAGTGATTTTGAACAATGTTTTGTATGCTCCTAGTTTGACTAGGAATATTATCTCTGTAGCCCTGTTAAAACAATTTGGATATGTATTATCCTTTATTGAAAATGATATTCATGTTTCTTTAAATGGTATGTTCTATTTTAAAGCCATTCCCATTAATGGTATTTATGAATTGGCTCATGAAAATACTCTAAATAGCTCATTGTACCAAACTAACACCAAGAAACTCAAGGTGGACTTGAGTGATACCTATCTTTGGCATTGTCGTCTTGGTCATATAAACAAGAAACGTATACAAACACTTCAAAAGAATGGTCTTTTAAAAACAAATGAATATGATTCATTTGATGTGTGTGAATCTTGTTTACAAGGTAAAATGACTAAGTCACCCTTTAGTGGAACTAATGAAAGGGCAAAAGATTTATTAGGAATCATACTCGGATGTATGTGGTCCTTTTAAGCCAATGACTAGGAATGGTGAAAGATACTTCATTACCTTTACCGACGATTATAGTCGCTATGGGTATGTGTACTTATTAAGGCACAAAGATGAAGCTTTTGAAATGTTCAAGATCTTCAAGAATGAAGTAGAAAATCAACTTAACAAGTCAATTAAAGTTCTCTGTACCGATAGAGGAGGTGAATACCTAAGTGATGCCTTTCAAGATCATCTTAGGAGTTGTGGGATTGTCTCACAACTCACTCCACCTGGAACACCACAACATAATGGTGTGTCTGAGAGAAGGAATCGAACCTTATTGGATATGGTCCGATCTATGATGGCTAGAAGCTCATTACCTCTATCATTTTGGGGTTTCGCTCTGCTCTCCGCAGCCCGTATTCTAAATATGGCCCCAACCAAAAAGGTGGAAAGGACACCTTTTGAGATATGGCATGGAAGGGTTCCATCTCTATCATACTTAAGGGTCTGGGGTTGTGAGGCTTATGTTAACTCCACCCCACCCCAAAGTTAGAAGTCAGATCCACCAAGTGTATCTTTGTTGGATATCCTAGAGATTCTATGGGATATTATTTCTATGATCCACTGGAACAAAAGGTGTTTGTTTCCAGAAAGGGTGAGTTCTTAGAAGCAAAATTCCTTATGGAAGGAGCTGGCAGTAGAACAGTGGATCTTGAAGAGGATCAAGAACCACAACTCGATGCACGTTTGGTTGAAACTAGCACTCAACATGAGGATGTTGAGGATGATCAAGGGGTTGATCAATACACACAAGACGTTCGCAGAAGTGGTAGAACTAGTAATCCACCTGAAAGATACGGATTTTTCATGGATGGGTGCTATGTGGTAGATTCAGATGAACCCCACATACCATAATGCAGTGTCCAATTCGGATTGTGACAAATGGCTTGAAGCCATGAACGTTGAGATGCAATCCATGTATGACAATCAAGTTTGGGAACTTGTTGAACCACCTCTTAACTCCAAGATAGTTGGAAGTAAGTGGGTTTTCAAGAAGAAAACCGATATGTATGGAAACTTGGATACTTATAAAGCTAGACTTGTAGCAAAGGGTTTCACTCAAACTCAAGGGGTTGATTATGATGAAACCTTCTCACCTGTTGCGATGCTAAAGTCTATAAGGATATTGTTTGCCATAGCTGCTCATTATGATTATGAGATTTGGCAAATGGATGTCAAAACCGCTTTCCTAAATGGATATCTTGAGGAAGATGTCTATATGGTTCAGCCTGAAGGTTTTGTCGATCCAAAACATCCTAATAAAGTATGCAAGTTAAAGAAATCAATCTATGGATTGAAACAAGCATCGAGAAGCTGGAATCACTGTTTTGATGAGGAAGTAAAGAAATTTGGCTTCATTAAAAACGCTGATGAGGCTTGTGTGTATAAGAAGGCTAGTGGGAGCACAATAACTTTCCTAATATTGTATGTTGATGACATACTACTATTTGGAAATGACATTCCAACCTTGGAAGGTGTAAAAACCTGGCTTGGAAGTTGTTTTTCCATTAAGGATCTTGGTGAAGCCGCCTATATTCTGGGAATAAAGATCTATAGGGATAGATCAAGGCGGTTGATTGGTTTGAATCAAAGTGCATACATTGATAAGATCTTGAAAAGGTTCAAGTTGGAAAACTCTAAGAAAGGTACCGTACCTATTCAAAGAGGAACAATATTGAGTACGACTCAATGTCCTAGCTCAAAGGATGAGCAAGATAAAATGAAGGCAATCCCATACGCATCTGCTATTGGATCCATCATGTATGCAATGATATGCACTCGACCGGACGTGTCATGCGCCTTAAGCATGACAAGCCGTTACCAGTAAAATCCTGGAAACAGTCATTGGATGGCTGTTAAGAACATACTTAAATACCTAAGGAGGACAAGAGATATGTTCCTGATCTATGGATCTGGTGACAAGGAGCTCGTTGTAAAGGGTTACACGGATGCGAGTTTCCAAACCGATCGTGACGATTCACGGTTACAATCGGGATACATTTTCATTCTGAATGGAGGAGCTGTCTCTTGGAAGAGCTCCAAGCAGGATGTGGTGGCTCTATCAACTACAGAATCTGAATATGTCGCCGCCTCATTAGCAGCTCAAGAAGCTGCATGGTTGAAGAAATTCATTACAGATCTAGGGGTTGTGCCTTCCATTCAGGACCCCCTAGAGATCTTTTGTGATAACGAGGGTGCGATTGCTCAAATCAAGGAACCCCGTGCTCATCAAAAGACTAGGCATATTGAGCGAAGATTCAACTACATACGAGATGAAGTTGAAAAAGGAAAGATATGTATTCGCAAAGTTCACACGGATCAAAACATTATGGATCCTCTCACGAAGTTCCTTGAAAAGGCAAAGCATGAAGGTCATACTTGTGCCATGGGACTTCGATATTCTAGTGATTGGATTTGATCTGTAAATTTTGTATTTGGATATATGGAACTCTTTATTATTTGAATAAAATTATTTGGTTATAATGTTTCAATTAATGTTCCAATTTAGCATGTTTAATCCATGAGTAAAATGTTTACTCTAAATGTCCGTAGTCATTCATACTTGTGGGAACAAGTATGAAAGTAAGGTTATTATGAACTTGGATTGGTTGATATTCATAAGGATGAATATAGAGCAATGGGTTGCTACCAAGGTTTATAGATATTTGTGGGACACAAATATTGGACTAACCCGCATCTCAAATTTTACTACATGGAATCTTTTTGATTGATCATAAGTAAATTTGAGTAAAGGCGAATATCATTTGGTATCCTCCGACCTGAGATACATATTGGGTTTTGATATTCACCAAGTATTATACCTTGAGCTAATTCTTCGCTGTCCGGAAATAGTGGACAGAACATAAGGGTATGTTCAGATATAACACGAGGTGTTTGTGAGAAACGTATGTAGTCAAGATGGAATTTGTTCCTCTTATTCGTTGAGAGTTAGATGTCTAAGGCCTGATAAGTTAAATCAACAAGAAATGATCATTCTGTGTTCTTGGATTTAACATGACATCTGTAACAAAAGGATAGATGATTGATTCACCTAAATCTTTCAAGTAGGGTACTTGAAAGGGATGATGTTATTGAATGGCTATAAGTCATGCGTATTAAGGGTAGTAAACCGTTGTTAGGTGGTATTTACTGCTTGCATCAATCTTCTATGAATCTTGGGCAAGTGGGAGATTGTTGGATTCTATGTGCCCAAGACAAATAGAATATTGATGCGGTTAGTACGTTATGATCCAAGTCGGGTTATACCCAATAACAAGCTTAGCAAACACCAATTAATATTTAATTGGTGATATGATCATGCAATTAATATTTACACCAATTTAGAAAATGGGTTTTCTAAATAAGTTGCATATGAAATAGAACAAATTATGAGGATAATTTGTTGATGGGTTTATTGTTAATTTGTTATTTAAAAGGTTAAATAACACAAATAACATGAGAGTATACTTTAATTAAATTGTTTAATTAGAGAAGACATGTCACATTTAAATATGTCTAGTAGATGACTTATTTAATGTGTGACAAAAAGGGCTTATTATAGAGAGTGTGTTTGTGTGTTAGATTAAAGAGGGAAAACCCTATTAGTCTTAAATTTTCGGCCGCCCCTTGGGTGTTTTGATTGGCCCTCTTTCTTTGAAAACAAAACACACACTCAACAAGTCTCACACCTTTCAAAAATCTGATCCATCTCTCATATGCATGTAAGACACACAACCTTTCCCTCTCTCTCTCAAAACTTCTCGCAAAGCAGCTGAAAGAAGCAGAGATTTTCGGTTTTGAGTGTTTTTGGGTGTGCTCTCCCTAGCAAGAGTGGTGTTTACTTCAAGGTCTTGGGGTATACAAGCTTGAGGATCTCTAATCTTGAGTCTCGGTCATTTTCAGCATCAAACACCTCCCTTTCTGTCGAACTTTCAGCTGTTGGAGAAGGTATCCTGGAAACCCTTTTGTGGTTGTCATATTGAGTTGCTTGTTGCTTTTTCATAGCTTGTCTATTCACATAATATGATCCTTGTATTATGGGTTTGTTTCATATGCTTAATGGCCACTTAAAGAACATATATTTCAGCTTTCAAAATCATTCAAAAACTAATATTATCCGTTGTGTTTTCTGAAAGTTTAAATGGTTAAACTACGTTTTATGTTCTTGCAAACCCTACACCGAACAATTCCTTTCCAAGGAGAGACTAAGAGTAAAACTTGATCTCCAACATTGAATTCTAAAGGCTTCCGACGGTTGTCGGCATAACTCTTTTGGCGATCTCTAGCGGCTTTTAGTCTATCTTTGATTTGGAAGACCTTGTCAGTTGTTTCCTGAATGATCTCTGGGCCTGTTAACTGACTTTCGCCAACCTCGTCCCAACAAATGGGTGACCTGCATTTCCTTTCGTACAACGCTTCGAATGGAGCACACCCAATGTTGGTATGGTAGCTGTTGTTGTAAGAGAACTCAATCAACGGTAGATGGGTATCCTAACTACCACCAAAGTCGATTACACACGCCCTCAACATGTCTTCTAGCGTCTGTATAGTTCATTCACTTTGGCCGTCTGTTTGAGGATGATAGGCAGTACTCATGTCTAAACGAGTGCCCATCACTTTCTGTAGTGTCTGCCAAAATCGTGAGGTAAAGCGGCCGTCACGATCGGATATGATTGACACTGGCACTCCGTGTCTTGTCATGACCTCTTTTAGGTACAATCTCGCCAACTTATCCATTTTGTAGTCTTCTCGGATCGGCAAGAATGTGCTGATTTCGTCATTCGATCCACTACGACCCATATCGAATCATGCCCGTTGCTCGTTCTAGGGAGTTTGGTAATGAAATCCATAGCTATGTTCTCCCATTTCCACTCTGGAATTTTAGGTTGCTGCAACAATCCTGATGGTTTCTGATGTTCAACTTTAACTTTCGAGCATGTCAAGCATCTGCTTACGTACATGGCGATGTCTTTCTTTATTCCTGGCCACCAGTACAGATCCTTAAGATCATGGTACATCTTGTCTGCACCAGGATGAATAGAATATCGCGTCTTGTGTGCTTCATCCATGACCAAGGTACGTACACCTCCCCATCTGGTACCCATATACGGTCTACGAAGTACTGTACGCCATCATCTTTGCAAATTATTTGTTTATCCAACCCTCGGAATTCTTCTCCCGCAAGGTTCTCCTCTTTCAACGCCTTACTCTGTGCAATTTGGATCTGAGCCTTGAAATTCATTTGTATGGTCAATCCCAAAGCTCGAGCATGTAATGGTTTCGTGCGTTCTTTGAGGCTTAAAGCATCAGCCACTATATTGGCTTTCCCGGATGATACCGGATTTCACAATCGTAGTCACTAAGAAGCTATACCCAACGTCGTTGACGCATATTAAGCTCCTTCTAATCCAGGATATGTTGCAGGCTCTTATGATTAGTGTAGATGATGCATTTGGTTCCATACAGGTAATGCCTCCATATCTTAAGTGCAAATACTACAGCGCCCAACTCCAAATCATGGGTTGTATAGTTCTTTTCGTGCACCTTAATTTTTCGCAACGCATAGGCAATCACCTTATCCTTCTGCATTAACACACATCCCAACCCTTGATGTGAAGCATCGCAGTATACCACAAAATCATTAGTTCCGTCTGGGAGGGACAATATAGGTGCATTGCACCACTTGTCTTTCAACGTTTGGAACGCTTGTTCTTGTGCATGTCCCCAATCAAACTTCTTGTCTTTCTGGGTCAGCAGTGTTAACGGTTGGGCGATCTTTGAAAAGTTTGCGATGAAATGGCGATAGTATCCGGCCAATCCTAAGAATTGTCGTATATTTGAAGGCGTCTGAGGTGTATCCCATTTCTTTACCGCTTCGATTTTGCCAGGATCTACATGAATCCCATCCTTGTTAACCACATGACTCAAAAACTTCACTTCCCGCAACCAGAATTCACACTTCGAGAACTTGGCGAAGAGTTTCTCTTCCTGTAATAGTTCCAATATTGCTCGAAGATGTTCTTCATGATCCTCTTTCGATCGGAGTAGATAAGTATAAAACTTATCCAAGTAAGGTTTACACACCCGATTCATTAGGTCCATAAACACAGCTGGTGCATTAGTCAATCCGAACGACATGACCAAGAACTCATAATTCCCATAACGAGTTCTAAACGCTGTTTTCGGTATGTCCTCCTCGAAAATCCGTAGTTGATGATATCCAGAACGAAGATCGATCTTGGAGAAATACGAAGCTCCTTGCAGCTGGTCAAACAGATCGTCAAACAGAAATACGAGCTTATAGCCATCATAGATTGAACCATATCCAATAGGGTTTGATTTCTCCTTTTAGACACACCATTATGTGTGGTGTTCTAGGTGGAGTAGGTTGTGAGATGATCCCACAACCTTTTAGATGGTATTGAAAAGCATCATTGAGGTATTCACCTTCTCTATCTGAACGAAGAACTTTGATAGTTTTATAGAGTTGATTTTCTACTTCATTCTTGAAGGTTCTGAACATTTCAAAAGCTTCAAGTTTATGTGTCATCATGTACACATAACCATAGCGACTATAATCGTCGGTAAAGGTAATGAAGTATCTATCACCATTTCTAGTCATTGTCTTTAAAGGGCCACATACATCCGAATGTATGATACCCAACAAGTCTTTTGCCCTCTCGTTAGTGCCACTAAAGGGCGACTTGGTCATCAGGTTTGTAAACAAGATTCACACTCATCAAATGAAACATTTTATTTGATTTTCAAAAGACCATTCTTTTGAGGTATTGGATCTGATTCTAGTTTATGTGACCAAGACGACAACGTCAAACATAATAATCACTTAAACCCATCTTAAGTTTCTTGGTGCTTGTTTGGTATAATGAGCTATTATAGGATGAATCATCATGAACCAATTAGATTCCATTAAAAGGCATAGCCTAGGAATAAAATACATCATCCATACAAACATAAATACCATTGTTAACAAACTTTAATTCATAACCACATTGTTCTAATAGGGAAAACAAAATTATGTTCCTAGTCTAACTAGGAGCATACAAAATGTTCTTAAGAACAACTTCCAAACTATTTGAAAGTTTCAAAATATTGTCTCTTTGGGCCTCGACATCAACTTTTGTTCCGTTGCCCATGTAGAGACTAGTGTCTCACTTCTTGAAGTGCATATTTCTTTTGAACCCCTGCAGCAAGTTGCATATGTGAGTTCCACATCCGGTATCCAATACCCATGTGTTTGAAGAAATAACATTCCAACCAATGTGAATTATGAAAGTTATACTTGAGGTTTGCCCACCATCCTCTTGTTTCTCAACTCTTTGAGATATGTTGGACAATACTTTTAACAATGTCCTATCTCTCCATACTCAAAGCATGGATCGTTCTCCGTTACCTTAGGCTTCTCAAGCTTAGGCTTGGAGGCTCTGCTTTAGCCTTTCCTTTCCCATTTCCTTTGATGTGCCCCTTTCCTTTGGCAATATTTGCCTTGGGATCAGGGAATGGCCTTTTCTTATTGCCTTCCTCATTGATCGAGAGAACAGGTAGAACCTTTCTACCCATCCCAGCTCAGCTGTTTTGAGCATTGCGTGAAGCTCACCAATACTCTTGTCCCACCCGTTCATGTTGTAATTCATTATGAACGTCTCAACCTTTTGGTTAGGCCATTAAGGATCAAATCTGTGGCTATCTCTTTTGAGACGGACAATAAGCCTCTCGAGGCTATCAACGTGGCATTTCATCTTAAGAACATAAGATGATACCGATTGGGTTTCTTCCATGTGACACGCATGAAGTGCTCGAACCGTTTCGAAGCGCTCTACCCTAGCTTGTTGAAGGAACATTTCCTCAACTGGGCAATTATGTCATATGCCCCAAGTTGCTCCAAGTCCTTTTGGAGTTTTGGAATCATAGTTCCCATTATGAGGCAGGAAACCTACATGGTATCCTCAGTGTATTGAAGCCAATCGTCATAGGCCTCAACATCCTCAGGGTCGGGTTAGTCAGGAATAGGATCGTCAAGGACATAGGCCCTTTTCTCTTGCTTGAGAACAATTCTCAAGTTTTGATACTATTCCATAAAGTTATTATGGTTAAGACGATCCCCTTTTAAGATGGTTCTCGGTGATAGGGTAGGGACGGTCGGGGTAGTAGCATTGTTGTTTGCAGCCATTACTACAAAATTACAAAGTTCATTTTAGTATTTCTGAAAAATTGCATTTTAATTATTAATACCCTTTACACGTCTCATAGACAATTAATAATTAAAATCTAGAATCCAACGTTACATTTAAATGATGGTTAGGTGACCTTTATCCCATTATTTAAATTAACAAGGTAGTCAACATTTGACAATTGCAACCTATTGCAACTTCTAGCTTTATGGGATCGGTTAAACATCTTATGTTTAGTCCGCATGTAAAATCCCATCAACACCATTGTACGCCATGCTTCAGTGACCCTATTCACATGGTTTCCAATTCAAGCCGTCCTACTTACACACACGTGTTAGTTTACACATACAAGCGGTTAGGTGACCTTTATCCCACAAATATGTTAAGCTCACCTCAAACACACAAGTTCCTAAAAGTGGTTAGGTGACCTTTATCCCACAAGTAGTTCTCAAGTGATTCGAGTGTCGTGTAAAAGGATGGTGTTTAACTTGTTTCCAAAGGGATTTAAGTTTCCATTAATTTTAGTTATGAAAACTCTATGTACCTTGTATTCGCATGCTTTCAAATACATGGTACCCTATGGTTCTCTTTTAATAAAACTTCTTTTATTTTGAAATCATTAATCCTTTTAATAACCTTTTATTAGTCACTTAATGATTAGGAACCAAAAAAATTCAGCTTGTTGTGATAATTTATTAAGATTGTTAAGCATATCCATATATCAAACAATCAACATAAAATGAATAATCAAACAAGCATATATCAAACAACCACATGTGCATAACCATAGCCACTATGTTGACAACACTTGTTTGCCATCACAAGTGTTGTCATTTGGTCTTTCCTAAGGGTTGAACACAACACAAAGATGAGATCTCCAAAGACCCCCACTTGAACTTGCATCCAAATGCTTCAAGTCATTCTCTTGTGTCTTCCTTTTGTGTTTCCATCTTGTGCATCTTCTTTTACAAAACTCATATCCTAATACAAATTTTCTAATGAAAGAAAACATACTTAATCTATCTATTACATCACAAATGAAGGAATAAATAAATTACATCCAAATACTAAACACAAAAGAATAATATTACAACCCATAAGAATGAATACAACCAACACAAAACATCCATTCAAAACCAAAACAACACAAGGTCAACGCTAGGTTATGCACCAATATGAATCATCATATACAACATTCAAGAACCAAATAAACCCCCATATGACCCTAAATTTTCAGCCAACATAAAACATAAATTTAGGGTCTTTTGTCCAAACAAAACATAATCAACTACTTGATATCTTACTTTCAAGTTTAATCACTAGCATGTTAGATATAACCTTGAAAGGTTGGGGATTTATTATCATCACCACAAAACAGCCCCTGTATGGTTGTTAAAGCCTCATAAAACCAATTTTACAAGAACACATGAAACTAGTCATCCACATATCCGGCTCTAGATGCCAATGTTGGGTTGTTGGACCTCAGTCAAACTAGTTTAACCATTTAAACTATCAAAACGCAGCGGAATAAAACCTTAGTATGATCATTATTAATCTGAAAATTAAGGTTCATTTCATATCATCAACAAACCAAGGACATAAGATCATATATATTTGTTTGAACTAGCTATCACCAATAAATAACAACCTAAATAAGACATACATACTACCTTCCAAAGGCTGCTGAAAAACGAGATATAGATGTGGAGAATGATGTTCTTGAACAGCCAAAACACCAAGAAGAGGTGTCCTCAAGCTTCCATACCCACAAGCATCAAGCATACACCATTCTTTCTAGGATTTGAGCACCAAATCGGATCAAGAAAGCTGCTGGAACCTTGTTCCAGCCGTGAACAATCAAAAAAGCTGCTAGAGCTTTGTTCCAGTCGTGATATCTTTCTTCCAAAAGAAGAGTGATGTTCTTGTGACCCTTTTGCATATGAGAGAGTGAGAGAGATCTGAATAGAGAGTGTGTGTATTCAAGCAAAGAAAAAGATATCAAAACATAAGGCCAAAAGAACCCCTTAAAGGGGCGGCCGAACCTTTTTGGTCTTTTGGGGTTTTCCCCCCCAAAACCTTTTAATCTTTGTTAAACTAATGTTTTCAATAAGTTATGTAATTACCCCTTTAATTATATAACTTATACACACACTCCTATTATTTGATGTTATTTAACCAATTTAAACAACGTTACAAATAATATTCATGAACAAAATATCCATATAGGTTGTTCAATCTCATATGCAACTTATTTAGAAAACCCATTTTCTAAATTGGTGTATTTATTTAATTGTATGATAATATCATCAATTAAATAATATTTGGTGTTGCTAAGTTTGATATTGGGTATGATCCGATTTGGATCATGACGTACTAACCACATCAATGTTCTATGTGTCTTGGGCATAAAGAATCCAACAAATACATCTAGGTAGTCCCGTACCACTGGAATATCCGCCAATTTCTGCTCTTCTTCTTTCTTTTCTACCACATGAGCAAGAAAAGCGTAGCACTGTTTTCATAAACTTCGGCATGCTCTCATGCTAGAGATAAGCTTTAGATTTCTTCCTGGTCATTCCCCTTGAATTCTGAGTACCTCCCCGTTTGGCATGGGGATTCGTACTACTTTATCCCGACAGACAATCTCAGCTCCGTGTTTCGACAACCAATCCATTCCCACAACCAAATCAAAACTTCCTAACTCAAAGGGTATCAAGTCTATATCGAAGGCATGGTTCTCCAATATCAATGAGCACTTTCTAATAATTTTATGAGCCTGAACAACCCTACCGTTAGCTATTTCTACGGAGTAGCTAGTTTCTAGCCTACTAGGACACAAATCAAGCAATTGCACAAACTCAGAAGATATAAAACTATTGTCTGCTCCAGTATCAAACAATATAGATGCGATGTGATTATTGAGTAAGTGCGTACCCATGACAACATTCGGGTCCTGACGGGCATCGTTGGCTCCAATGATAAATGCACGTCCCCGAGCTGTATTCCCCTGATTTCCGGGCCTTGATTTCCAGCTATGGCCATCACCGGTTGCTGGTTGTTCCCTTGTTGACTCGGTGCCCGATTCAGTCTGGGGCACATGTTTCTGTAGTGATCGAGGCTTCCACACTCATAACAGCCTCTGGCATTCCCGGTGGGGTTAACCGTGTTGACTGGCACCACCAAGCTTGGTGCTGTTCTGCAGTCTTTCGCTAGATGCCCCAGGCGTCTACAGTTCGCGCACACCCGGCACGACACCGATGGGGGATGATGGAAATTGCACCTATCACATTGGGGTGCGGCCCAACATACTCTCTCCTACCCTGCGTCACAGCCACAAGTTTCTGGTTGTCTTGGCCCTTTTATCAAATTTCCCGGCACTCGACCGGCTCGTTTCCCCAACATCCTTTCTCTTTTTGCTCCCCTTCCCAATACCCCTGTTCTCACCATCTCATCAGTTAGAGCGCCAGCCTTCAGAATTGCGCTCTGAATTATAGGGGGAGCGGCTACTGTTACCATTGCCCGGATTTGAGGCGCAAGTCCCCAAATATACCTCTCGATCCTTTTGGATTCTGGAGTGACCAAATGTGGAACCAATCTTGCCAACTCATGAAAACGATCAGTGTAGGCGGCGTGCCCAGCCCCCACCATAGCATGATTCCAGAATTCATGCTCCAGTTCTGCATCTCATTGAGAGGACAGTACTCCTCGGTGATTAAGGCCTTAAACTCATCCCACGACATTTGCATCGCCGATTCTCTTCCCCTAGCCTGAATCTGGGTGTTCCACCAAGTTAGTGCCTGCCCTGCAGTGAACACGTGGCATACTTGATCATTGGCAGTCGAGGCACTCATTGATATCGAATACTGCCTCCGTCTTCTCAAGCTATCTGGTCAGAGCTATGGCTCCACCTTTGCCATCAAACTCCTTGGGTTTGCAGGCCACAAACTCTTTGTATAAGCACCCCCTTCTAGCATTAACAACCCCAATCTTATTAATAATTCCAGTTTCATTACCGGCTGTACCACCATTCCTGGTCTCCTGATTACTTTCGTTCCTAGTCGGGTTTCCATTATCCTCATTATCATTGCCACCATTCCCGTGGGGATGGTGATTCTGAAGAGCATCGCTCACTTGCGCCATAATAGTCGGAATCAGTGCGGCCGGCTATTGAGCAATTAAGGCTGCCATGTCAGAGTTTCCTATTCCCTGATTGTCATTGGTAGGACCATCACTTGTTCTTGGTGCTCTACCTCTGCCTCTGCCCCTCGGGGCTTCACTCCTGCCACTGTTTTTGCGGGTAACTCTTCGAGGCGGCATTTTCTAATCATAGAAGTAGTAAACACATAAGGTTTAATCACTTCAAAGCATATTACCATACTACTCATCAAATCCAGCATTCCAAGTTAATATCACACTTTTGGTTACCACACATTACATACAATTCATGTAATTCTCACACCATGAATTGATAATGTTTCAATAGTAATCCGTCATAATAATTGCAACCCATGCATATAATTCAAGTTTAGTCTAGCGAAGGTTGCCTATTTCTTCCTCTTTCAAGGTTTCAAACATAGCCTCCTCAGGGTAAATCTCAGTGCATGATCTATGGAGATCTCTTCGGGTTTAATACTCGGATTTGATAAGACAACTCGGTGCGCAGAGGGAATGGAAGATCCAATGGAAGCATCCCAAAAAAGAGTGAGCACAAGGGCTCTCTCATAGGGTGAAAAGATCACAAAACAGATAGGTGAACGAATCAAGCAAAGAGGAACATATACACGATGTATAAAATGCATACAACCCTAGCATACAAATCTACATGAAGGTTCCTAGGTTATAGTCTAGGTCAAGTGTATTGCCTAATTCTCTATAACTAATAGCTCTGATACTAGTCTGTCACACCCCCGCTAAGAGCGGAAACACGGGGATGTAACGAGACGGGAATCGTCATAATACATGGTAAGCCAATAGAGATGCAATATAATAATGATAACAAGTGTGTCATGACGACACCCGACAACAAAGAGACTTGTGTCATGTTTAGTCAATGTTCACGAGAACATAGCCATAAGCATACGCAAGCAAATGATCACACAAATACGGATATCAACATTATAATGTATTTTCCCACAACCCGGGAACAAGTAACAAAAGAGTAATTGTTGATTAAAACAGACTACATCAAATGTTTTCAAAATGACAAGTTTAGCCATAAATGCATCCTAGGGTCTCCACTAAGGCGGCACACCTAGATCTTCAGCTAGCATGATCACCTGAAAAGATATGCTCAAAATGGTCAACAATATTGTTGGTGAGCTTGCAGGTTTAAATTGTAAATAAGTAAACATTGTTGTATAATAGTTTGTTGCGGAATACCATGCATACAGTTATAAGTAAGCAAAATCACATGACCTGAGCTTTACAACCAACCTAATGACATACACAAAGAATCTTGTCAGAATATATTCACCCAAGACCCGTTCCTCACGACTGTTGGTACTAACTAGTATACCAACAACGAGGGTGGGGGTGTCAACCAAATAGTACTACCAATACCTATCCGTCGGTTCCACACTGGAATTAAATGGTTGTAAGAAAGAACCACACAGCAGACTCAAGCATGCATCAGATAAGTACTCATAAAACAGTAGCACGTTCATTCCAAGTATGTAAATTGTATGTATGTTGTACAACATAGAAAACGGGTGAGCATACTTTTCCTCCATATTTGTAAATGATTGAAAAGTAGTATAATCATAAAAAGGGGCCACGAAACTCACTTGTTAAGTGGTAAGTATGAATGATCAAAGTTCCCAACAGTTGTATGCAATGAATGGTCAAACACCAATTGACATTATTGTTAAGCATTAATAATATGTATAAAGCATATAGTAATGTTCGGTCGGTTCGGGTTGTATCGGTTCCGTCGTGGGTAACACACACTCAAGCGGACACACGTATCAGATCTTATGTAGATCCAAGTACCGGAAGGGGTCGTCATTGCCAATGACATTCGTAAAAAGATCCCGTTGTTATAAGAGAAAGTACTTGTTAAATATTTGTAGTCCCAAATGGGTTGTTGATAATTGTAAAATGTTAGGTTGGTTTAAATTGAAATAGTATGTGCATGTTGATAGCATTGACTTTAATCTTTATGGTCAAGCAATGACACTTTTGAAGGATTTGATCTGCCCAAGATACATATTAAATTGATGTGGCTAGTGTGATATGATCCAAGTCGGGTCATACCCAATAACAAGCCAAACAAACACCGATAAATATTGTTTGTTGATGAGATCAAACAAATAAATATAAGCACCAACATTGAAACCGGGTTTCCTAAAACATTGGTTTTGAAAATGAACAACATTATATGGATAATTTGTTCCTGAGAAATTGTTTGTTTTATTATTTAAATTAGTGAATAATATCAAACAAGAGTATGTTAGGTTTTATAAAATTACAAGGGTTTTAATTTTATAAAAATGGAGTGCAAGAGTATGTTTTATAAAAACATTTCAAATGGGAGGGAAACCCACCTTGTGGGACCCCAACTTTGGCCGCCCCTTAGGGGTTGAAGTGTTTTGATTAGTGGTTGTTGCATGCAACATAGAGAACCACACTCTCTTCTACCAAGATACATCTTTCTCACACAAACACACAAAAGAGAATCCTCCAAAATCTCTCTCTTCAATTTTGGAACTTTAGAGCTGGAACATACAAGATTTTCAGCTTTCTAAGAAGTGTTCTTGGCTGCAAAATCAAGTTGGGAGAGGGTTCTACAAAGTTGGTGTTGCAAGTCCTAGCAAAAGGGTGTTTGCACAAGCTTGGGGTATCATCTCTTGAGGACTTCTACATTGAAGTCTTGACCATCTAACATCATCATCTTGTGCTACACATCCACGGTTCCAAAGGTGTGTTATTGAAGGTTTCGGGTACAGCCTTCTTAAGGTTTTCTTGGTTGAAGATTCAGCCATAAAGTTCATCTTTTGCTCCTTCTCAAACCCGTTTTTTCTAGCCCCTCCAAAGGTTGTCTTCTTAACCTCTTTTGGTTGATTATTTTCTATGCATTTCGTATTTGGATCCATGGTTTGGGTTTAGCTTAACAAATGAGTTTGAAAATCTATAAATTAACAAGTTTTAAAACTTATTATCCGCTGCATTTTTCATATATATAACATTATATGAACTTTTATCATGCATGTATGGTTGATTTATGTTCTACTTATCTTATTATGGAATTGGATAGTTATCACTCGAAATCTACCACACGCATAAAATTGGTTCCTTAGAAATCAATAATGATAAAATGGGTTTTACCAAAGGTTATTGATTTCATAATTAAATGGGTTATTAAAAGGAATTTTTGAAATAAGTTTTCAAATAAACTACCATGTATTTGAATGCATACAAATACAAGGTATGAAAATTGTTTTCCAAACTAGAATTTTGTGAAACTAAATCCCTTTTATCAAGTCAAACACCATCCTATTATACAACACTCGAATCATTTGAGAATTAATGTGGGATAAAGGTCACCTAACCACATTAAAGGGAACTTATGGTTTTGAGGTGGGTTTGCCATATTTATGGAATAAAGGTCACCTAACCACTAATATTAGCAAATCTACACGTGTGTCTAAGTAGGACGACTTAATTTGGAAATCATGCACTAGGATCACCAAAGCATGACGTACAAAGGGTGTTGATGGGATAAACATGCCTAACAAACATAAGATGTTTAACCGATCCCATACACTAGAAATTGTAATAGGTTACAATTGTCAAACGTTGACTACCTTGTTAATTTAAATAAAGGGATAAAGGTCACCTAACGATTTTTAAATGTGACGTTGGATTCTAAAATTTTGACTATTAATTGTCTATGAGACAAAAAGGGTATTAATAATCAAAATACATTGATATTAAAAGTACTAAAAATTTAACTTTGTAATATTATAGATGGCTAACAACAACAACGCAATCCCGACCGTCCATAACCTTCACTAAGGACCATCCTTGAAAAGGAACGTCTAAACCATGGGAACTTCATGGATTGGTACTGAAATTTGAGAATTGTTCTCAAACAGGAAAAGAAGTCCTATGTGTTAGACGATCCCATTCCCGATCAACCCGATGAAAATGACGTTGAGGCCTTTGTCGAATGGGTCAAGTACACCGAAGACTCTGTGCAAGTCTCGTGTCTCATGCTGGCAAGTATGATACCCGATTTGCAAAAGGACTTTGAGAACCACAATGCCTATGACATGATCACCCAGTTGAAGGAAATGTTCCAACAACAATCAAGGGTGGAGCGCTTCGAAACCGTTCGGGCACTTCATGCATGTCGAATGGACGAGACCCAATCGGTATCATCTTACGTTCTTAAGATGAAGAGCCACATTGATCGCCTTGAAAGGCTTAACTGTCGTG
Organism: Flaveria trinervia; assembly: GCA_025506515.1. Lineage (NCBI taxonomy): Eukaryota > Viridiplantae > Streptophyta > Magnoliopsida > Asterales > Asteraceae > Flaveria > Flaveria trinervia. Next base: position 77,862,164 of record CM046444.1, read on the forward strand.
TGTCCAACGAGTTGGCAACGGATTTGATCCTCAACTCCCTATCCAAGAAGTTTGATAGCTTCGTTATGAACTATAACATGAATGGACGGGACAAGAGCATTGGTGAGCTTCACTCAATGCTCAAAACAGCTGAGGCAGGCATGGGTAGAAAGGTTCTACCGGTCCTTATGATCAATGAAGGTGGTAGTAGGAAAAGGCACCTCCCCGACCCTAGGGCAAATGTTGCCAAGGGAAGGGACACGTCAAAGGAAAGGGTAAGGGTAAAGCAAAAATGCAGCCGCCCAACCTAAAGAAAAGAAGCAAAAGGTTGCTCAAGATGACCCGTGTTTTGAGTGTGGTGAAGTAGGCCATTGGAAACACAATTGTCCGGTCTATCTCAAAGCGTTGAGATCGAAGAGGGACGCGGGGCAAACTTCAGGTACAATGTTTATGATACATGTTGAGCTTAATGTTATTTCTTCTAACACATGGGTATTAGATACTGGATGTGGAACTCATATTTGCAATTTGTTGCAGGGGTTCAAAAGAAGTGAGCATTATGCAAAAGGGGAAATAAGTCTCTTTATGGGCAATGGTGCAAAGGTTCACGTGGAAACCCAAGGAGACTACATTTTGAAGCTTCCAAGTGGGTTGGAAGTCATTTTGAAGAATGTATTGTATGCTCCTAGCTCAACTAGGAACATTATTTCTGTTTCCCGTTTAAGACAATATGATTATGATTTCAAGTTTGTTGACAATGATATTCATGTTTCCTTAAATCATGTGTTTTATTTTAAAGCTATACCTTGTAATGGTATTTATGAATTGGTTCATGATAACACAACATATGATAGCTCTATGTACCAAGCAACCACCAAAAGACTCAAACCTAATTTGAGTGATTCCTATCTTTGGCATTGTCGCCTTGGTCACATAAACAAAAATCGTATACAAAAACTTCAAAAGAATGGTCTTTTGAAAACCAATGAAAATGATTCATTTGATGTATGCGAGTCTTGTTTACAAGGTAAAATGACAAAGGCCCCTTTTAGTGGGACTAATGAAAGGGCAAAAGATTTATTAGGGATCATACATTCGGATGTATGTGGACCTTTTAAACCAACAACTAGGAATGGTGAAAGATACTTCATTACCTTTACCGATGACTATAGTCGATATGGGTATGTGTACTTGTTAAGACACAAACATGAATCTTTTGAAATGTTCAAAACCTTCAAGAATGAAGTAGAAAATCAACTCAACAAAACGGTCAAGATTCTTCGTACGGATAGAGGAGGTGAATACCTTAGTAGTGAATTTCAAGAATATCTTAGAAGTTGTGGGATTGTCTCACAACTTACTCCACCTGGAACACCACAACATAATGGTGTGTCTGAGAGGAGGAATCGGACTCTATTGGATATGGTTCGATCTATGATGGCTAGAAGTACGCTACCTCTATCATTTTGGGGTTTCGCATTGCTCTCCGCGGCCCGTATTTTAAATATGGCCCCAACCAAGAAAGTGGAAAGGACACCTTTCGAAGTATGGCATGGAATGGTTCCATCATTGTCATACTTAAAATTTTGGGGGTGTGATGCTTATCCGAAGCAATACACTCAAAACAAACTGGAAGCCCGATCCACAAAGTGTGTCTTTATTGGATATCCTAGAGATTGTATTGGATATTATTTCTATGATCCGACAGAACAGAAAGTGTTTATTGCTCGAAAGGCAGAGTTCTTGGAAACTAAGTTTCTTTTGGAAGAAACTAGTGGAAGAGCAGTGGAACTTGAAGAGGTTCAAGATTCACAAGACGATACACAATTGGTTGATACTAACAATCAACATGAGGATGTTGAAAATGATCATATGGATGATCAAGATACACAAAACGTTCGTAGATCTGGTAGAATTAGTGTTCCTCCTGAGAGATATGGATTTTTCATGGATGGATGCTATGTGGTAGATTCGGATGAACCAACCACATACCATGATGCAATGTCAAAACCTGATTTTGACAAATGGCAAGAAGCCATGAACGTTGAGATGCAATCCATGTATGATAATCAAGTTTGGGAATTGGTTACACCACCTCTTAAGTCCAAGATAGTTGGAAGTAAGTGGGTTTTCAAGAAGAAAACTGATATGCATGGAAACTTGGATACTTATAAAGCTAGACTCGTAGCGAAAGGTTTCACTCAAACTCAAGGGATTGATTATGATGAAACTTTCTCCCCTGTGGCAATGCTAAAGTCTATTAGGATATTATTTGCCATAGCAGCATATTATGACTATGAGATTTGGCAAATGGATGTCAAAACTGCTTTCCTAAATGGATATCTTGAGGAAGATGTCCATATGGAACAGCCTGAAGGTTTTGTCGATCCAAAACATCCTAACAAGGTATGCAAGTTAAAGAAATCAATCTACGGAGTGAAACAAGCGTCAAGAAGTTGGAATCACCGTTTTGATGATGAAGTAAAGAAATTTGGCTTCATCAAAAATGTTGATGAAGCTTGTGTGTATAAGAAAGCTAGTGGGAGCATTATTACTTTCCTTGTATTATATGTCGATGACATTCTACTTTTTGGAAACGACATTCCAACCTTGGAAGGTGTAAAAACCTGGCTTGGAAGCTGTTTTTCCATTAAGGATCTAGGTGAAGCCACCTATATTTTGGGAATAAAGATCTATAGGGATAGATCAAGGCGGTTGATAGGTTTAAACCAAAGTGCATACATTGAAAAGATCTTGAAGAGGTTCAAGATGGAGAATTCTAAGAAAGGTTTTGTGCCTATTCAAAAGGGGACTATATTGAGCTCATCTCAATGCCCCAGTTCAAAGGTTGAACAAGAAAGAATGAATGGAGTCCCATATGCATCTGCTATAGGATCCATCATGTATGCGATGATATGTACTAGGCTGGACGTGTCATGTGCTCTGAGCATGACAAGTAGATATCAGCAGATCCTGGTAATAGTCATTGGATGGCTGTTAAAAGTATTTTGAAATACCTTAGGAACACTAAGGATATGTTCTTAATATATGGATCTGGTGAGGAGGAGCTCGTTGTAAAGGGTTACACGGATGCGAGTTTCCAAACTGATCGAGATGATTCTCGATCACAGTCGGGATATGTCTTCATTATGAATGGAGGAGCAGTCTCTTGGAAGAGCTCAAAGCAATATGTAGTGGCACTATCTACAACAGAATCAGAATACATCGCCGCTTCATTGGCAGCTCAAGAAGCCGCGTGGCTTAGGAAGTTCATTGCTGATCTAGGGGTAGTTGCTACCATTCAAGACCCCCTAGAGATCTTTTGTGACAATGAAGGTGCGATTGCTCAAATCAAGGAACCTTGTGCTCATCAAAAGACTCGACACATTGAACGGAGATTCAACTACATAAGGGATGAAGTTGAAAAAGGAAAAATATGTATTCGCAAAGTTCACACCGATCAAAACATTGCGGATCCATTCACGAAGCTCCTAGATAGGTCAAAGCATGAAAGTCATACTTGTGCCTTAGGACTTCGATATTCTAGTGATTGGAATTGATCAAATTTTGTATTTGGATATTGGAACTTATGTTATTTGCCTCATTCTATGGTTGTATTTGGATATTGGATCTTCTATGAATCTTGTGCAAGTGGGAGATTGAAGGATTTGATCTGCCCAAGATACATATTAAATTGATGTGGCTAGTGTGATATGATCCAAGTCGGGTCATACCCAATAACAAGCCAAACAAACACCGATAAATATTTGTTTGTTGATGAGATCAAACAAATAAATATAAGCACCAACATTGAAACCGGGTTTCCTAAAACATTGGTTTTGAAAATGAACAACATTATATGGATAATTTGTTCCTGAGAAATTGTTTGTTTTATTATTTAAATTAGTTGAATAATATCAAACAAGAGTATGTTAGGTTTTATAAAATTACAAGGGTTTTAATTTTATAAAAATGGAGTGCAAGAGTATGTTTTATAAAAACATTTCAAATGGGAGGGAAACCCACCTTGTGGGACCCCAACTTCGGCCGCCCCTTATGGGGTTGAAGTGTTTTGATTAGTGGTTGTTGCATGCAACATAGAGAACCACACTCTCTTCTACCAAGATACATCTTTCTCACACAAACACACAAAAGAGAATCTCCAAAATCTCTCTCTTCAATTTTGGAACTTTAGAGCTGGAACATACAAGATTTTCAGCTTTCTAAGAAGTGTTCTTGGCTGCAAAATCAAGTGGGAGAAGGTTCTACAAAGTTGGTGTTGCAAGTCCTAGCAAAAGGGTGTTTGCACAAGCTTGGGGTATCATCTCTTGAGGACTTCTACATTGAAGTCTTGACCATCTAACATCATCATCTTGTGCTACACATCCACGGTTCCAAAGGTGTGTTATTGAAGGTTTCGGGTGCAGCCTTCTTAAGGTTTTCTTGGTTGAAGATTCAGCCATAAAGTTCATCTTTTGCTCCTTCTCAAACCCGTTTTTTTCTAGCCCCTCCAAAGGTTGTCTTCTTAACCTCTTTTGGTTGATTATTTTCTATGCATTCGTATTTGGATCCACGGTTTGGGTTTAGCTTAACAAATGAGTTTGATAATCTATAAATTAACAAGTTTTAAAACTTATTATCCGCTGCGTTTTTCATATATATAACATTATATGAACTTTTATCATGCATGTATGGTTGATTTATGTTCTACTTATCTTATTATGGAATTGGATAGTTAACACTCGAAATCTACCACACGCATAAAATTGGTTCCTTAGAAATCAATAAGTGAAAAAATGGGTTTTACCAAAGGTTATTGATTTCATAATTAAATGGGTTATTAAAAGGAATTTTTGAAATAAGTTTTCAAATAAACTACCATGTATTTGAATGCATACAAATACAAGGTATGAAAATTGTTTTCCAAACTAGAATTTTGTGAAACTAAATCCCTTTTATCAAGTCAAACACCATCCTATTATACAACACTCGAATCATTTGAGAATTTTTGAAATAAGTTTTCGTATGACTGAACCTTCATTCGTACGATTGGCCTTCAGTCGTGCGACGCACGCACAATCGCATACATCCATTCGGTCGCATGACTCAATCGCACACAACGTTCACCCGCATTGACTCAATCGCACACATCACTCATCCGCATTGACTCAATCGCACACATACATTCGATCGCACGACTCAGTCGCGTAACATCCCTAGTCGCAAGACTCAGTCGCCCGAATGACTCAGTTGCATGACTCAGTCGCAGGACTCACCCAGTCGCACGACTCACCCAGTCGCACGACTCACCCAGTCGCACGGCTCAGTCGCATGACAGACCCAGTCGCCTGAACTGCAGGTTCGCGACTGCTGAAGTGTAGAGCAGCCTTCGGCTGCCCCGAGCACGAGTTTTACACAACAAGAACTTCCAGAAACACACTACAAACACACACAAACAAGAAGTACATCCGAAAGATATCACACGCACCCACACGACCTCTTATGTTCAGGTTGACCTGAACACCCGAAACCCTAGAAATGGACAGCAGTAAAACGAGCAAGAAAGAGACAACCAATGTCGTCTACCTGCAAGGATGGAGTAGACTAGTTTGCAAATGAAGTCTAGACGACGAAAATGAGACGAAACGGAGCGGTTTTGGTGCAAAGATGAAGAAAATGTGAAGTGAAGAAGAATGAAGAAGATGAAGTGAAGAAGATGAAGTTAAGGCTGGAAAATGGGGTTTTTATACCCATCCAGAGTTTGCAAAAATGTTGGTTTTAGTCCCTGCACTTAGCCCCAAGTTCCCAAAGTCTGTTTCGGGTGAAAACGACTGTAAGGCCCCGTTCCCGGGCACCTTATGGTTGGTCATTCATTGCACTAAAAACGTTATAAAACGTACATTATTTTGTAGCAGAATTTAAAACTTTCATTAATAACTAAAACATGTCATTTACAACATTTGTTTTCATTTCAAAATACAAGACATGTCAAAATACAGATGCCAGCCTCAAAATGCTCCCAGTAGCTTATGCATCCATGCCTGCAACTCCTCAGCATCAACATATACCTGCCAACTATCATGCATATAAAAGTCAGCGACGCTGAACGAGTTCTAGTTTTATAATAAAACATACTTTTCTGTGTTAAAACCGTTCTTTACTTTATTTCAAAACATACTATACTTTACAACCGTTCGTGATCATGCATCATACGTACATACAGATAATATCATTATTATCATCGTCATTACGTTCATTAACTTCGTTCATTCAATGTATTACATTATCGTTCACTTCTCTTTGTAGATCCGGTCAGACTTTACCCTCTTCGTGGCACTCAGCCACGATTACTAAGGTCGAATGACAAGGATCCTGTTCAGTACATTATTACGATAATTCATTAACATTCATTCATACGTCGTTCTTTCATACATTATCTTTCATTCATTACTCTTTATTACTCGAATCTTGTCTCGTGCAATATCCCCGACTCATGCCCGAAAGCTGATGCTGTGCCGGGGCCTGCTCACAAACCCCCGACTCATGTCCGAAGACTGACACATAGTCGCTCACCTCATTATCTCGTCTCATGGACAAAGACCTCTGTCGAGTCTGTTGCGACATAGAGTCGCTCACCTCATATCTATGCTTGGCCTTATGCCACACCCCCGAAGTTATACATAACTCGGGTAACAACACCCCCACCGAAGTGGGTAACACCCCCACCGAAGTGGGTAACAACACCCCCACCGAAGTGGGTAACAACACCGCCTCTGAAGGTCAGTCACAAAGACTGGAACCTTTGCGTGCACACTTTAGGATTAGTTGAACCCCACGCGGTAGAGCTTAAGGCATTAGAGCCGTGCACCTCTGTACATATTGCTTTCAAACCTTTCTATACTTTCTCTTTTATTCATTCATTCATGCATGCATTCATTCATTACGTTCCTCTTTTCATTATCTTCCACTTTACGCTACATAATACTTTCATTACATTTATTAACGTTCAACGCAAAGCCAAGGGAATACATACATACATAATAAGGAACATATACATAAACATACACCATCACCTATAGGCAACATCATACATGCATAACACACATCAAACATAAGCCATCATATCATAAGCAGGCCTATCTCTCCATAATGCCCCTTAAAACTACTTAGAAAACCTCAAGTCCAAATTGGGCGCATGGGACCTTCCAGGATCATGAGCATAAAAATTCTAAGTGTAAAACAGTTTGGGCGCATGGGCACTATTTGGGCGCTTCTGCCCTGTTCAGGCACATCACCAACACTTAGCCGTTTCAATCACTTGGGCGCATGGGCACTATTTAGGCGCATGGCCAACACTTTGCCATTTCAATCACTTGGGCGCATGGGCACTATTTCGGCGCATGGCCAACACTTGGGCGCATGGCCAACACTTAGACGCATGGGCCACTGTTTAGGCGCATGGCCCATCCTTGGGCGCATGACCAACACTTAGGCGTTTGGCCTCTCATGCTGGACGCATGGACAACTGTTTGGGTGCATGAGCCACCTCTGGGCGCATGGACCACTGTTCATGTTCATCAAACATTCTGAAATCTTTTCTATGTTACCAACATCACTCGATTACCATTCTACTCATACCCAAACACAGATCTAACATACCAAGGCCATCTAAGCATGCTAATCATCATCACTAACCCATAATCATCACTATAACATACATACATACATACATCATTTCGAACATAAAGCTGTAAACCCATGGTTTCTTTCAAAATGTTTATTTAGTATGCATAATAGCCCCATATCAGTTGAAAATTAGTAAAAGAGGAGTTCTAGAAACTCACCTTGAGCAGCCTTTGAGCTACACTCTTCATGTTCGAGTCCCACCTTCGATTCAGCTCTTGAATCCCGAAAACAAACTCTAAACAACAAGAACTTTGATCAAGAACTCGAAACCCAGCTGAAACCGAGTTCATAGAAGAGAAGACTTACCTTTTTCAGCTTCTTCCACTTTCTCTCTCTAGAACCGGGGCTCTCTGTCTTCTTTCCTTCCTCCGAGAGCAAAAGCAACTTTCTGCTTTGATATGGGCGATCATGCCCCTTAAATCCTTTAAAATAATAAGATTTGTACTTTGTACACTTTATCCCCCTCCACTTGTGCACAATTTCTATTCTTTCTATTTACTTTTCTTTTCCTTCCGTTTAAATAGAAATTTTGGGGTGTTACAACGACTTTAAAGGTGTTTGTTGTATTAATGTTAGAAATATATTTAATGTTAATTGACACTTAAAAATGGTTTTATTAACGACAATAATATTATATAAAAATGATATTTTTAGTAGTAATGACGATGAAAATTTGTAAAAGGTTTAAGCATAGCACAAGTTAACGATAAGAACACAAGCACAAAGGTAACAAAGCAAGTATGATCTCCACACCAAGAGTTCATGAAGAAGAGGAAGAATGATCAATGAAAAGTTAACGGTTAATCATGTTGATTGGCGGACCTTAAGGTGACGAATGTCACACTGGGAACATCCCAAGTCAAAGCCTAAAACTTTCTTTTATTTCCTTTTAATTAAATTTCCCAGGGTTACAATATAAGATGATGTTGTGGTTCTATGCAATTCGTTTCAACCAAATGAAGGCTGAACTTTACTGATTGTTGGAGTTACTAGATGAATTTTGCATGTTAATCTTTATTTGGTAGCCACCACCAATACCATACAACTCAGTAAGTGTGTGAGTCTTAAGGTTCTTAGTTCTCTTAATGACCACATAATAGGGTGTCCATTGTCTAGGAATAGAGGACATGAACTTTCTCACAATGTCCATGTTTCAAGAGTTACTCCAACATCCATTAGAGTATCCATAATCTGAATATACCATGTTTCAAGAGTTACTCCAACATCCATTAGAGTATCCATAATCGCAATGAGACAAAACAAAAGAACATAACAGATTATGGTTTTCAAAAATGCTGTATATTGCTCTCAAGTTCTTTTACAAGTGTTACAAAGCTTCAAAAGATATACAAGAACATGATATACTTTATACTTCATCCTACAGTCGGCTATACTTTAAAAGCTAGCTAGAAACACTAATTTAGACAACAAAATCAATGTACAATCAAAAGACAGTTTGTCTTCTGATTTGTGACTATGACATGCCATAGCTCACATCCTAATATATTATAAAAAGGATAAACAATACAAAGTAGAAAGTTACAGACTCTAAATCTTAATTTATAGTTGCAAAAGCATGGACCTTTTCACTAACTTATACAAGTTGGTGAGTATTTAGAGTTGCAGCGAAAAGTAAGTTAGCTTTATGCAAAAGTTGATCAAAGAAAGCATGTCTTCTTTGTCTTTAGAAGAAATCAGTCTTCTTTTCATTGGCTTCGGAAGACTTTGTCTTTGAAGCTTCAGAATACTTCATATTTGTCTTTGAAAGATTTGGTCTTTGGCTTCAAAAGATTTTACACTTTGAATATTTTCTATGAAGAGTGTACAACTTCCGAAGTGACTTTTACCTTGTACATATGTGCATGCATGCTGGAAGCTCTTTGGTTGTTTTAGTTGCAACAACTTTTCTAATATAACCTTACATAAGGCTTAGTACTAAGACTAATACAATGAGATATTTTATACTACATCTACACCCGATCATACTTTGAAGGCCAGCTGGACACTAATTTAAATAACAAGATCAATGTAAAGTCAAAAGGTAAATTATCTTTTGACATTAACTATAACATACCATAGCTCACATCCTATTATATTCCAATAAGAATAAAAGTACTATAGTAGGAAGTTACAATTAAAAGATCATATTGTACACTTGACAAAAGTAAAAAAATAATCACCAATATATAAGTTGGTGAGTCTTTAGAGTTGGTAGTGGAAAGGTGGCATGCTTTTGTCAAAAGTATGTAAGTAGATGCATGACTTCTTAGTCTTCGGAAAAGTTTAGTTTTCAAGCTTTGAAAGACTTTATGTTTAAGATTCGGAAGACTTCACTTTTGGCTTCGAAAGATTTCTGTATTTGGGTTCGGAATATTTGACACTTAGTTATTTTTCATTGTACATTGTCAAATCTTCCGAAGTAACTTCCTTGTATCCAACAATAACCTTTGTTATTGTTAATTTTTCGAAGTAACTTCCTTGTATCTAACAATAACCTTTGTTGATGATCGGTCAAAGAGCATCACTAAACCAATTAAAAGAAAACAAAAGAAAGAAGAATATTGTATGCAATTAGGTTTTAAAACGTCTAAAGTAAAGAGACTAGAGGACCATTTGTGGCAACTATGAAAGTAAATGAAGTGTTATAAAGATGAGTATGTTATCGGGGGAAGCGTTATCTTGTTGAGCCTGCAGTGTTGGTTGTTGCAATGCTTCTGAAAGCAACTCCGGCGGTGAATTTGAAGTTGAGATTCAACGCGGTCTCAAAGCCAACGTTTTCGTGTAATATTAATTGCAGGGTATCCGGTAGAAGAGGGGTGGTAGCGTTGGGAGCTGGGTATAAGAAGAGGTCACTGGAAACCCCAGGAGCGTATGAGCTTGTAGACGAAGAGAGTGGGGATAAGTTCATCGTCTGGGGGGGAGATGATGTTCCGATCCCCACCAACGAAGTTCTTCAGTGGAAACCTTTCGACGATAACATCAAACACCCCCGCGATTGGCAGGCAGATACAAGCAGACCTAGAGGTGCTGTTATCGTTCTATCTTCCTTATTACTTATCCCCCCCACCCCCACCCCCACCCCCACCCCCTGTTTCATGTTAGTTCAAGTTTAATTGGTATTCCATCCATTGTATGCATATAAATTATTATTATTTTAGGC